>JAVHYY010000183.1:0-144572 GCA_035221665.1 Okamejei kenojei
CCCCAACTCCAATTACTTAAAAATGTTCAGTTTCCCTAAACCCTCCCCCCCAACATAGATCCCCCCTCCCCCCACCCCCCCCCCCCCCCCCCCCCCCTCACATCTCCTTCCTCCCGTTCTCCTCCCAGGTCCTTTCCTTCCAGAAACGGTCCTCAGGGAATCTGGAGGTGTGTGCGTTCGTTTTCACACTTCTGTACCTGTTCTCTCCCCGAAGGGAGAGGGTGGAAGGAGAGGAGAGGGAGTAGTAAAGTTAGGTGACTGGAGGATTGAGACCCGCTCCGCGATTTTTACGTGTGGCTTTGCCGCGGATAGCGTGAGGTGTTAGATAGAAGAAAAATAGATAGAAAACAGTTGGAATAGGGAGGAGGCCATTCGGCCCTCCTTCCCCAAACACACCACTGGCGCTTCCTCCCCCCTCCCCTCACACAGTGTGTGTTGAGGGATTGGACGGAAAATGTATGGAAAAAATCTATTTCTTTCTCCGTTAATTTTAAGCATAAAATGATTTGGATTCAAAAAGTGCTCTAATTAATAAATAAAAATCACTTCTTTACTCCCCACCCTCCCCCCCCACACCCTCCTCCCCCCCACACTCTGAGGCGCTCCTCGCACCTCCCCTCCCACACACACTGAGGCGCTCCCATCTCTGCCGCCTCCTCACTCCCCCCGCACACACACTGAGGCGTCCCTCACCTCCCCCCCCCCCCATACCAACTGAGGGCTCCTCACTTCCTCCCCCCATCACACTGAGGCGCTCCCTCACTCCCCCCCCCCCCCAACACTGAGGCGCTCCTCACCCCCCCCCCCCCCCACACACACCACTGAGGCGCCTTTCTTTCTCCTCCCCTCCTCACTCCACCCCCCATTACACACTGAGGCGCCGCCCTCCTCACTCCCCCCCACCACACACACACACACTGAGGGCTCCTCACTCCCCCCCCCCACCCCACACACTTGAGGAGCTCTCCTCACTCCCCCCCCCCCCACACACCCCCCCACACACACACACTGAGCGCTCCCTCCTCCCTCACTCCCCCCCCCACCCCCCCCCACACACCACACCCTCCCCCCCACACAAACACACTGGAACCTGAGGCGGGCGCTCCCTCACTCACCCCCCCCACCCCACACACACTCTGAGGCGCGCTCCCTCACTCCCCCCCCCCACTCACACATGCGAGGCGCGCTCCCTCACTCTCCCCCCCCCCCCCCACACACACACTGAGGCGCTCCCTCACTCCCCCCACACACACTGATAGGCGCTCCCTCACTCCCCCCCCAAAACACAGCTCTGAGGCCGCTCCCTCACTCCCCCCCCCCCTCACCCCCACACCACATGAGGCGCTCCCTCACTCCCCCCCCCACACACTCACAGAGGCGCTCCCTCATCCCCCCCCCCACACACACATGAGGCGCTCCTCACTCCCCCCCACACACAACGAGGCTGCTCCCTCACTCACCGAAGCGCCCCAGTCGGCGCAGTCGAGCGAGTCCATGGGGACGGCGCAGCAGAATGTCGTGCAGATGGAGGCGGCCTGGCGGTGGAGGTAATCCGGCTCCGACATCCCGTCATCCGGCCGCCGGCGCCGCCCTCAGGCTTCAGGCCCCGGCTAGGCCCCGGGGCCGTCGCCCCACGGCAAGCGCTGGGGCCCGCCCCTTTCGCTCCCCATTGGCACTCCCGCCGTCATAATCGCAGTCCCGCTTCTCCGCCTCCTCTCACCATTGGATCTTCACTCCCCCTCCTCCGTTCATTTGGCTGCCTCCACGCCACTCATCACGTCAAGTCATCCTCCCCCTTGCTTCCATTGGGCTCTCCCAACCCCTCCCTCCCGCTCCCCATTGGCCTCATCACGCCATCCATTGCGTAACCCTTCCTCCCCCTCTCCCATTGGCCTTCCTCGCAACCTACGCTCCCTATTGGCTCCTCTCCACCGCCACTCATTGCGTACACCCCTTCCCTCCCCCTCTCTCCCATTGGGCCTTCCCCTCGCAACCTCCGCTCCCCATTGGGTCCGTGCGACGTCACTCTAATCACGTCCGCCCTCCTCCCAAACCTCCTCTCACACCCCATTGGCCCGCCTGCAGCTCCCGCCCTTAATTGGCCCGTTCCGCCGCACTTCAACGCGTCCAGCCTTCACGCCCTCGCTCCCATTGGATCTTCGCTCCCCTCCTCCGCTCCCATTGGATCCCTCACCGCCACTCTTTGTGTACGTCCTTTCTCCCCCTCTCCCCATTGACCCGCCCCCCCTCCCCTCCTCCGCTGCCCATTTGGCCCGCTCCACCGCACTCAACGCTCCCGCCTCACATTGGTCCTTCTGCAACTCCCGCCCTCACGTCCTGCTGATCCCATTGGCTGCTTCCACCGCCACTCATACAGTCCTGCCCTCCTTCCCCTATCTCTAATTTGGCCCTTCCCTCCCTCACTCCGCACCCCATTGGTCCCTCCACCGCCATTCACGCGTCCCGCCCCCTCCCCTCTCCCCATTGGCGCTCCACCAACCCACTCAATACGTTCCGCCCGCCTCCTCCCCAACTCTCCTCTCATTGGTTCGCCGCAACTCCCGCCCACGCATCGCCGCTCTTCTTGGTCTATTCCGCCGTCACTCACAGCCTCCATCTCTCATTGGCGCCCCCTCCACCGCCACTCATTGTGTGCTGCCCTCCTCCCCCTCTACCCCATTGGCCCTTCCCTCGCATCCTCGCTCCCATTGGGTCCGTCTGCCGTCACTCAATCACGTCCCGCCCTCCTCCCCAACCTCCTCTCACCCCATTGGCCCGTCTGCCGTCACTCAGAGAGTCCCGCCCACCTCTCCTCCTCCCATTGGTCCTCCATCACCTCCCGCCCCGCCCTTCAGCCCATCACCTCCCTACCATTAGCTGGAGCAGCTGCCAATAAACCCCTCCCTCCCACCACCTGTCAATCAATCAAGACCCAGGGACAACTTTGAGCCCAGATTAGTTGGAGTTTCTACTTGGTTTTCTTGCCATTTTTTTCTAAACATATAAACATATAACCATATAACATATAACAATTACAGCACGGAAACAAGCCATCTCGGCCCTTCCAATCCGTGCCGAACACTCTAACTTGCGCCCCTGTCCCACTTAGGAAACCTGAATGGAAACCTCTGGAGACTTTGCGCCCCACCCAAGGTTTCCGTGCGGTTCCCGGAGGTTCTTGTCCTCCGGCAACCACCTTCGACTAGCATCGCAACCGGCTTTGACTAAAAAAATTCCGGTTTTTAACACGGAAGCCACATTCGACCATTAGGGAGACGGACAGGAACCGCACGGAGACCGCACGGAGACCTTGGGTGAGGCGCAAAGTCTCCAGAGGTTTCCCCTTCAGGTTTCATAAGTGGGACGGGGGGCGTTACTCTCACCTAGTCCCATCTACCTGCACTCAGACCATAACCATCCATTCCTTTCCCGTCCATATACCTATCCAATTTATTTTTAAAGGATAAAATCCAACCTACCTCCACCACTTCCACTGGAAGCTCACTCCACACAGCTACCACTCTCTGAGTAGAGAGTGAGAAGTTCCCCCTCATGTTACCCCTAAAATTCTCAAATCATGTCCTCTTGTTTGAATCTTCCCTACTCTCAATGGAAAAGGCTTATCCACGCCAACTCTCTCTGTCCCTCTCGTCATTTTAAAGACCTCTATCAAGTCCCCCCTTAACCTTCTGCGCTCCAAAGAATAAAGACCTAACTTGTTCAACCTTTCTCTGTAACTTAGGTACTGAAACCCCGGCTACATTCTAGCAAATCTCCTCTGTATTCTCTCTATTTTGTTGACATCTTTTCTATAATTTGGCGACCAGAATTGTACGCCATACTCCAGAATTGGCCTCACCATTGGCTTCACATCACATCCTAAATTCTTCCTCTTTTTGCAAAACGAAAGCCAGTAAAACAAAAGTTTTTTTTTTAACTTTCATCGAGCTTTGCACTGAAAAAGCCCCAGCTCTAATAATACCAATCACAAATCCAAAATTAGAGGAACAACATCTGATATTTTTCGCTTGGGCAGTTTGCACCCTAGTGGCATGTCAAGTCAAGTCACTTTTATTTCTATAGCACATTTAAAAAACAACTCTCGTTGGCCAAAGTGCTTTACATTGGTATAAGAATAGTGTAACAAACAACAGTGGTTCATAGATTAAATACAAACATCACTACATACATATAGCCCTCGCTCAGAGGACGTCAAGAAAGGCTTGGGAGTAGAGATGAGTTTTTAGTCTCGACTTAAAGGAGTCGATGGAGGGGGCAGTTCTGATGGGAAGAGGGACGCTGTTCCACAGTCTAGGAGCTGCAACCGCAAAGGCCCGGTCGGTCGGTCGCCCTGAGCTTATGCCTAGACCGCGGGATGTTCAGTAACCCCAAGTCGGCCGATCTGAGGGACCTGGAGGCGGTGTGGTGGGTGAGCAGACTTTTAATGTCGGTGGGGGCAAGATATAAAGCAGGATCTTGAAATGTATTAGCCCAGGGGTCTGAAGAAAGGACTCACCCGCTGAGTTTCTCCAGCATTTTTGGCTACCTGGTATGAATATTGGCTTCCCTAACAACAGACAATAGGTGCAGGAGTAGAGGCCACGCGGCCCTTCCAGCCAGCACCGCCATTCAATGTGATCACGGCTGATCATCCCCAATCAGTTCCCCGTTCCTGCCTTCTCCCCATATCCCCACACTCCGCTATCTTTAAGAGCCCCATCTAATATCCCCTGACTCCGCTATCTTTAAGAGCCCTATCTAGCTCTCTCTTGAAAGCATCCGGAGAACCGGCCTCCACCGCCCTCTGAGGCAGAGAATTCCACAGACTCACTGGGTGAAAAAGTTTTTCCTCGTCTCCGTTCTAAATGGCCGACCCCTTATTCTTAAACTGTGTGTGTGTGGCCCCTGGTTCTGGACTCCCCCAACATCGGGAACTCTTTCTTTAAGAGCTCTATCTAACTCTCCCATCTCTGACCCCTCTCACCCTGGCCACAAACTCTTTGAATCACTTCCCTCTGGAAGGCGACTCCGGACTGTCAAAGCTGCCACAGCCGGACATAAAAACAGTTTTTATCCACGAGTAGTTGCTCTACTCAACAGCCAAAAATCTGTAGCCTCCCTTTGATCTGGTATGTTGTTGGTTCACATGCTTGATCAATGGTGTTCTATCATTAATGTTTTATTATTATTAATGTTTAGTGTTTTCTGAGTAATTTTGTAACGGTCACTGTATGTCATGTTGTTACTTGTGGGCGGAGCACCAAGGCAAATTCCTTGTATGTGAATACTTGGCCAATAAACTTACTTTCTTACTTGAAAGCATCCAGAGAACCGGCCTCCACCGCCCTCAAGATTCAAGATTCAAGAGAGTTCATTGTCGTGTGTCCCAGATAGGACAATTAAATTCTTCGCTTCAGCACAACAGAATATCGTAGGCATAAATAAATACAGAACAGATCAGTGTGTCCATACACCATTGAATATATAAATACATACATAAATAAACATATAAAGTGCAGTAGGCTAATTACAGTTCAGATTTAGTTTGAGTTGAATTCAATAGCCTGATGGCTGTGGGGAAGGAGCTATTCCTGAACCCGGTCGTTGCAGTTCTCAGGCTCCTGTACCTTCTACCTGAAGGCAGCGGGGAGATGAGTGTGTGGCCAGGGTGGTGTGTGGGTCCTTGATGATGCTGCCAGCCTTTTTGAGGCAGCGACTGCGATAGATCCCCTCGATGGTGGGGAGGTCAGAGCCGATGATGGACTGGGCAGCGTTTACTACTTTTTGCAGTCTTTTTCCCACCGGGGCGCTCAAGTTGCCGAACCAAGCCACGATGCAACCGGTCAGCAAGCTCTCTACCGTGCACCTGTAGAAGTTCGAGAGAGAGTCCTCCTTGACAAACCGACTCTCCGTAATCTTCTCAGGAAGTAGAGGCGCTGATGAGCTTTCTTAATGATTGCATCAGTGTTCTGGGACCAGGAGAGATCTTCGGAAATATGCACGCCCTGGAATTTGAAGCTCTTGACCCTCTCCACCATCGACCCGTTGATATAAATGGGACTGTGGGTCCCTATCCTACCCCTTCTTCCAAAGTCCACAATCAGTTCCTTGGTTTTGCTGGTGTTGAGGGCCAGGTTATTGTGCTGGCACCATTTGGTCAGTCGGTCGATCTCACTTCTGTACTCCGACTCATCCCCATCAGTGATACGTCCCACAACGGTGGTGTCGTCAGCGAACTTGATGATGGAGTTCGCACTGTGACCGGCCACGCAGTCATGAGTATAGAGTGAGTACAGCAGGGGGCTGAGGTACTCCCGTGCTGATTGTTATCGAGGTTATAAGTTTTATATGTTTAAATGAGATATCCTCTCATCCTTCTAAACTCCAGAGTGTACAAGCCCAGCCGCTCCATTCTCTCAGCATATGACAGTCCCGCCATCCCGGGAATTAACCTGGTGAACCTACGCTGGGCTCCCTCAATAGCAAGAATGTCCTTCCTCAAATTAGGGGACCAAAACGGCACACAATACTCCAGGTGTGGTCTCACTAGGGCCCTGTACAACTGCAGAAGGACCTCCTTGCTCCTATACTCAACTCCTCTTGTTATGAAGGCCAACAGGCCAAAACTGCACACAATACTCCAGGTGTGGTCTCACTCGGGCCCTGTACAACTGCAGAAGGACGTCCTTGCTCCTGTACTCAACTCCTCTTGTTATAAATGTGTGGCGTAAATACTATCCATTTATCTTTTGTAGGGTCGTAAGGGTTTGGACCAGCAGGAGGAGCTGTTTAGGCTGTTCTGAAGGCGGTGAGCTGAATTTTCCCAGGGTGATGTCTCCCTCCAGATGTAGGGATGGTCAGACCAAAGATCCTATAGAGAGATCACTCGACGAGGTTAATTCCCGGGATGGCGGGACTGTCATACGCTGAGAGAATGGAGCAGCTGGGCTTGTGCACTCTGGAGTTTAGAAGGATGAGACGGGATCTCATTGAGACATATAACATTGTTAAGGGTTTGGACACGCTAGAGGCAGGAAACATGTTCCCGATGTTGGGGGAGTCCAGAACCAGGGGGACCACAGTTTAAGAATAAGGGGTAAGCCATTTAGAACGGAGATGATGGGAAAAAAAAAACACTCAGAGAGTTGTGAATCTGTGGAATTCTCTGCCTCAGAAGGCAGTGGGGGGCAATTCTCTGGATGCTTTCAAAAGAGAGTTAGAACTCTTAAAGATAGCGGAGTCAAGGGATATGTGGAGAAGGCAGGAACGGGGTACTGATTGCTGTTGAATGTTCCCGATGTTGGGGGAGTCCAGAACCAGGGGCCACACACACACACACAGTTTAAGAATAAGGGGTCGGCCATTTAGAACGGAGACGAGGAAACACTTTTTCTCACAGAGAGTGGTGAGTCTGTGGAATTCTCTGCCTCAGAGGGCGGTGGAGGCCGGTTCTCTGGATGCTTTCAAGAGAGAGCTAGATAGGGCTCTTAAAGATAGCGGAGTCAGGGGATATGGGGGAGAAGGCAGGAACGGGGTACTGATTGGGGACGATCAGCCGTGATCACAGTGAAAGGCGGTGCCGGCTCGAAGGGCCGAATGGCCTCTACTCCGGCACCTGTTGTCTGTTGTTACTCCAGCATTTTGTGTCTGATATTACCCTGATTGTAATAGAAGGTCGACAAAAGTGCTGGAGAAACTCAGCGGGTGCAGCAGCATCTATGGAGCGAAGGAAATAGGCGACGTTTCGGGCTGAAACCCTTCTTCAGACTGATGTGGGGTGGGGGGTGGCGGGGAGAAGAAAGGAAAAAGGAGGTGGAGCCCGAGGGCTGAGGGAGAGCTAGGAAGGGGAGGAGACAGCAAGGGCTAACGCAATTGGGAGTTCAATGTTTATGCCACTGGGGTGCAGACTGCCCAAGCGGAATATGAGGTGCTGCTCCTCCAATTTGCGGTGGGACTCACTCTGGCCGTGGAGGAGGCCCAGTACAGGAAGGTCGGACTGGGATTGGGAACGGGAGGGGGGAGTTGATGTGCTGAGCCGCCGGGAGATCGGGTCGGTTATTGCGAACCGAGCGGAGGTGTTGGGCGAAGCGGTCGCCGAGCCTGCGCTTGGTCTCGCCGATGTAGAGCAGCTGACACCTGGAGCAGCGGATGCAATAGATGAGGTTGGAGGAGGTGAGGTGAATCTCTGCTGCACCTGGAACGACTGCTCGGGTCCTTGGACGGAGTCGAGGGGGGAGGTAAAGGGACAGGTGTAGCATCTCTTGCGGTTGCAAGGGGAAAGTGCCCGGTGAGGGGGGTGGTGCGGGAGGGAAGGGAAGAATTGACCAGGGAGTTACGGAGGGAGCGTTCTCTGCGGAAAGGAGACAAGGGGGGGAAGATGGGAAGATGTGGTGAGTAGTGGGGTCACGTTGGAGGTGGCGAAACTGGCGGAGGACTATCTGTTGTATTTGCCGGCTGGTGGGGTGAAAAGTGAGGACCAGGGGGACTCTGCCCTTGTTGCGAGTGGGGGGGGGGGGATGGGGAGAGAGAGCAGTGTTACGGGGTATAAAAGAGACCCTGGTGAGAGCCTCATCTATAGTGGGGGAGGGGAACCTCCGTTCCCTGAAGAATGAGGACATTTCCGATGCCCTGGTGTTTCATAACAAGAGGATTTAAGTACAGGAGTAAAGAGGTTCTTCTACAGTTGTATAGGGCTCTGGTGAGACCACATCTGGAGTATTGTGTACAGTTTTGGTCTCCTAATTTGAGGAAGGACATCCTTGTGATTGAGGCAGTGCAGCGTAGGTTCACCAGATTGATCCCTGGGATGGCGGGACTGTCATATGAGGAAAGATTGAAAAGACTAGGCTTGTATTCACTGGAGTTTAGAAGGATGAGGGGGAATCTTATAGAAACATATACAATTATAAAAGGACTGGACAAGCTAGATGCAGGAAAAATGTTCCCAATGTTGGGCGAGTCCAGAACCAGGGGCCACACAGTCTTAGAATAAAGGTCATTTAAGACTGAGGTGAGAACAAACTTTTTCACCCAGAGAGTTGTGAATTTGTGGAATTCCCTGCCACAGAGGGCAGTGGAGGCCAAGTCACTGGACGGATTTAAGAGAGAGTTGGATAGAGCTCTAGGGGCTAGTGGAGTCAAGGGATATGGGGAGAAGGCAGGCACGGGTTATTGATAGGGGACGATCAGCCATGATCACAATGAATGGCGGTGCTGGCTCAAAGGGCCGAATGGCCTCCTCCTGCAGCTATTTTCTATCTATGTTTCATACGAGGCAGAATTTACAGGAGGCAACTAACCTACAAACTAGAAGGTGGACAAAAACGCTGGAGAAACTCAGCGGGTGAGGCAGCATCTGTGGAGCGAAGGAAAAAGGCGACGTTTCGGGTCGAGACCCTTCCTCAGACTGACGCGGGAAGAAGAAAGGAGGAGGCGGAGACAGTGGGCTGTGGGAGAGCTGGGAAGGGCAGGGGAAGGAGGGAGAAAGCAGGGACTACCTGAAATTGGAGAAGTCAATGTTCGTACCGCTGGGGTGCGAACTGCCCAAGCAAAATATGAGGTGCTGCTCCTCCAATTTGCGGTGGGACTCACTCTGGCCGTGGAGGAGGCCCGGGACAGGAAGGTCGGATTGGGATTGGGAATTGGGGGGGGGGGGGGGGGGGGGGGGAGTTGAAGTGCTGAGCCACCGGGAGATCGGGTCGGTTAATGCGGGCCGAGCGGAGGCGTTGGGCGACGTCGAGCAGCCGACACCTGGAGCAGCGGATGCAATAGGTGAGGTTGGAGGAGGTGCAGGTGAACATTTCATCTCCAGCTTCTGCAGTTCTTGCTCAAACCTTTCACCAACAAAAGGAGCAAGTCTTTGGGAGAACCCAACGAACGATAGGGACAATTTTATAACTGAATAAAGACAAGTTCCAGTTTAGAGATACAGCACGGAAACAGGCCGTTCGGCCCACCGAGTCCGTGCCGACCAGCGATTCCCACACATTAACACTATCCTACACACACACACACAAGGGACAATTTACATTTATACCAAGCCAATTAGCTTACAAACCTGCATGTCTTTTGGACACGCTAGAGGCAGGAAACATGTTCCCGATGTTGGGGGAGTCCAGAACCAGGGGCCACACACACACACACACACACAGTTTAAGAATAAGGGGTCGGCCGTTTAGAACGGAGACGAGGACACACTTTGTCTCACAGAGAGCGGTGAGTCTGTGGGCATTTAGAACTAAGATGAGGAGAAACTTTTCCACCCAGAGAGTTGCGAGTCTGTGGCCATTTAGAACTGAGATGAGGAAACAATTTTTTCTCACAGAGAGTGGTGAGTCTGTGGAATTCTCAGCCTCGGAGGGCGGTGGAGGCCGGTTCTCTGGATACTTTCAAGAGAGAGTTAGATAGGGCTCTTAAAGATAGGGGAGTCAGGGGATATGGGGAGAAGGCAGGAACCGGGAATTGATTGGGGATGATCAGCCGTGATCAAATTGAATGGCGGGGCTGGCTCGAAGGGCCGAATGGCCTCTACTCCTGCACCTGTTGTCTATTGTCTAGATTGAGCCCCGCTCATGAGACTCATGAGTGTGGACTGCACTTTGAAAATGGTGCCTCTGGAATCAGTGGGCTATTTTGGTGCTAAAGAAGGAACTGCAGATGCTGGAGAATCGAGGGTTACACAAAAAGCTGGAGAAACTCAGCGGGTGCAGCAGCATCTAAGGAGCGAAGGAGATAGGCGACGTTTCGGGTCGAGACCCTTCTTCAGACTGGTCAGGGATCAGGGAAACGAGAGATATAGCCGGCGATGTGGAGAGATAAAGAACAATGAATGAAAGATATGCAAAAAAGTATCGATGATAAAGGGGACAAGCCATTGTAAGCTGTTTGTGGTGTGAAAATGAGAAGCTGGTGCGACTAGGGTGGGCGAGGGAGATAGAGATAGAGGGAATGCCAGGGCCCGAGGGCTGAGGGAGAGGTGGGAAGGGGAGGAGACAGCAAGGGTTAACAGAATTGATAAAATTCAATGTTCAAGCCCAGAGGATGCAGACTCCCCAAGCGGAATATGAGGTGCTGTTCCTCCAACTTGCGGTGTTGCTCACTCTGGCCGTGGAGGAGGCCCAGGACCGAGAGGTCGGATACGGAACGGGAGGGGGAGTTGAAGTGCTGAGCCACCGGGAGGTCGGCTTGGTCATTGCGGACCGAGCGGAGGTGTTCGGCGAAACGATCGCCAAGCCTCCGCTCGGTCTCACCGATTTTGGTGCCTTTTGTTAATCGAGTTAATGCTTGGGGATATCAATAATCAAATGGAATTACAACATGCCGTTGACAGCACAATCAGGCCATTGTCTCCTTCAGTTTAGTTGAGACATACAGCGCAGAAACAGGCCCTTCGGTCCACCTATTCTTGCTATTTATTGGTGGAGTGCAGCGTAGGCTCACCAGGTTAATTCCTGCGGTGGCAGGACTGTCAGGAAGATTGTTCCCAATGTTGGGGAAGTCCAGAACACGGGGTCACAGTTTAAGGATGGGGGGAAGGAAGTCTTTTAGGGACGAGATGAGAAAACCATTTTTCACACAGAGAGTGGTGAATCTGCGGAATTTTCTGCCACAGAGGGTAGTTGAGGCCAGTTCGTTGGCTATATTTAAGAGGGAGTTAGAGGTGGCCCTTGTGGCTGAAGGGATCAGGGGGTATGGAGAGAAGGCAGGTACAGGATACTGAGTTGGATGGTCAGCCATGATCATATTGAATGGCGGTGCAGGCTCGAAGGGCCAAATGGCCTACTCCTGCACCTATTTTCTCGGTTTCTATATGTCGAAAGAATGGAGCGGCTGGGCTTGTATTCACTGGAATTTAGAAGGAGAGGGGATCTTATTGAAACATATAAGATTATTAATAGCCCTGTCCCACGGTGCGAGTCCATTCCAAGCGCCCTCCCGAGTTAAAAAAAAATCAAACTCATGGTAAGCACGGAGAATGAACATAGCGGGTATGTCGGAGCTAGGGTATGTCTTAGTGGCTCGTAACGCTAACGGCAGGTACTCTGGAAGACTCGCTAACGGCAGGTGAGCTCGGGAAGACTCGTGAAGATTTTTCAACATGATGAAAACTGTCCACGAGAGCCCCGAGTACCGACCATTACCGTAAATCTCCGAGTTCGAATCAGGGGCAAACTCGGGAGAACTCTTGGAATGAACTCGTACCGTGGGACTGGGCTTTAGGGGTTTGGACACGCGAGAGGCAGGAAACATGTTCCCGGTGTTGGGGGGAGTACAGAACTGTGGGCCACTGTGTAAGAATAAGGGGTCGGCCATTTAGAACGGAGATGAGGAAAAACCTTTTCACACAGAGGGTTGTGAATCTGTGGAATTCTCTGCCTCAGAAAGGCGGTGGAGGCCAATTCTCTGTATGCATTCAAGAGAGAGCTAGATAGGGCTCTTAAAGATAGCAGAGTCAGGGGATATGGGGAGAAGGCAGGAACGGGGCACTGATTGGGGATGATCAGCCGTGATCACATTGAATGGCAGGTGCTGGCTCGAAGGGCCGAATGGCCTACTCCTGCACCTATGGTCTATTGACCAGCAACCCAACACACTAATGCTATTCTACACACACTATGGACAATTTACAATAATGCTAAACCAATTAGGGGAGCCAATTACTAAGCTAATTGGGGAGAAGGCAGGAACGGGGTACTGATTGGGGATGATCAGCCATGATCACATTGAATTGCCTAGTATCTATGATTAACCTACACAGCTGTAGTAGCCCTGTCCCACGGTACGAGTTCATTCCAAGAGCACTCCCGAGTTTGCCCCAATTCGAACTCGGAGATTTACGGTAATGGCCGCTCGTTGGTACTCGGGGCTCTCGTGGGCATGTTGAAAAATCTTCACGCATCTTCCCGAGCTCACCTGCCGTTAGCGAGTCTTCCCGAGTACCTGCCGTTAGCGTTACGAGCCGCTAAGAGACGTCCCCGAGCTCCGACGGACCCGCTACGTTCATTCTCCGTGCTTACCACTAGTTTTGATTTTTTTTTTTTTTTAAACTCGGGAGTGAGCTCTTGGGATGAACTCGTACCGTGGGACAGGGCTTTAAGTCTTTGTAGTGTGGGAGGAAACTGGAGAGCCCGGAGAAGGCACACACTCCGTGCAGATAGGTTAGGATGTAACCAGGGTCTCGACTGCTGCGCCACCACCGAACCGTGAGAGCCAAGGGGCGAAGAATGGCCTCCACAGTAAAGGGGGAGTTGGGTGGAAAAGCCCCCGACCTTATGGGCTGCAGCTGCGACCGGCGTCCCAGCCCCTCACCATGTGAAAAGACAAAAAAAAAGTACTCTCACAAGCGATTAAAATGAAAGGACTCGGAAGATTTTATTTGCTTTTCGACAGTGATGGGAGACCACATGAGTTCATCGCACGCCGCTGACCGGAGGTCATGGAAGCCACAGTTAGGAGTCGCTCGGGAGGTTAAATGAGAGGCCGATCGGGCTCCTACGCCCGACCCGCGTCGGGAACGCCACGACGATCCCGCCAAACCGGTGCGGCGTCTCACACACACACACACACACGCACGCACGGGGAGACGACGCAAACTCAAACGGGGCAACTGCTGGACGAGGGACCTCCGCACCTCGAATCAATGAGAAACTCCCGCCCACACAACGCTGCAGAATTACCTCCCCCCCCCCCCCACCCCACCCCCCCAACAGTAAACATAACCACGCAGGTTCTATCCTTATCCCGACTGACAACACAGGTGAGAGAGGGGGAGAGAGGGAGGGAGAGAGAGGGGGGGGGAGAGGGAGAGGGGGAGAGGGAGAGGAAGGGGAAGAGAGAGAGGGAGGAGACTGGGGGAGAGGGAGAGAGAGTGGGGGAGAGAGAGATGGGAAGAGTGAGGGGGAGAGAGGGGGGAGAGAGAGGGGGGAAGAGAGGGAGAGAGTGGGGAGGGAGAGAGGGAGGGATGGAGAGAGACTGGGGGAGAGAGAGGGGGGAGAGAAAGGGAGGGGGAGAGATGGAGAGAGACTGGGGGAGAGAGAGGAGGGGGAGAGGGGAGGGGGAGAGAGGGGGGAGGGGGAGAGAGAGGGAGGGGGAGAGAGATGGGGGAGAGAGAGAGGGAGGGGGAGAAAGGGAGGGGGAGAGATGGAGAGAGACTGGGGGAGAGAGAGGGAGGGGGAGAGAGGGAGGGGGAGAGGGAGGGGGAGAGAGATGCAGAGAGACTGGGAGAGAGAGAGGGGGGGAAAGGGAGGGGGAGAGATGGAGAGAGACTGGGGGAGAGAGAGGGAGGGGAGAGAGGGGGGGAGAGAGGGAGGGGGAGAGATGAAGAGAGAGTGGGGGAGAGGGAGAGAGAGGGAGGGGTGGAAGATTGCAACCTACACGTTTCGACTAATGCAATCAACTCGACAGTGCACGAACAGAAGATGAAATAGAACACGTTGTCCGACAACTTTGGGCCGCGCACGCCACTCGCAAGAAGAAGAAGGGAAGGGGGAGGTGGGAAGAGAGAGGGACACAAAGGTTCTCCGCGAGCCCTCCTCTCTCCTCGCTGCCAGTTAAACAGGGACTTTTGCCCGGATAAGTCAAGAAACACACAGTTCCAAAAGAAAAACTAAAAATTCAACACCAGCCATAGGGTAGGCCTCAATACTGCATCATGCAGCCACAAACTAGATAGGATTTATTGTCGCGGGAGGTACAATGTACAGTAAGGAAGGAAGCACTGAACTATACTCTTATGTAACTATACATATATATTCTATAGGAAACTATATGTTTATACTCTATAGGAAGCTCTATATATTACTAAAATGTAAAAATATAAACTGTGTGGTCCCCCATCCAGTCAAAGCTTACCGGACAAATGGATTATCTATCTTAGATTCTTTTTTTTAAAAACCTCACTGACACATCCAAGCGGCAGCTTCTGTAAGGCAGACACTCGGATCCGATCCGAAAATCCCCTCTCTCTGACCCTCCTGCTGCTCTCTTACCCCCTCCCCCCCCCCCCCCCCCAACCCTCCCCACCCCCACCCCTGCCATTTCTCTAGAAAAAGGTCACACATTTATCTTTGTTACTTTATTTTTTTTTTTGAAGAGAGACTTTTTTTTTAAATCTTTTGCTTTTAAATTACAAAAAAAAAACAAAACGGGTCGGTCCGTGGGCCAGGGCCGAAATAAAAAACGTGGGTGGGGTGGGCGAGTAAAAAGCCGGCTTAAAGTAGCGTCAATCCGTTTTTGAGCAGAGGATTGGGCCTGTCCGTCCACCTAATTCACGACCTGGACTCGTACTCGCAGCGAGGTCGCAGTCATCCCGAGTCGCTGTGTGTGTGTCGTGTTGCGGGCGGAGGGCCAAGCCAAACTCCCAACACTTGGCCAATAGACGCACTTACTTACTCACTCACTCAACAGGCCGTGAAGCCAGCTGTGGGTACTCGCGGCTTCAAGTCAGGCCGTGGCGTTTTGCCGAGCCTGCCCACGAGTAAAAAAGGCCGTGAATTAGGTCGTGAAAGCGGGACAGGCCCTTAATGTGTGGTTTTTTTTTTGTTTAAATTGGAGTCACTAAAAAATAAAATGCATAGCACACCGATCGAGTCACCTGCGTGATGGTAAATATGAACACTGTAAAAGCAAGATTTTATTATAGATATATATTTTATATGTATATATTATTTTTTTTTTTACTGAAACAGGTTTTGGTGAAGTCACAAGCAGAACAGTTTTACATTTATGAATTTTCCTTTTTTTAAAAAAAAAAATATAAACGTTTTTTTCCTATTTTCGTGCAAAATGAAACAAAAAAAGCGCTATCCCAAAGGGCCTGCGCCACCTTACGCGACTTTTTCCGTGACTGCCGGCACCCTTCATAGGTGAAACACGCACGATTGTTCAGGGTTTGGACACGCTAGAGGCAGGAAACATGTTCCCGATGTTTGGGGGGGGGGGGGGGGGGGGGGGGGGGGGGGGGGGGGGGGGAGTCCAGGACCAGGGGCCACACACACAGTTTAAGAATACTGAAGAAGGGTCTCGAACCTAACGTTCCTTCGCTCCATAGATGCTGCCTCACCCGCTGAGTTTCTCCAGCATTAAGGGGTTGGCCATTTAGAACGGAGACGAGGATGAGAGAGATTCTCATTGAAACATGCAGCGTAGGTTCACCAGGTTAATTCCCGGGATGGCGGGACTGTCATACGCTGAGAGAGTGGAGCGGCTGGGCTTGTGCACTCTGGAGTTTAGAAGGGTGAGAGGGAATCTCATTGAAACATATAGGATTATTAAGGGTTTGGACACGCTAGAGGCAGGAAACATGTTCCCGATGTTGGGGGAGTCCAGAACCAGGGGCCACACACACACACAGTTTAAGAATTAGGGGTCGGCCATTTAGAACGGAGACGAGGAAACACTTTTTCTCACAGAGAGTGGTGAGTCTGTGGAATTCTCTGCCTCAGAGGGTGGTGGAGGCCGGTTCTCCGGATGCTTTCAAGAGAGAGCTAGATAGGGCTCTTAAACATAGCGGAGTCAGGGGATATGGGGAGAAGGCAGGAACGGGGTACTTTCAAGATTGGGCTCTTAAAGATAGCCGAGACAGGGGATATGGGGAGAAGGCAGGAACGGGGTACTGATTGTGGATGATCAGCCGTGATCACATTGAATGGCGGTGCAGGCTCGAAGGGCCGAATGGCCTCTACTCCTACACCTATTGTCTATTGCCGTTTCAGGTCACCGAAAATTTTCGACATGTTTGAAAATCCTGTGGCGACCAGAACGAGGCGCGACTCTTTGGACGACTACTCACGACCATACGGGCGTCACCCCGCGACACGTCGCCCGTGTGGTCGCGAGCCGTCTCCTCAGTCGCCCAAAGAGTCGTGGCGTCTCTCTGGTCGCCGCTGGGTTGTCAGCGCGTTGAAAATGATTGGCGACCTGCGCCGGGTGCCGGCAGTCGCTGAAAAAGCCGCGTAAACTGGGGCAGGGCCCTTGAAGGATCGGAGAGTCACGGGTGGTGGTGGTGGTGTTGGCTATCGATTTACGAGAAGACGGCACAAACGCGCACACACACGCACGCTCACACACGGAACGATTTAGTTAAGAGGAGTGCAGACTACAACAAGGGTCTGGTAGATTCTGGCCACGGCATTCTTTAACAGGCAGAATAACGTGGAGTGTCCTTGTTAGGGGAGGGGCAGGAATGGTTTGTTTTTTTTTTTGAAGGATGTGCTTGAGAAAGGGAGGGAGTTTCTGGTCAAACAAGGTGGACAGGCTTGATGGAGCCCACTGGGGGAGTGGGATGATGATGAGGGAAAAGGGGAAAGAAATCAGGAGAGAGACACAAGGAGCTGGAAGTAACTCAGCGGGCCAGGCAGCATGTCTGGAGTGATACTCTCTGGGGGCACTTAAGGAAACACTTTTTCTCACAGAGAGTTGTGAGTGTGGAATTCTCTGACTCAGAGGGCGGTGGAGGCAGAGAATCTCTGGATACTTTCAAGGGAGAGCTAGATAGGGCTCTTAAAGATAGCGGAGTCAGGGGATATGGGGAGAAGGCAGGAACGGGGTACCAATTGGGGACGATCAGCCGTGATCACATTAAATGGCGGTGCTGGCTCGAAGTGCCGAATGGCCTCTACTCCTGCACCGATTGTCTATTGGGGCAGGGGTTGAACCAATCTCCTGTGGGTAGGGTCGACAATTTTCTCAGTCCCAAAAAAAAAAAAACGGGGCGAAGGGTCAAAATACAGGTCCAATCCCCGACGGCAATTCGCCGACCAGACCCGGCAGTGGCCTGGGCGATCCAACACAAAGCCCTGATGGCGGGCCAGCTCGAGTTTTGGACGGGCGGGAGGGGGTCAAAGTCCAACGCAACTCAAGAACCGATGATCGGCCACGAGGAGGAGGAGCGGCGGCGGTGGCGGTGGTGTTGGCGGTCAGCGAAGGCCGGGCTGCCGACCGACGGACAGGGCCACCTCGGGACGGGGTCCGACCCGACAATCCCCTCGACCCGAGCAGTGGCAGTCAAATACGGGACAAGGGCGGTCCGATTTAGCCCAATGTACGGGAAGTCCCGGCCAACACGGGACAGTTGGCGACCCTGGCTGTGGGCTGGAAAAACAGGCTGAACTTTCTCCCGCCCCGCTTGACTCATTGTGGAACCTCTAAGTGGTGCAGAAGGGGATTGTGTGTCTAGTTTACAGATACGGCGTGGAAACAGGCCCTTCAGCCTCAGAGGGCAGTGGAGGCCGGTTCTCTGGATGTTTTTAACAGAGAGCTAGATGGTGGAACCAAGGGATATGGGGGGGGGGGGAAGAAGGCAGGAATAGAGTACTGATTGTGGATGATCAGCCATGATCACAGTGCATGGCTGTGCTGGCTCGAAGGGCCAAAAGGGATCTATTGTCTCCTGTCTATTGAGAGTGGGGCAAATGCGGGCAGGTGGGACGGGCTGAGACGGCGCAAGGTGGGAGAGTTGTGACTGCAGAGTCCGTTTCCACGCAGTGTATATCGCTCGGAGAGGGCCAGTTTCCACAGCTCGGTTTCCTTGCAAGCTGGGCCAGGTGCCAGCACATGCACGCACACACGCACGCATCACTGGCTGCTGGTTTAGACACAGCAAAGGTCCCGATTCACTCCAGCGATCCCGGCAGAGCAGAACAGCCGGCATACGTACAAAGCGGGGAACAGATATGCACCCTGACTAACAGCAAAACCACTCTAACAGCAAAAACAGAAGAGATTTCTCCCCCCCCCCCCCCGACCCAACTTCCTTTTGCAAAGGAGGATTTCAAATCTGCCTGGAATTTTCTCTCCGTCCCTTCAAGCCCCCTCCCTTTACGAGTCTGTGCCATTCACAAGACCAAACCAAATGCAAGAGGCCTCAGCTCTTTGATGGTGAAGTCAAATTAAACGACGGCACCGGTGGCGTATCGGAGGTTTCGGGGAACTGCAAGATAGACATAGAAACATAGACAATAGGTGCAGGAGTAGAGGCCATTTGGCCCTTCGAGCCTGCACCGCCATTCAATATGATCATGGCTGATCATCCAACTCAGTATCCCGTACCTGCCTTCTCTCCATACCCCCTGATCCCTTTAGCCACAAGGGCCACATCTAACTCCCTCTTAAATATAGCCAATGAACTGGCCTCAACTACTTCTGTGGCAGAGAAAATTCCACAGATTCACACTCTCTGTGTGAATTTTTGTTTTTTCTCATCTCGGTCCTAAAAGACTTCCCCCTTATCCTTAAACTGTGACCCCTTGTTCTGGACTTCCCCAACATCGGGAACAATCTTCCTGCATCAAGCCTGTCCATCCTCTTAAGAATTTTGTACGTTTCTATAAGATCCCCCCTCAATCTTCTAAATTCTAGCGAGTACAAGCCGAGTCTATCCGGTCTTTCCTCATATGAAAGTCCTGCATCTAGCCTGTCCAACCCCTCAAGAATTTTGTAAGTTTCTATAAGATCCCCCCTCAATCTTCTAAATTCTAGCGAGTACAAGCTAAGTCTATCCAGTCTTTCTTCATATGGAAGTCCTGCCATCCCAGGAATCAGTCTGGTGAACCTTCTCTGTGCTCCCTCTCTGGCAAGAATGTCTTTCCTCAGATTAGGATGCATGGCTGCATGCATGGGGAGCAGGTCATTTCTTCAGCCAGAGGGCGGTGAATCTGTGGGATTCGATGCCACAGACGGCGGTGGAGGCCACAAGTCAGTGGATACATTTAAGGCAGAGACAGATAGATTCTGGTACGGAGAGAAGGCAGGAGAATGGGGTTGGGAGGGAGCGATCGATCGAACAGCCGTGATTGTATGGCGGAGTGGGCTTGGTGGGCCCAATGGCCTAACGCTGCTCCTATCACAGGCAAGGCTTGAGGTTGTGACCCTTCCTCAGATGTTAGGTCGGGAGGGGGGGGGGGGGGGGGTAGGGAAGAGGCCAATTTCACCTGCGTGGAAATCCCAGGAACTGCAGATGCTAAGATCTTGAGCAGAGGAAAAAGTGCTGCAGTAACTCAGCAGATGTGGAGTACTTGGATAGATGACGTTTCTGGTCAGGACCCTTCATTAGATATTAAGGGGGGGGGGGGGGGTCATTTTCAGTAACAAGACCACCCCAGGAATTGCAAGTGCTAAAATATTTGGCAAAGTGCTGGAGTAACTCAGAGGGTCTGGTGAATGTGGATGGGTGACGTTTTGGGTTGCGACCGTTCTTCCGGCAGATATGGGGATATAGGTGAGGAGGGGATTCGATTGGCAGGTGGATGGACAATGAGCTGGCCACAATAAGAGGGGCATACATTGGATTTCCTAAATTATTGGTGGAAAACACATTTTAATAAAATCTCGGACTGCTACTGCTTGCATTTAATATTGTTTTATGAAGAAGGGTTGACGTTTCTGCTCGGGAAAAGACAGAGTGCTGGAGTAACGCAGTGGGGTCAGGAAGATCTCTGGAGAACATGGACAGGTGACGTTTCTGCTCGGGAAAAGACACAAAGTGCTGGAGGAACACAGCGATTCAGGAAGATCTCTGGAGAATGTGGATGTGACGTTTCTGCTCGGGAAAAGACACAGAGTGCTGGAGTAACTCAGTGGGGTCAGGAAGATCTCTGGAGAACATGGACAGGTGACGTTTCTGATCGGGAAAAGTCACAAAGTGCTGGAGGAACACAACAATTCAGGAAGATCTCTGGAGAATGTGTGTAGGACGTTTCTGATTGGGAAAAGTCACAAAGTGCTGGAGGAACTCAGCGATTCAGGAAGATCTCTGGAGAATGTGGACAGGTGACGTCTCTGGTCGGGAAAAGACACAAAGCGCTGGAGTAACTCAGCGGGGTCAGGCAGATCTCTGGAGAACGTGGATTGGTGACCCTTTTTTTGAACTGGTTCAAGAGGCGACGGACTGGATGAGTCGGGGAGAAGCACAGCGAACGGCTGCAACTGACTGAATAAAACGAAAAATCCTTCGGGAGGCAAGAGGAGGTGTTTTCCTAGAAGCTGGGCTTTATGGAAATAAAGGGCACTGGATTTTTTGGGGGAACGGGTTCTGGAGGGGATTTCCCAGTTGGAAAGTGGCATTGGCCATTCTGCATGGGGAAGTGGAAGAGAAGAGTGGGCTGACACTGACAATTGAATTGGCAGTTGTTGTGGTCGGGGGGAGGCGAGGGAAATGAGGTGAGGGGGTCGTGATGTGGAATGGGTTCAAGAACTTCAAATTCCTGGGAGGTTTTTCACATTTCCGAAGTTCTCTCCCGGTCCTCTAGAAAGAAATAATGGAATGCTATCATAAAAAAAAGCTCAATCTGAGCCTCGACTTCTGAGAGATTAAGGAGTGTCGGGTAGGGACCCTCTCTAGAACTTTCTACAGGAGCACAGTAGGAGAGCAATGCTGAACGTTGATCGTGGCTTGGGTTCGGCAACTTGAGCAGCCCAGGAGCGAGAAAAGAATGCCAAAAAGTTGTACACACTGCCCAGTCCTTCATCGTGCTCTGTCCTCCCCACCATCGAGGGATCGATCGCTGTCGCTGCCTCAAAAAGGGCTGGGCAGCATCATCAAGGACCACCACACCATCCTGGGCCACTCAATCATCTCTCCGATGCAATCGGCGTAGAAGGTACAAGAGCCTGAATTCTGTACACCTGGTTCAGGAATAGCTGCTTCCCCACAGCCATCAGGCTATTAAAACACAACTTCAAAACTAACTATGAACTATGATAACCTGATTGCACTTGTTATATATATATATTCTATGGTATATGGACACACTGATCTGATCTGTATTTATGACCTGCTTTGTCCTGTTGGTGCATGAAACAATGCAAGGAATTTCTTTGTCATATCTGGGGACCACTATGACTATATAAACTACTTGATTTGTACTTGTCTTTCACGGAGAGTGAAGTAATAAAAAATTAAAATATACGCCACATCGGGTCTGACGGCTTTATACGCTTTAAGGCACCATGGGCCACATGTAGCTGAATGAACTGCCCGGGAAAAACAGGGATAAAAAAGGGCGCCTTCGGCCCACCGAGTCCGTGCCGACCCAGCGATCCCTAGTACACTAGCTCTATCCCACCCACACACCACCACACACACACACACACGCATCGGGGGGACTATTTACAAACTTTACCGGAGCCAATTATTAACCGGCAACCTCGTACGTCTTTGGAGTCGTTATAACGTGGGGGAGGAGGCGGAGGGAAAACGGTGGCGAACCGAGAGGAGGAGGAGAAAAACCCATGCGGCCGGCCAGGGCGGCCAGGTACAGACTGGTACCGTGGTCAGGATCGAACCCTGGTCTCCAGCACAGTGAACGGCCGCAAATCTACCGCTGGGGGGGGGGGCGCTCTGTCCGTGTATCGTTGTAACTGGGGTTGCGATGGGCGGGGTCGGAGGTTGGGCTGAGGCCGGTTTGGATGGAACGGCGGCTGTGATCAGTGTGTGGGGTCCCGGGATTATCCTGGAGGACCCTCTGGTTGGCCAGACTTAAACTTTACCCAGGATGACCTACGATGGAAGAATGGGTCGACTGGGCTTGTATTCGCTGGAATTTAGAAGGATGAGAGGGGATGTTATTATACAGACTTAAAAGGGTTGGACACGCTGGATGCAGGAAATATATTCCTGATGTTGGGGGAGTCCAGAACTAGGGGAGTCACACACACAGTTTAAGAATAAAGGCTGGGCCATTTAGGACTGAGACTGTGGGGAAGCAGCTATTCCTGAACCTGGTTGTACCAGATTTCCACCCAGAGAGTTGTGAGTCTGTGGAATTCTCTGCCACAGGAGGCCGATTCACTGGATGTTTTCAAGAGAGAGATCGATTTAGCTCTCGGGACTGACGGAATCAAGGGATATGGGGAGAAGGCAGGAACAGGGGTACTGATTGGGGATGATCAGCCGTGCTCGCATTGAATGGCCGTGCTGGCTCGACGGGCCGAATGGCCTACCCCTGCACCTATTTTTCAATGCTTCTGTCGCACAGAGTAGCTACGGACGCCCGGAGCTCCGGGATAGAGGGTCTTGCGGGGTGGAGACCTTCCTGATCTCCTGCCCCGACTGCTTCCCGCGGGGGAGGGAAAGTTGGTGTTTTTTTTGGGCTATTTTTTTTCCCACCACTGCTGCCATCATCACCACATCTCTGCATTCGGACTCCCAACACTGCCACACGCCCCGGGCAGCAAAAGGATATCTGGGTACAGGGAGCCCAAAAAGGAACAGATGTAGATGCTAGGGGGCCTCAAGCAAAAAACACAAAGTACTGGAGTAACTCGGTGGGCCAGGCCAAAGATCCTATAGCGAGCAAGATAGATCACTCGACGGAAAAAGACGTAGTACGATCGTGGGTACTTTTCGGCCCCATTTCCGTAACCGGCTTCCGTCTCCGCACCAAAGATCCCGTCAAGGATAACTAGCGCGGAGACGGGAGCCGGTTACGGAAACATCCTCGTAAAAATCAAAAGTTATTTGGTAAAAATCTTCCCCTCATTTTTCAGAATTTCAATTTATTAACACAAACTGTCCCCCCCGCAACGTTGGGTACACTGCGAGTCGGGTCGGGTTACTGAAATGGATGAAAAAAAGGCCCACGTTCCGTTCCGTTGCGTACTACACGTCAGCCCATTGCATTTAGGAGTGATCTATCTTGCTCCGCTTATAGGATCTTTGTGCCAGGCGGCATCAGTGGAGAGGGGGGAGGGATAGGGGAGGTTTTGGGGGGGGAGGGATAGGGGAGGTTTTGGGTCGGGACCCCTGAGCTGAAACGGCACCCTGTCCGTTTCCCTGGCCTGCCGATGCTGAGGAGTGCGCAGGTCAGCATTAGCGCCGGGGTCTGCTTCCACCGCCACAGTGGAGGTTTAGTTTAGTATGGAGACACAGCGCGAAAAAACAGACCGTGTGGTCCTCCGAGCCCTCACCGACCAGCGGCCCCCACACACTACTGGGGACAATTTATCCATTTTTACCTAAGCCAATTTTTACCGATTTGAGGAAGGACATTCTTGCTATCGAGGGAGTGCAGCGTAGGTTTACAAGGTTAATTCCCGGGATGGCGGGACTGTCATACGCTGAGAGAATGGAGCGGCTGGGATTGTACACTCCTTTAGGAAGGAGAAGAGGTGGAATTTCTTTAGTCAAAGGGTGGTGAATCTGGGGAATTAGAAGGCTATGGAGGTCAAGTCAATGGAAATTTTTAAAGGCAGAGATAGATAGATTCTTGATTAGTACGGGTGTCACGTATTGTGGTGAGAAGGCGGGAGAATGGGGTTGGGAGGGAGAGATAGATCAGCCGTGATCGAATGGCGGAGTGGAACAGAAGGATGAGAGGGCATCTCATTGAAACATATAAGATTATTAAGGGTTTGGACACGCTAGAGGCAGGAAACATGTTCCCAATGTTGGGGGAGTCCAGAACCAGGGGCCACACACACAGTTTAAGAATAAGGGGTCGATTAGAACGGAGACGAGGAAACGCTTTTTCTCACAGAGAGTGGTGAGTCTGTTGAATTCTCTGCCTCAGAGGGCGGTGGAGGCGGATTCTCTGGATACTTTCAAGAGAGAGCTAGATAGGGCTTTTAAAAATAGCGGAGTCAGGGGATATGGGGGGGGGAGAAGGCAGGAACGGGGTACTGATTGGGGATGATCAGCCATGATCACATTGAATGGCGGTGCTGGCTCGAAGGGCCAAATGGCCTCTACTCCTGCACCTATTGTCTAAGAGAGAGTTAGATAGAGCTCTTAAAGATAGAGGAGTCAGGAGATATGGGGAGAAGGCAGGAACGGGGTACTGATTGGGGATGATCAGCCATGATCACATTGAATGGCGGTGCTGGCTCGAAGGGCCAAATGGCCTACTCCTGCACCTGTTGTCTATTGTCTATTGTTAATTAACCTACAAAGCTGCCTTTGTCTTTCAGTGTGGGACGAACTGTACAAACTCTACAGACAGCCTCCGTGGTTCAGGATGGAATCCGGGTTTCTAGAATTCTACCGCTGCGCGCCCCCGAGGCGAGATCCGCGCTTCACGGCGGGGGTGACCTAAAGGCGCCGTACACCGGCAGAGAGACTGGCATCGCGCCCAGTCCTCCACGCTGGGTCAGCCTTGCAGTCAGCAATTCCGCTCCTGATGCACTCCCAGCGGGAAATACAACTGGCCCCTAATACGACAGCCCACGGCTTTCGCGTGCGCGCAGCCCGTCAACAGCACGGCCGGTGTTTACTGCCAAACGGGACATTGGATTTCTGGCTGCGGATGTCCCAATCGATCAAGGAGATGACAAGGGCGCAATGTGCTGGAGTAACTCAGCAGCTCTGGAGAACGTGGATAGGTGACGTTTTCAGTTTGGGATCCTGACTTCAGACTGATGCCACCTGACCCGTTGCAGCACTGTGTGTATCTTTGCTTTCTGCAAACAGGCATCTGCAGATCTTTCAGTCTACAATGGACGAGAGATCTATATATTGAATTGAATGTAGGAGCAAAGAGGTCCTTAGTGAGACCACACCTGGAGTATTGTGCGCAGTTTTGGCCTGTTGGCCTTTATAACAAGAGGAGTTGAGTACAGGAGCAAAGAGGTCCTTCTGCAGTTGTACGGGGCCCAAGTGAGACCACACCTGGAGTATTGTGTGCAGTTTTGGTCCCCTAATTTGAGGAAGGACATTCTTGCTATTGAGGGAGCCCAGCGTAGGTTCACCAGGTTAATTCCCGGGATGGCGGGACTGTCATGTGCTGAGAGAATGGAGCGGCTGGGCTTGTACACTCTGGAGTTTAGAAGGATGAGAGGAGATCTCATTGAAACATATAAGATTGTTAAGGGCGTGGGCACATTAGAGGCAGGAAACATGTTCCCAATGTTGGGGGAGTCCAGAACCAGGGGCCACACACAGTTTAAGAATAAGGAGTAAGCCATTTAGAAAGGAGACGAGGAAACACTTTTTCTCACAGAGAGTGGTGAGTCTGTGGAATTCTCTGCCTCCGAGGGCAGTGGAGGCCGGTTCTCTGGATGCTTACAAGAGAGAGCTAGATAGGGCTCTTAAAGATAGCGGAATCAGGGGATATGGGGAGAAGGCAGGAACGGGGTACTGATTGGGGATGATCAGCCATGAACACACTGAATGGCGGGGCTAGCTCGAAGGGCCGAACGGCCTCTACTCCTGCACCTATTGTCTAGATTGAGCCCCGCTCATGAGAATTAGCGGACTGGACTTTGAAAATGGTGCCTCTGGAGTCAGTGGGCTATTTTGGTGCATTTTGTTAATCGAGGATCTGCTTGGGTATATCAATAATCAAATAGAATTTCAACGAGCGGCCAGGCCATTGTACTCCTGCACATATTGTCTACTGAAGGTAGTTTAGAGATACAGCGCGGAAACAGGTCCCCTTTGACCGATCCACGTCACCCACCGATCAGCGCACATTAACACTACCCTACACACACACACACACACACACACACACACACACACACACATTAGGGACAATTTTTACATTTACATCAAGCCAATTAATCTACAACCCCGCCCGTCTTTGGAGAGTGGACACAGAAGATCTCGGAGGAAAAATCCACGCAGGTCACGGGGTGAACGTACAAACTCCGCACAGGCAGCACCCGTGGTCAGGATTGAACCCGGGGTCCCTGGCGCTGAGAGGCAGTAGCTTTACCGCTGCTGGGAATACTGATGGAAGAAGTTGCTATCATCACCGTACTCTCAAAAATGCCCGCCGCTGACTGTTAACACATTTTTGGCACAACACCCCAGGCCAGCGTAGAGCACCATATACAGTACCGACAGAATTTTATATGTTGAAAGAAATATATATATATTTTTTGACATACAAATTCCCTCCCTTGCTTCAAAGGAGCTCTCAGCCACACGAGCAGGAAGAATGCAAGATTCCAAGCCTCAATCCGTCAGGGATAAGGGAAAGATTTTGGAAGAACGGAGCTGGAGTTCTGAACAAGAGCCAGAGAGGGGATGGCGAATTGGCTGGAGGAAGAACACAAGACCTTGTTTGGGACCGTGCCCACACTAGCCACCGCACAGGCCACACTGGGGGCCATCAAATGTAAACCTGAAGGACACAGTAGTTGCCGGAGTAACTCAGCGAGTCGGGGCAGCATCCCTGTAGAGGGACACGAAAAGCTGGAGTAACTCAGCGGGCCAGGCGGCATCTCTGGAGAACATGGATAGGTGACGTTTCACAGAGTGCTGGCGTAACTCAGCGGGTCAGGCAGCATCTGTGGGGAACATGGATAGGTGACGTTTCACAGAGTGCTGGAGTAACTCAGCGGGTCAGGCAGCATCTGTGGAGAACATGGATAGGTGACGTTTCACAGAGTGCTGGCGTAACTCAGCGGGTTCTCTGGAGAACATGGACAGATATTTATTCGGGGCAGGGGACGTCTTTAGACTGTATAACAGTCCCGACCCGAAACGTCACCTATCCACGTTCTCTAGAGATGTTGCCTGACCCGCTGAGTTAATCCAGCACTCTGTGTATCTGCAGTTCACTCTCACAGAACGTGGCTTCGAGTTGAATCTGCGACTGGTTCTGCGCTAACTCGCCTAGGGAAGACGAAGAAGGAAAATAGGACCCAATTGAAACAAAAACAAATCCCTCAAAATATAAATAATATCACAATATAAGTAACATCCTACGGTACAGTACTGTGAAAAACCTCTAGTTGACAGTGCAGACAGGAAGAATGAGAATGCTCGGCTGCCCGACTGGGTCTCGGGTCGCGGTCACTGCTGAGATACAGCTCCCGATTCAAAGTATCGGCCCGCTTGTACCGAGCTTGCCACCCATCTCAGATGCACAATAACAAAGACTGCTAGAACTCCGCTGAACTATTAGTCCGACCTCAGATAACAGTTGGTCAGTTTTCCGGACACGACTGATGTTTATATATATATATATATATTTTGTCCTAAACATATAAATCCCCTCTCCCGCTTCCTTCTCCTCCCTCTCAGCCGCGGACGAGACTGACGCAGAGAACACGGATTGCCAATTCTAGCGGGATTATGGAAGGCTTTTAGAAGCGGGCGTGCGGTGTGCACACGGCAGCATGCACGGACTCCGAGACCCTCTGCCCTGGCCAGATGGCGCCATCGTGGTCACGATAGTGTGGAACAGAGAAAGGGGGGAGGGTGGGGGGGGGGGGGGGGGGGGAAAGCCCAGAGTGCGTACTATGGTTAGAAAAAAAGTACACACACGCAGGCCTGCAGCTCTCCTGGGCCCGTGGATGTGACAACTGATACGCTTTGGAAAGCTTGCCCTCTTCCATAGGGTAAATAAAAAAAAGTCAGAGCCAAAAGGATTTCTTTCAGAAGACCATCGGTTCCTTCACTGCCCCATCCCACCTCCTAACCTCCGACACCACCCAGCCTGGTCTGTTGCCCCCGGCGTTGGGTGCACCAGGTCCTGCCAGCCCCCTCCCCTTCCCTTCCCACACCCCCAGCCATCCCAATCCCCCCCCCCGCTCCCACTGGCGAAACAATATGCTGGAGGAACTCGAGGCAGCATCTCTGGACAGGAATGGGCGGCGTTTTCGGGTCGACCCTTCTCCAGACTGACAGTCAGGGGAAAGAGAGGGAGACACGAGATGTGGAAGGGCAAGGTGTGGAGATGACATATTAAAGGGGATGCTTCTTTAGTTTTGCTTTTTGAGTTTTGGAGATACAGCGCAGAAACAGTCCCTTCGCCCCACACACTAACACCATCCTACACACACTCGAGACAATTTACACATGCACCAAGCCAATTAACCTACAAACCCGCACGTCTTTGGAGTGTGGGAGGAAAGCTAAGATCTCGGAGAAATCGGGGTACTGATTGGGGATGATCAGCCATGATCACATTTAATGGCAGTGCTGCCAACTGCAGTTCTTTCTTAAACCTTCCACAGCTCAATGTTTCGCTCACCCTTCCCCGACTCTCAGTGTGACCCTGATGCGTCGCCCGTTCCCTCTCTCCAGAGATGCCGCCCGGCCCGCTGAGCTACTCCAGCATTTTGTGTCTGTCTTCGGGGGAAAACCGGCCTCTGCAGTTCCCTCGGTGCGATGCGGTGGTGGAGGGGGGGGGGGGGGGTGGTCTTTCCCGTCGGTGGCCAGAGCGTGGAGTCCGCACACCCCCGCACACACCGTTCACAAGCTGAACGGGGGTGCACTCAGACAGCAACTGTGCAAACCCCCCCCAGCCCCCACCCACTCATTCCGCTACAGATCTTTTACAGCGGGGGGGGGGGCACAAAAATCAAAACAATTTACACACTTTTTTTTTTTTGTTTTGTCGTTTTTACGCCCTTTTGCCTCCGGGGCGCCAGCTTCGCTCCCGATGGGACGCTCGGAAGCAAAAGACAACCCCCCCCACCAAAGATTCACCTTTCCCCCCCCCTCCCCCGCCCCGAAACCGAAACCCATCCCGTCCGATCCACCGTTAGTCTTCCCGGTATGGCTTGGCCGCCGAGGAGAGGGGAGGGGGAGGGGGGGGCGAGTCTTTGAGACCCCGTCCCTGGTTTTAAACCTTAAACTCCCCTCCTTGGGGCGGGAGATTGCAACCTTCGCGTGGTCCGCCCTGTTTCGACGAACGCAATCGACCTGGCGCGCACAATCAAATAAGATGAAATAGAACAAGTTGTCCCACAACTTTAGGCTGTGCACGCCACTCGCAAGAAGAAGAACCCCCTCCGTGCCCCCCCCCTCCCACCAAGGGTGAGCTAAACGGTCACATCGCAGAAGGCACAGTAAGCTTTTCATCTCTCCCGCCCCCCCCCTTCCTCCCTCTGAGGGAGAGGGGAGGGAGAGAGAGAGAGAGAGAGAGAGATGGGGTGTGGAAGGGGGGGGGAAGAGTAAGGGGAGTAGGGGGTTCCCAATCTCCCACTGGCTATCTTTACCAAGGGCCGAGCAAAACACAGAAAGACAGACGCAACATTTGTTGACCACGCAAACAATTTCGAAAAGGAGGAAATCAGAAATTAAATCTTGCCCCACAGAAACGTCCGAGGGTGGTCCAAGCTCCGATGAGTCTGTCCGTAAAAAGCCGCCGTTTTTTTTTTTCTCCCCCCTTCAGAGAAGCCCTACTCACAAACAAGAGAAAAAAAGACGCCACAGCTGCCTCGTTCGGGGGGGGGTTATATATTTTTTTTTGTTTGTTTGTTTGTTTGTCGTTTTTTGTGTTTTTTGTCGAGTTCCTATCCCCTCCGCTCGCCCGTCCAGAGTCAGCTAACCCTCTCGGACACGGCCGCCCGGCTGTCGGCTGCCTCCTCCCTGGCGGGCCGCGGCGCGCTGGAGATGACGGGGAGCTCAGTCTTTGTGGGGAGCGGGTCGAGGTCGGGGCGGCCGCGGGGGAGCTTGTCCTCTGCGCACGGCCGGCCGCTCAAGTCTCTGGGTTCCTGGGGGGGGCAGCCCCCCCTCTCTCGGGAGCCCTCGGCCTCCTGGGCCGACCCCGGTTCTTTGGCCTCGGCCGGGCGGGGGGGCTCCTTCTTGAGGGCGGCGGCAGCGGGACCCCCCCGGCCCTTGGGGCTGCCGTCCCGGGCGCCCCTCTGTCCCCTGCCGCTCCTCTCGCCCCCGTCTGAAGGCGGCGGCGGCGGCGGCAGCGGCTGCGGCAGCTCCTCCGCCACGGCCGGCACCGGCGGCAGCCCAGCGTCCTCCTCGAACATGCGGCTGCTTTTCCGCTTCTTCAGCGGCGAGCTCTCCTCGCCCAGGTTGCGCTTCTTGAGGGGCAGCAGGGTGACCTCCTCCGGCCTCGCCGCGCAGCACTCCTTCGCCGCCTTCTTCTTCGCAGCCGGCACCGCGTTCCCGCCGCCGCCGCTGCCCAACCCGCCACCGCCGCCGCTGCCTGCGCCGCCGCGCCGCACCACCGCCGCCGCCTGGCTTTCTGCCCCTCTTCTTGGGGACCGTCTGTGGGTTGGCGACGGACTTCCTCTTCCTCCCCGGGACCCCCTTGCGCGCTTTGGGGGGCTGCTCCCCCAAGGCGGAGGAGGTGGCGCCCTCGGTTTTCGGCGGCAGCAGCGGGGCAGAGAAGGGCATCTTGACCAGGAGCTTGGCCGCGCTCTTGTCCGACAGCCTCTTGGACGCGCTGCCCTTGCGCACCAGCTTGTCCTTGCCGCTGCCCTTTGGCCGGCCTCGCCCCCTCCCCGTGCCCGAGGCCTTGGGGCTCTTTGGCTTCTTGGGCTGCCTCTTCTCCCGCCGCGACGGGCTGCCGCGGCCCGTGACGGTGAAGTCAAAGTCGCTGGGGTCCAGGGTGGTGTCGCCCACCTTCTCGAAGTGCGCCAGCAGCTCCACTTTGGAACGGAACGCCTTGCCTTGCGGGCTGCAAACATAAAGAGCAAAAAGGGAACACGATAAAAAACACCGCGACAAAGTGAAAGCGTGAAGTGCCCTCGTTAGACTGTGAATCAGTCAATGAAAGTAAGCATTAAAGAAGGAACTGCAGATGCTGGAAAATCGAGGGTACACAAAATGCCGGAGAAACTCAGCGGGTGCAGCAGCATCTATGGAGCGAAGGAGATAGGCAACGTTTCAGGCCGAAACCCTTCTTCAGACTGATTCAGAAAGAAAGTAAGCATGCAGGTACAGCAGGCAGTGAAGAAAGCGAATGGCATGTTGGCCTTCATACAAGAGGAGTTGAGTATTGGAGCAAAGAGGTCCTTCTGCAGTTGTACAGGGCCCTAGTGAGACTCGCTAGAATTTAGAAGATTGGGGGGGGATCTTATAGAAACATACAAAATTCTTAAGGGGTTGGACAGGCTAGACGCTGGAAGATTGTTCCCGATGTTGGGGAGGTCCAGAACAAGGGGTCACAGTTTAAGGATAAGGGGGAAGTCTTTTAGGACCGAGATGAGAATTTTTTCTTCACACAGAGAGTGGTGAATTGGTGGAATTCTCTGCTACCGAAGGTAGTTGAGGCCTGTTCATTGGCTATATTTAAGAGGGAGTTAGATGTGGCCCTTGTGGCTAAAGGGATCAGGGGGTATGGAGAGAAGGCAGGTACAGGATACTGAGTTGGATGATCAGTCATGGTCATATTGAATGGTGGTGCAGGCTCGAAGGGCCGAATGGCCTACTCCTGCACCAATTGTCTATGTTTCTATATATCCTGTACCTGCATTCTCTCCATACCCCCTGAGCCACATCTAACTCCCTCTTAAATATAGATTTTAAAAGAAAAGATAGCGGAGTTAGGGGATATTGGGAGAAGGCAGGAACGGGGTACTGAATGGGGATGATCAGCCATGATCACATTGAATGGCAGTGCTGGCTCAAAGGGCCGAATGGCCTCTACTCCTGCACCTATTGTCAATTGTCTACACTTTTGCAGACGATAGAAAGGAGCGCCTGGGCATGTATCAGGCATGTGCCGTCAGGGTAGGCAAGGTAGGCACTGCCTACCCTGATTAAAATTATAACATACTAATTACTAAATATAAATAGTAAAGGCATGGGAGAATGATGCCGATCTAAGAGATCGATCTCTTAGGTAGGCATAATTCTCTGTGCCTTTCACCGCAGCGCTTGTAATACGGTAAGCTCTGTGCAGCCCACGTGCCGTCAGCGCTGCCTGAAGCTGTCAATGACAAGCGGGGCTGAAGGCAGCAGAAAGTCTGCCGACTACGCAGGCACAGCACTGGTTTCTTGGCGGGGTTTTCAGATATGGATTGGCATTATTTTAAGTGTATCGTAGGAAACAGAGAGAGAAGAATGGAGCTTGTGTACCATTTTTTTTTGTCCTATAAATTTTTATTTTTTTTAATTAATTTTTTTATTTTTTTTTAATTTAAAAAGAGGGAATAGATAATAAAAGTTAGAGAAACATGTGATAGTGTGTGAGAACGAAAAAAGTGTGAAAAAAGAACGTTGAGAATGAAAAAGAAAAAAGAAAGAAAAGAAGAGTTGAAAGTAAGAGATTAAGGAGATGGTTATCTATATTCTTGACCATCCCTCACCCAATCCTGAAACAGTTAGCTTCTACGGTTTTGTTGCACCATATGCTTCCAGAAAATCGACAAATGGAGACCAACTCGTTAAAAATTGTTTTGATTTATCTATTAGGAGGCATCGCATTTCCTCAAGATGTGCGGTGTCCAACTTGTTTGAAATCCACATTTTAAGTGTACCATTGATGTGGTAAGTACATTTGTTGGTGATGTTTTTAAATACCGTATTTCCCGGGGTGTGGGGGCGAGGGGGAGAGCTCCTTTCATAGCGTTTGGGGAGTCTGGCCCGGGGTAAAGTTGCGGGGAGGGCACGAATGTTGTGAAGGAGGGGATCGGGATAATGCCACTTGCGACGCTCCTTGCACGGAGGCGTGCCAAACCTCTCTCCTGCCGCTCGCTGGCCTCGCTCATGTCCTTAAATTCCGACAGCGCGATTGAGGTTACTCGGCTGTGGGAATTTGAGGATTTGCAGGAAGCGGCTGACACGAGCGAGCGGCAGGTGAGAGGTGTTCAGACGGAGAGCACTGCCAGAAGTGAGCGGGCCGGCAGAAGGCGCTGAAGTGGCGGCCAGTTCTGCTGGTGGGTCCCGGCGGCCGCTCGCAGCCACCCGAGCTGCTTCTATCCCCGGCTACAGTGCGTGGCTTCGCGCCCTGAGAGCAGCGGTAGCGGTGAGTGAGTGGGTTACTGCCATTACCCCCGACCCCCTCCTCCTCAACACTCCTGCCCACTCCGCAACTTTACCCCTGACACAGACTCTCCACACGCTGTGAAAGGAACGCTCCCCCCAAGTGGTCCCTTGAACAAGTGTTGTCTTTCAATAAGATGACAACTGATTCAACTTCTCCCTGTACTCCCGTTTTTCCCACCATCTCTCCACCTGCCGTCAATCTTCACCACCCACCCATTCAGTAATTCAGAATAAAGGAGACTAGGAAGCCTTGGGCAAATTGAATTGTTACTGTCTTTATTTTTATTTGTTAATTTTACGGAGAGGACAATATGCGCAGTTCAAATTTTTTTTAAAATCCGACTGACTGCCTACCCCGAGTAATTACTCACGGCACGTGCCTGGCATGTATACACTGCAATTTAGAAGGATGAGAGGCTACCTTATTGAAACTGATAAGATTTGGGGGAGTCCAGAACCAGGGGCCACAGTTTAAGAATAAGGGGTACTGAATTTGGCAGATCATCCCCAATCAGTACCCCGTTCCTGCCTTCTCCCCATATCCCCTGACTCCGCTATCTTTGAGAGCCCTATCTAGCTCTCTCTTGAAAACATTCAGAGAACCGGCCTCCACCGCCCTCTGGAGAATTCCACAGATTCACACAACTCTCTGGGTGAAAATGTGTTTCCTCATCTCCGATCTAAATGGCTTACTCCTTATTCTTAAACTGTGTGTGCCCCCTGGTTCTGGACTCCCTGGACATCGGGAACATTTTTCCTGCCTCTAGCGTGTCCAAGCCCTTAACAACCTTATATGTTTCAATAAGATTCCCTCTCATCCTTCTAAACCAATTGAATAGCGGTGCTGGCTCGATGGGGCGAATGGCCGACTCCTGCACCTATTGTCTATTGTCTATTGAGATGGCGCTGGATCTTTACGGGACGCTGTGGAGACGGTGGAGTGCGGGGAATTGTGGAGGGGGGGGGGGGGGGGGGGGATGGGACGATGGGGATGATCAGCCAGGATCACAGTGAATGGCGGTGCTGGCTCGCTGGGGCGAATGGCCGACTCCTGCACCTATTGTCGTTCTTGCTACTGAGCGGCTGCCGGGCCGATGTTGCTAAATGTGACGAGTGAACCCGCGTGCAGGGTTACACTCACTTGATGATGTAGACGTCGTACTTGCCGGCCGACCGGCCCGACTTCCTCTGCTTCAGCTTGCGGGTCCACCCCTCGGGCAGCGTGGGGTCTTCGTACAGGGGCCCCCGGTCCCGGATCAGCGAGCGGCGGGGCTTGGGGGTGGCCGCCACCGCCCCCTCCCGCTCGGCGGTCTCGGCGTTGGCGCCGTCGGCAGGCTCGGGGGCCAGGGCCTCCGGCTGTGGCGGCACCGGCGGCGGCGGCGGCAGCTCCCGCACCTTGTCCTCCCCTTCCTCCTCCCGCTCATCCCTCTTCTTGTGCTTCTTCACTTTCACCAGCTTCTCCCGCTGGCCGGCCTGCTCCTTGTCCTCGGCCTTCTCTTCACTGCAGCGGAAAGAAAACGCACACGCCGTCACAACGGGCCCTTCAACCCAACTTGTCCATGCTAACCCACACATCACCAAATAACAATTACAGCACGGAAACAGGCCACCTCGGCCCTTCTCGTCCGTGCCGAACACTAACTTACGCCCCCGTCCCACTTAGGAAACCGAACGGAAACCTCTGGAGACTTTGCGCCCCGCCCAAGGTTTCCGTGCGGTTCCCGGAGGTTCTTGTCCTCCGGCAACCACCTTCAACTAGCATCGCAATCGGCTTCGACTAAAAAATTACCGTTTTTTAAAACGGAAACTACATTCGACCATTAGGGAGACTGACAAAAACCTCTGGGAACCGCACGGAAACCTTGGGTGGGGCGCAAAGTCTCCAGAGGTTTCCGTTCAGGTTTCCTAAGTGGGACAAGGGCATTACTCTCACACCTAGTCCCATCTACCTGCACTCAGACCACAACCCTCCATTCCTTTCCCGTCCATATACCTGCCCAATTTATTTTTAAACGATAAAATCGAACCTGCCTCCACCACTTCCACTGCAAGCTCATTCCACACAGCTACCCCTCTATGAGTAAAGACGTTCCCCCTCATGTTGCCCCTAAACTTCTGTCCCTTAATTCTCAAATTCACATGCTGGGCCCACCTGTCCGCGTTTGGCCCATATCCCTCTAAACCAGCCCGACCCATCACCTCTTCTGTCCTCGACTATATCCTTGAATGTCGTGAGAGCGCGCGCTTAGGGAGTGGCTTTGCAGCAGAGTTGCTGCCGTACAGCACCAGGGACACGGGTTCCATCCTGAATACGGATCTTGAGAGAGGGAGAGAGGGAGAGGGGGAGAGAGAGGGAGGGAGAGGGAGATGGAGAGATGGAGAGAGGGAGGGAGAGAGGGAGAGGAAGGAGAGAGAGGAGGGAGAGGGAGAGAGGGAGAGGGGAGGGAGGAGAGAGGAGAGGAGGGGGAGAGGGGGGAGAGAGAAGGGAGAGAGAGAGGGGAGGGGGAGAGAGGGAGAGGGGGGAGGGGGAGAGGAGGGAGAGAGAGAGAGAGAGAGAGAGAGAGAGGAAAGAGGAGAGAGGAAAGAGAAAGAGAAAAAAGACAAGGAGCAAGAGAGAGAAAGTGGTCAAGAATGATAGTGGAGGATGTTTTGATGCCAATCCTTACTGATTGATGAGGAAGTGGAGGATGCGGTTACAGTCGGGGGGGGGGGGGGGGGGGGGGTGACGGGCCCCGAGTCCAGAGGTTTGGGGACGTTTGAGACATAAGTCAACAACTGGTATTTATAAACCATCTCTAATGTGGGAAAATGTCCCTGAGCATTTCGCAGCAATGCAAGCAGACTAAAGCTGACACGGAGCCAAAGCAGCGGTGGCGAGAAGATTTGTGCAAGAGAACTGCATTTTAAGCGCATCGTGAGAGAAGGAAGAGAGTGGGGCACATTAACCGACATTGTCCCATCGATAGGCGCAGTTATTAGAGTCACCGAGACAAACTGGCCCTTCGCCCAACATGCCCCATCTACATCTATTTAAGAATAGGGGGTCGGCCATTTAGAATGGAGACGAGGAAACACTTTTTCTCACACAGAGCGGTGAGTCTGTGGAATTCTCCGCCTCAGAGGGCGGTGGAGGACTGTTCTCTGGATGTTTTCAAGAGAGAACTAGATAGGGCACTTAAAGATAGCGGGAGTCAGGGGATATGGGGAGAAGGCAGGAACGGGGTACTGATTGGGAATGATCAGCCGTGATCATATTGAATGGCGGTGCTGGTTCGAAGGGCCGAATGGCCTCTACTCCTGCACCTATTGTCTATACCTTTGCAGACGATAGAAATATAGAAAATAGGTGGAGTAGAGGCCATTCGGCCCTTCAAGCCAGCACCGCCCATTCAATGTGATCATGTCTGATCGTCCACTATCAATAACCCGTGCCTGCCTTCTCCCCATATCCCCTGACTCCGCTATCTGTGATAGCCCTATCTAGCTCTCTCCTGAAAGCATCCAGAGAACCAGCCTCCGTCGCCCTCTGAGGCAGAGAATTCCACAGACTCACAACTCTCTGTGAGAAAAAGTGTTTCCTCGTCTCCGTTCTAAATGGCTTGCCCCTTATTCTTAAACTGTGTGTGGCCCCTGGTTCTGGACTCCCCCAACATCAGGAACATGTTTCCTGCCTCTAGCGTGTCCAAACTCTTAACAATCTTATATGTTTCAATAAGATCGCCTCTCAACCTTCTAAACTCCAGTCCACAAGCCCAGCCGCTCCATTCTCTCAGCATATGACAGTCCAGCCATCCCGGGAATTAACCTTGTGAACCTACGCTGGGCTCCCTCAATAGCAAGAATGCCCTTCCTCAAATGAGGGGACCAAAACTGCACACAATACTCCAGGTGTGGTCTCACCTAGGGCTCTGTACAACTGCTGGAGTGCTGGCGTAACTCAGCGAGGCAGCAACTCTGGCGAGAAGGAATGGGCGACGTTTTGGGTGAAGAATGTCCTTCCTCAAATTAGGGGAGCAGAATTGCACACAAAGTCCGTCACAATCTAACACGTGTACATCATCATTGTATGTTTCAATAAGATCCCCTAAATTCCAAAGTATACAAGCAGAGTAGACAATTAATATATAAACCCGCACGTCTTTGGGATGTGGGAGGAAACCTGTGCACCCGGAGAAAACCCACGCCGTCACGGGGAGAAATTCTGTGCAGGTAGCACCCGAGGTCGGGATCGAACCCGGTTGTCTAGCGCCGTCAGGCGGCAACTCGACCGCTGTACCGCTCCAATCTTGGTGCAAACAGGCAAAGGTGAAGAAGCGCAAGGTGGCTGGAGAAACTCAGCGGGCGAGGCAGCATCTAGGAAAAAAATCGCCAACCCTTGTTTGCTGAAAGGGCTTGTCCCACGTGCATGCGATTGCTTGCGTCTGGCGCGACCAAACGTGGTCACTTGAGGCGTAGGGGCACCGAATGGCCGCACGGGGGGTCGGTCCCGCTTAGAAGCGCGGAGGCGTAGGGAGTTGTGCGGGGCTGGGCTGGTCCCGACATCGCGCGGGGCTTTGGAAAAATCCTGCACTGTCTGAAAATTTCGCACGCCAACGGCCTGTCGGCCCGCAGGCGCATTGCGGGCGTACGCGGCATATTGACGGCGTACGCCTAGCGCGTGGCGTTGCTTGATGACGTCACCGCCCGCCTCCTGCCCAGCTGATGGGTAAGTATGACGCAAAAGCCGTCACGCGCGAACTCCGCTTCCGTTTGGTCGTGCCAAACGCATGCAATCGCATGCTAGTGGGACGGGCCCTGAAGTCCACCCTCCACCACCTACAGTTTAAATTCCATTCTTCTTGGAGAACCAAGAAGCTGGAGGAACTCAGCGGGTCAGACACCATCTCTGGAAAGAAGGAATGGGTCGCGAATGAATGCTGGGTGGATAAAAATGCTGGAGAAACTCAGCGGGTGAGGCAGCATCTATGGAGCGAAGGAAATAGGCGACGTTTCGGGGATCGAGACCCTTCTTTAGACTTCTTCCACCCGAAAACGTGACCTTCGCTCCATAGATGCTGCCTCACCCGCTGAGTTTCTCCAGCATTTTTGTCGACCTGATTTTCCCAGCATCAGACTACGAATGCCGTTTATTGTCATTTAAACATACACGGTTCAAACAAAGTTTTGTTCCTGCAGACATAACAGCAAAAAAAAAAAACCCAACAAAACACAAATTAACACAATTCCATACAAACATCCATCACAGTGAATCTCCAAACACCTCCTCACTGTGATGGAGGCAAAAGTCTTATCTCTTCTCTGTTCTTTATTCTTCTCCCGCAGTCAGGATCCCTGGGATGGCGGGACTGTCATATGAGGAAAGATTGAAAAGACTAGGCTTGTATTCACTGGAGTTTAGAAGGATTGAGGGGGACTCTTATAGAAACATATAACATTATAAAAGGACTGGACAAGCTAGATGCAGGAAAAATGTTCCCAATGTTGGGCGAGTCCAGAACCAGGGGCCACACACAGTCTTAGAATAAAGGGGAGGCCATTTAAGACCAAGCTTTTTCACCCAGAGAGTTGTGAATTTGTGGAATTCCCTGCCATAGTGGGCAGTGGAGGCCAAATCACTGGATGGATTTAAGAGAGAGTTGGATAGAGCTCTAGGGGCTAGTGGAGTCAAGGGATATGGGGAGAAGGCAGGCACGGGTTATTGATCGGGGACGATCAGCCATGATCAGATGCAGGAAGATTGTTCCCGATGTTGGGGAAGTCCAGAACAAGGGGTCACAATTTAAGGATAAGGGGGAAATCTTTTTAGGACCAAGATGGGAAAAACATTTTTCATAGAGAGTGGTGAATCTGTGGAATTCTCTGCCACAGAGGGTAGTTGAGGCCAGTTCATTGGCTATATTTAAGAGGGAGTTAGATGTGGCCCTTGTGGCTAATGGGATCAGGGGTTATGGAGAGAAGGCAGGTACAGGATACCGAGTTGGATGATCAGCCATGATCACAATAAATCATCGAATCATAGAAAATAGGCGCAGGAGAAGGCCATTCGGCCCTTCGAGCCGGCACTGCCATTCAATATGATCATGGCTGATCATCCAACTCAGTATCCTGTACCTGCCTTCTCCTTAAGAATTTTGTAAGCCTCTATAAGATCCCCCCTCAATCTCCTAAATTCCAGCGAGTACAAGCCGAGTCTATCCAGTCTTTCTTCATACGGAAGTCCTGCCATCCCAGGAATCAGTCCTGAATGGCGGTACTGGCTCGAAGGGCCGAACGGCCTCCTCCTGCACCCATTGTCTATGTTTCTATGTCAAGCAGCTATGTCGAGCTGATCGAGGCTCTTGATGTTGGAGCCCCCGGCGGGCGATGGTAAGTCCAGCCGCCGTTTAAGCCGCGCCGGGCGATGTAAGGCCCTGCGACGGGCCGATTTAAACCCCTTCGATTTGGGCGGGCAAAGTTGGCGGTGCTGGAGCTCCGTAAAGTGGTCTCCCACCAGGGACCCGCGAGCTCCCGATGTTACCGTCCACAGGGCCTGCAGCCGACGCCTCCGAGCTCCGAAGTCGGGTCGCCACCACAGCGCTCCGTGATGGCGAGTCCGCAGGCTCTGCGACTGGAGCCCCAGTTCAATTCCGGTTGGAGGCCGCCGGCTCCACGATGCTAGGCCCCAACGACAACGGAGACTCGACAGGGAACACTTTTTCTCACAGAGAGTGGTGAGTCTGTGGAATTCTCTGCCTCAGAGGGCGGTGGAGGCCGGTTCTCTGGATGCTTTCAAGAGCGAGCTAGATGGGGCTCTTAAAGATAGTGGAATCAGGGGATATGGGGAGAAGGTAGGAACGGGGTACTGATTGGGGATGATCAGCCATGATCACATTGAATGGCGGTGCTGGCTCGAAGGGCCAAATGGCCAACTCCTTCACCTATTGTGTATTGTCTATTGATGGCTGAATGGCCTAAATTCTGCTCCTATCGCTTAGGACCTTATGAACGGAGTACGACTGGGCAATGAAGGCCCCGGAGGCTCGTAGGTTGATAGAGTTGTCTCACACCTGCTGCCTCAGCGAGCGGAATCTGCAGCCAGCCACTCATTTCGGTCTCGCCTTCCTTTCAGTCTCAGTTTCAGCCGAGCATTTCTGAAACTCAATTCATTTCCCCCAGCCCCAGTTGCTTGGAATTTGTTTTCATCAAAGCAAGCTTTTGTTCTGGCCTGTTCTAACAAAAAAACTGAAACGCCGTTCGGAGAAATGCCCTGGATTGTTGTTTCGGATAACTCAGCCGGGATACAAAAACCACTGTGAAATAATAAAGCTTGAATGAAGCGGCTGAATAATCTCAGCTATCAGCAGTTCTCTCGGCCACTGCCCTGCACGTTAAATCGAGAAATGAGTTTTAAGCAAAGATCCTACAGCGGGCAAGATAGATCACTCGACGGAAAAGACGTCGTACGGTCACGGGCAGATTCATGGGTCATTTTTGGGCCCCATTTCCGTAACCGGCTTCCAGTCTCCGCGCCAAAGATCCCGCAGGACAACTAGTGCGGAGACGGGAGCCGGTTACGGAAACATCCTCGTAAAAATCAAAGTTCTTTGGGAAAAATCACCTCCTCATTTGCAGAATTTAAATTTATTAACACAAACTGTTCCCCCGCAACGTTGATTACACTGCGAGTCGGGTCGGGTTACTGAAATGGATGAAAAAAAAGGCCCACGTTGCGCTCCGTTGCGGACTACACGTCAGCCCGTTGCATTTAGAAGGAGCGGCCTATCTTGCTCCGCTCGAGGATCTTTGTCATTGACTACAGAGAGTTGTTGGACTCAGCCCCAGGCCGTCGCACACACAGACCAACCTCCCTTCCGTCGACTCCATCTACGCCTCACGCTGCCGCGGCAAAGGCCAGCAGCGTAATCGCGGACCAGTCTCCCCCCCCCCCCCCCGGTCACTCCCTCTTCTCCCCTCTCCCGTCGGACAAGAGGTACAGAATAGGGAGGCGTGGAATCGCATGCGGTAGTGCTTGGCGCTCCATGATTTCATAGTGTAACGAAATCCTCGCGCGCCACCTGCGTGACGTACCGCTGACACATTGGCGTTGCACGCTGTACCACGTGGTGACGCATGTTTGCGTAGAAACTCTATGAAACTCTATGAAACTCTATGTTGCATAGAAACATAAAACTCTGCTGCTGCAATGTTATAATGACTACTCCACAAGCGACTCCTTCCGCGACATCCAGCCCACCTAGATGTTCACTGTTTCTACTCTCCCGCCTAGGCTCGCCAACTTTCTCGCTCCTAAATACCGGACAAATTCCCGACGGCAATTGGTCGACCGGCTCGGCCGTGGCGCGGTGAATGAACGATGAGTTGGCCCGGGTGCTGGACTGCACACATAGAAACATAGACAATAGGTGCAGGAGTAGAGGCCATTCGGCCCTTTGAACCTGCACCGTCATTCAATATGATCATGGCTGATCGTCCAACTCAGTATGACATCGATGTGGAGTTGGTCAGTAGCACTAAGTTCCTGGGGGTGCAGATCAGGGACAGTCTGACCTGGTCACAAAACATCGCATCACTCACTAGTTAACAGAGCGCAGCAGCGGTTCCATTTTCTGCGCCGGATGAGAAACGTAGAAACACGGTAAACAGGTGCCGGAGTAGGCCATTCGGCCCTTCGAGCCTGCACCGCCATTCAATATGATCATGGCTGATCATCCAACTCAGTATCCTGTACCTGCCTTACCCCTTGATCCCTTTAGCCACAAGGGCCACATCTAACTCCCTCTAAAATATAGCTAATGAACTGGCCTCAACTACCTCCTGTGGCAGAGAATTCCACAGATTCACCACTCTCTGTGTGAGAAATGTTTTCCTCATCTCCGTCCTAAAGGAATTCCCCCTTATTCTTAAACTGAGACCCCTTGTCCTGGACTTCCCCAACATCGGGAACAATCTTCCTGCATCTAGCCCGTCCAACCCCTTAAGAATTTTGTACGTTTCTATAAGATTTTCACCGCCATTCAATGTGATCACGGCTGACCATCCCCAATCAGTACCCCGTTCCTGCCTTCTCCCCATATCCCCTGACTCCGCCATCTTTAAGAGCCCGACCCTCAATCTTCTAAATTCTAGCGAGTACTGTGGTGAAAGAGGGAGGGGGAGAGAAACAGAGTGCTGTGTTACATTTTCTATGAACCAGGGTTGCTGGAGCCATGAGACAAGCAGTCAGTCAGCTGAGCTATATGTTATTCGTTAAATCTGGAATAAAAGCTAAAATCAGTCATTATGACTGTGGAACTACGCGTCCGTCATTAAAAACTCATCTGGTTCACTTACATGAGACCTGCAGTCCCCATCTTAATCTGACATTAATTTGACTAGTTGACTTAATTGTGACAATGTTCCAGCGAGCCAGTTAAGAGAGAAATTAGGCATAATGTGGACATTTTACTGAAGCCATTTAACCCAGGGACGGAAAACACGGGGGGGGGGGGGGGGGGGGCAGAGGGGACAAGTCCTCCACCGCGTCTTTGAGAGGTGGGGGACATCCCCCCCCAGGTTTTTGTGATCCGGGTTTTAAAACGGGTGGCCAGAGAGGTCGGCAGTCAGACGCGAGCTGTACCCCCAGCCCCACAGCCAGCGCTAACCCCAGCTCAACTCTGCCTGTCCCGCCAGGTGAAGCTGCCCGGGCTTGCAGGAAATATGGGCAGCGCGGAGAAGCAGCGCTGGTGTCCCGTCATTCCAGGCAGGGCTGTAGGTTAACCCGGCGAGACAGGCAGAGTTGAGCTGCATTTAGCGCTGGATTGAGCCTCCGAAGCCTCGCGCATGTGCGTGCGAGTGTGCGCATGCGCACGCAGCCGCCAAAAAATTGTGCCCTCCCCCCTCCGATGTTTTGATAGCGAGTTCCGCTCTTGATTTAACCTACAAACCCGCGGGTTTCGGGGATGTGGTCGGAGTCACAGACGATATCCACAGGAACAGACGGAGAACGTGCAAACTCTGCACAGAGAGCACCCGAGGTCAGGATGGACCCCGGGTCTCATGGCGCTCTACCAGCTGCGCCCAAAGGATAGACAATAGACAATAGGTGCAGGAGGCGGCCATTCACTGCGATCACGGCTGATCATCCACAATCAGTACCCCGTTCCTGCCTTCTCCCCATAACCCTCAACACCCTAACTCATCAAGAATCTGTCCAACTCCATTTGAAAAATACCCAATGTCTGAGCAATGAATCCCACAGATTCAACACCCTCTGGCTACAAAAACTCCTCTTCATCTCCTTCCTAAAGGAACGTCCTTTAATTCCGAGGCTGTGCCCTCTGGTCCGAGACTCTCCCACTAGTGGAAACATCCTCTTCACATTCAATTCAATTCAATTCAACTTTAATGTCATTCCACAGATACAGGTATGGGTACAACGAAATGCAGTTTAGCGTCAGTTCGTAGTAATAGCAATATAGAAATAGATACAGAATGCAGACAATGTGGACGGAGAGACTGGAGAAATCTATCGGCGGGACTCTGAGTTCAGCAGTGTGATGGTGTTGTTATAGAAGCTGTTCCTCATCCTACTAGTGCGGGACCTGAGGCTCCTGTACCGCCTCCCTGATGGTAGGAGGGCAAGCAGTCCATGGTTAGGGTGGGAGGGATCTTTGATGATCTTCCCGGCCCTTCTCTGACACCGTTTTCGGTGAAGGGCATCCGTGGCAGGGAGCGGGGCACCGATGATGTACTGGGCGGTTTTCACCACCCGTTGTAGTGCCTTCCTGTCTGCTCCGTCCACGTCCGTGGACCCAGTGGATCCACATCCACTCTATCCAGGCCTTTCACCATTCGGTAAGCTTCAACGAGGTCCCCCCTCATCCTTAAGAATAAGTGGGCAAGCCATTTAGAAAAGAGACGAGGAAACACTTTTTCACACAGAGAGTTGCGAGTTTGTGGAATTCTCTGCCTTCGAGGGTGGTGGAGGCCAGTTCTCTGGATGCTTTCAAGGGAGAGCTAGATAGGGCTCTTAAAGGGCCTGTCCCACTTTCACGACCTAATTCATCACCTTTTTTACTCGTGGACATTTTTCCTCATGCTAGAAAAACGCCGCGAGCTACATGGTGCCACGGGTACCTACGACTAGCATCACGACCTATCTGGACGGCCATGCTGCGAGTATGAGTCAAGAGCAAACTCGGCGGAGGTCGTGAAAGCGGGACTGGCCCTTTAAGATAGCAGAGTCAGGGGATATGAGGAGAAGGCAAGAACGGGGTACTGATTGGGGATGATCAGGCATGATCACATTGAATGTGCGGTGCTGGCTCGAAGGGCCAACTCCTGCACCTATTGTCCATCCTTCTAAACTCCAACGAGTACAGGCCCCAGCGCCGCCAAACGCCCATCGTAGGTCGACCCACTCATTGCTGGGATTGTTCTCGTAAACCTCCTCTGGACATCCGGGATATCGGGAGCTCGCGGGTCCGAGTGAGGTCGCGGCTTTCCGGAGCTCCCGCAACACAACTTCTCCTGCCCGGGTCGCGGGGTTGGAACGACGCCGTGCATCGCCCCGCGCGGCTTTAACGGCCGCGGCAGATTCCAGCGCCCACCGAGTGGCTCCAACCTGCGACCTTTGGGCCTGGAGCGGGGCCGTACATCGCCCGGCGCGGCCTCAACGGCCGTGGGACTTAACACTGCCCGCCTGGGGCTTCAACATCGGGAGAGAAATGGTGCACGGGGGAGAGAGAAGAATTTGCCTTCCATCACAGTGAGGAGATTCACTGTGATGGATGTTTTCTGTAAATTGAATTGTTTGTGTGTCGTGTAGGAATTGTTTTGTTTGCATGGCTGTTTGAACCTCTCTGAGGTTCGAATGACAAGTAATAAAATCGAATCTAATCTAATCCTTGCCAAACCCCGCTTGGCCTTTGCAGCCGAGTGTTTCAAACCCGTTTCACTCCTGCACCGAGGGTCAAGAGCACTCCTGTTGTTCCAGTTCCTTCCATTTCACGGAGAGTACAGTGCCATTTCCGAGCTGGCGAACGTTGGGCTCGTTGTGCGACAGCCACGGGCAAGGCAGGGGGCAAGCTGGCCGCCCCCCCTGCAACCCTGCCTCTCAGCGAGAGGCCCGCGACGGCAAACGGGACGAGAGCGACGCAAATAGTCAGCTCCCTCACCGAGGAAAGTAACAGGCGCAGCAAAGATGTTGAAGATAGACAAATCGAAGGTAGACATGTTTGGAACAATGGAAGTCGGCTTTGAGCTGACTTCATTCCAAAAGAGTTTCCTTAATCATGGCAAAAAAAAACAAAAAACGTATACTTAAATTTTGGAAAAATGCACCCACACCAACGGTAAAAATGTGGATTTCAAATATGTCCGAAATGTTACACCTAGAAGACATGAGATTCGTCCTAGCAGGCAAATCAGACCAATTCTTAAAGATCTGGTCGCCCTTTATCAACTTATTACAAGCATAAGGTGCAACATAACTCTGGAAATAAAAGATTTCAGGACATAGAAACATAGAAAATAGGTGCAGGAGTAGGCCATTCGGCCCTTCGAGCCTGCACCGCCATTCAATATGATCATGGCTGATCATCCAACTCAGTATCCTGTACCTGCCTTCTCTCCATACCCCCTGATCCCTTTAGCCACAAGGGCCACATCTAACTTCCTGAGGATTGGAGGGTAGCTAATGTAACCCCACTTTTTAAAAAGGGAGGGAGAGAGAAAACGGGGAATTACAGTTAGTCTAACATCGGTAGTGGGGAAACTGCTAGAGCCAGTTATTAAAGATGGGATAGCGGCGCATTTGGAAAGTGGTGAAATCATTGGACAAAGTCAGCATGGATTTATGAAAGGTAAATCATGTCTGACGAATCTTATTGAAATTTTTGAGGATGTAACTAGTAGAGTGGATAAGGGAGAAGTAGTGGATGTGTTATATCTGGACTTTCAGAAGGCTTTCGACAAAGTCCCACACAAGAGATTAGTATACAAACTTAAAGCACACGGTATTGGCGGTTCAGTATTGATGTGGATAGAGAACTGACCGGCAGACAGGAAGCAAAGAGTAGGAGTGAATGGGTCCTTTTCAGGATGGCAGGCAGTGACTAGTGGGGTGCCGCAAGGCTCAGTGCTGGGACCCCAGCTATTTACAATATATATATTAATGATTTGGACGAGGGAATTAAATGCAACATCTCGAAGTTTGTGGGTGTCACGAAGCTGGGGGGCAGTGTTAGCTGTGAGGAGCATGCTAGGAGGCTGCAAGATGACTTGGATAGACTGGGTGAGTGGGCAAATGCATGGCAGATGCAGTATAATGTGGATAAATGTGAGGTTATCCACTTTGGTGGCAAAAACAGGAAAGTATTATTTGAATGGTGACCGATTATGAAAAGGGGAGATGCAACGAGACCTGGGTGTCATGGTACACCAGTCATTGAAAGTAGGCATGCAGGTGCAGCAGGCTGTGAAGAAAGCGAATGGTATGTTAGCATTCATAGCAAAAGGATTTGAGTACAAGAGCAGGGAGGTTCTACTGCAGTTGTACAGGGTCCTGGTGAGGCCACACCTGGAGTATTGCGTACAGTTTTGGTCTCCTAATCTGAGGAAAGACATTCTTGCCATAGAGGGAGTACAGAGAAGGTTCACCAGACTGATTCCTGGGATGGCAGGACTTCCATATGAAGAAAGACTGGATAGACTCGGCTTGTACTCGCTGGAATTTAGAAGATTGAGGGGGGATCTCATAGAGACTTACAAAATTCTTAATGGATTGGACAGGCTAGATGCAGGAAGATTGTTCCCGATGTTGGGGAAGTCCAGGACAAGGGGTCACAGTTTAAGGATAAGGGGGAAGTCTTTTAGGACCGAGATGAGAAAATCGTTTTTCACACACAGAGTGGTGAATCTGTGGAATTCTCTGCCACAGAAGGTAGTTGAGGCCAGTTCGTTGGCCATATTTAAGAGGGAGTTGGATGTGGCCCTTGTGGCTGAAGGGATCAGGGGGTATGGAGAGAAGGCAGGTACAGGATACTGAGTTGGATGATCAGCCATGATCATATTGAATGGCGGTGCAGGCTCGAAGGGCCGAATGGCCTACTCCGGCACCTAATTTCTATGTTTCTATGCCTCTATCCCATCAGATAAAGCATAAAAAGTTTACTTTGACACCTAATTCACTTTCATATCTTCAGTCTTAAAAGAGTTATGGCCATTTTCATACTCGGAAATTAGCACCTTGTTCCCTATTGCTTTTCCATTCACTTAACTCAAAAGCTGTGATCGAGGATAGTCAAAAGCCCATAACTTTCTTAAAAATTAAAACTGAATGAAATTTTCAGTTATTATTGATTGAAGCATTCTGAAACAAATATGAAACAATCTTACTTGGATGACCTGAAATTAAAGCGTATCATTAGTTAGTTACCTAATTGTAGCTAATTACAAAATTCAATTACTAGATCTAAACATCTATCCATTTCTTAAGAAAAGGTTAACATTTTAAAAAGCCCAAGTGTCCAAATAACATTCACACAATAATTCACAACATAACATGATTTTTAAATCTCATTGTCATGAATTTATAGGCCAAATGGAAGCAATTTAGTGTTTAATTCCCTTAAATGAATGGCCATTTAAATCAATTTGCGAGTGGGAATTTGTGGAACGCGATGGATTGGAACGTTGCGGTTTGCGGTGAATTTAACCCCCATATCTGCAGGAAAAATACTGCCGGTTCATATATTTTTTTAAGTCACCTTTTCGCAACATGAAATTTTGATTAAAGGCTTCCTAAGAAGCACGTATTAATGTAAAAATTAACTGTGCACCTTCTTTTGTCCCCTACGTAAGATCCGTCCCGTTGCCGGCATCCACGGCTTTAGAAGATGGTTTTTAATTTACTCCTGCCTTTAATGCTTCCAGCACTAACTTTAATAAACTTAATAAAACGGCAGTCGAAGCGATTTTTCTTCACCAACTAAAAAGCCTGTTCAAAATTGATTTGAATAGTCTGAAGAAAAATCGCATTTTAAACCTGCCCCCCCTTAAAGGCGCCCAAGTCGCGCACACGGGCAGTGGCAGAACTGCAGCTCCGCTGAAGGTAAGTTTTGTAACATACATATTAAAGATATTAAGTAGGTACATCTTATCTTATTTTCTTAAAATTTCCTTTTTTTATTTTATTTTTATTTTTTTAATTCATCCTCGTGCTCTTACGTCTTTACAGGCTCTTTCTTTTCACTTTTTTCACGTACTCACTATCTTATCTAACTTTCTCTATTTCTCCTTTTCTTCCTTCTGTTACTTTCCTATTATTAAAGTTTAAAACAAGAAGTGCTACATGAAATGTATGATGTTATTCTTGCTTTATATATTACTTCAAAATCAAATTTAAAAACAAATAAAATTTAAAAAAATAATTAATTTTTTTTTAGGAAGAACTGCAGATGCTGGAAAATCGAAGGTAGACAAAAATGCTGGAGAAACTCAGCGGGTGAGGCAGCATCTGTGGAGCGAAGGAAATAGGCGACGTTTTGGGCCAAATCCCCTCTTCAGACCAAAGAACCTATAGCAGGAGCAAGATAGACCTGCTAAATGCAATACGCGTAGACGTGTAGTACGTGGGGCTTTTTTTCCATCCATTTCCATAACCGGACCCGACCCGACCCGCAGACTGATGCGGGAAGAAGAAAGGAAGAGGTGGAGACGGTGGGCTGTGGGGGAGCTGGGAAGGGGAGGGGAAGGGGAGGAGAAAGCAGGGACTACCTGAAATTGGAGAAAGTCAATGTTCATACCGCTGGGGTGTAAAACTATCCAAGCGGAATATGAGGTGCTGCTCACTCAGGTCACGGAGGAGGCCCAGCATTGTGTGTGTGTGAGAGTTACCCCAGCATTGTGTGTATGTGCGAGTTATCCATCATTGTGTGTTGTGCGAGTTACTCCAGCATTGATTGTGAGTGTGTGTGTGTGTGTGTGTGTGGTGTGTGTGGTGTGTGTGTGCGTGTGCGTGTGCGTGTGCGTGTGCGTGTGCGTGTGTATGTTGAATTGCCAAGACACAAGGCACTGTACATACAAATAATGTCATGCACAAGAAAGGGCAGATGCTAGTTGAAAAAAGTGAACACATGGGGCTGGAGAAATTTGGAAATGTCATCCCGTCACCCATTCCTTCTCTCCAGAGATGCTGCCTGCCCGCCGAGTTAAGAGTTCCCACGGTAGACTCACGAATCACTAAGGTAAACGCACGGGCCACCACGTTATAAACGAGTTTAAAATGTTTCAATTTTTAACTTGAACTGTAAATTTGACTCGTGAAAAAAATCAACATGTTTGATTTTTTTCGCGAGTTACCAAGTTTCACGGGTACCTGCCGTTAGCGCCACGAGTCGCTAAGTTGCTCGCAAGAGTTCCGACGTTCCCGCTACGTTTAGTGTACGTGGTTACCGCGAGTGACAACTCGGGGTCAACTCGCACCGTGAGACAGGGGTTTAAGGGGGAAGTCTTTTAGGACCGAGATAGGAAAAGCATTTTTCACACAGAGTGGTGAATCTGTGGAATTCTCTGCCACAGAAGGTAGTTGAGGCCAGTTCATTGGCTATATTTAAGAGGGAGTTAGACGTGGCCCTTGTGGCTAAAGGGATCAGGGGGTATGGAGAGAAGGCAGGTACAGGATACTGAGTTGGATGATCAGCCATGATCATATTGAATGGCGGTGCAGGCTCGAAGGGCCGAATGGCCTACTCCTGCACCTATTGTCTATGTTTCTATGTACTACCCCCTCCGCGGGCACTTTCCCTTGCAACCGCAGGAAATGCTGCACTTGTCGCTTTACCTCCCCCCTCGACTCCAAGGACCCAAGCAGTCGTTCCAGGTGCGGCAGAGGTTCACCTGCACCTCCTCCAACCTCATCTATTGCATCCGCTGCTCCAGGTGTCGGCTGCTCTACATCGGTGAGACCAAGCGCAGGCTCGGCGATCGCTTCGCCCAACAACGCCGCTCGGTCCGCATTAACCGACCCGATCTCCCAGTGGCTCAACACTTCAACTCCCCCTCCCGTTCCCAATCCCAATCCGACCTTTCTGTCCTATGGCCAGAGTGAGTCCCACCGTAAATTGGAGGAGCAGCACCTCATATTTCGCTTGGGCAGTTTACACCCCAGCGGTATGAACATTGACTTCTCTAATTTCAGGTAGTCCCTGCTTTCTCCTCCCCTTCCCAGCTCTTCCACAGCCCTCTGGCTCCTCCTCTTCCTTTCTTTTTCCTCATCCTACATCAGTCTAAAGAAGGGTTTCGGCCCGAAACGTTGCCCATTTCCTTCGCTCTATAGATGCTGCCTCACCCGCTGAGTTTCTCCAGCACTTTTGTCTACCTTGTCTTTCTTATGACAGGATAGCGCGCAACAAAAGCTTGCCACTGTACCTCTGTACACGTGACGGTAAACTCAACTGAAGGTTGGGAGGGCTCAGAATCTGATTCTTTAATTTAAATGCACAGACATAAACATGACAAGCACAGGGCGACCTGCATGCAGCGAGCGCGACCAAACCGGAAGCGGGGGCCGTGCGGAGGTCGGGTGTGTGACGCGAAGCTGGAGCGAAGTCCGCGGTAAGTACGCTAGGACAGAGAGGGACACGGAGGCACACACAGAGAGGGACACGGAGGCACACACAGAGAGGGACACGGAGGCACACACAGAGAGGGACACGGAGGCGCACATAAAGAGGGTCACGGAGGCACACACAGAGGGTCACGGAGGCACACACAGAGAGGGTCACGGAGGCACACACAGAGAGAGACACACAGAGAGGGTCACGGAGGCACACACAGAGAGGGTCACGGAGGCACACACAGAGAGAGACACACAGAGAGGGACACGGAGGCACACACAGAGAGGGTCACGGAGGCACACGCAGAGAGGGTCACGGAGGCACGACGTTGAGACGGCTGTGGGCCGACAGGCCGTTGCCGCACGGAATTTTGAACACCGTCAGTTTCTTGGAGCCCCGCGCGATGTTGGGACCAGCCGCGCACAACTCCGCACGGCCCCGGCGATCGAAGTGGTACCGGCCCCGCTAGGCCGGACGGCTCAAGCGACCACGTTAGGTTGCGCTCGCCGCATGGAGTCGCGTGCTGGTGGGACAGGCCCTTAACTCAGCAGGACAGGCAGCACCTCTGGAGAGAAGCAGTGGGTGACGTTTCACAGAGTGCTGGAGTAACTCAGCGGGACAGGCAGCATCTCTGGGGAGGAGTGGGTGACGTTTCAGAGTGCTGGAGTAACTCAGCGGGACAGGCAGCATCTCTGGTGAGAAGGAATGGGTGACGTTTCGGGTCGAGACACTTGCAACTTCTCCCCTCGGCTAACTGGAACGCGCTAAAAGCCCTGTCCCACGTTACGAGTTCATTCCAAGAGTTCTCCCGAGTTTGCCCTGATTTGAACTCGGGAGCTTTACGGGAATGGCCGCTCGTCGGTACTCAGGGCTCTCGTGGACATTTTTCATCACGTTGGAAAATCTTCACGAGGCTTCCCTCCCGTGCTTACCTGCCGTTAGCGAGTCTTCCCGAGTACCTGGCGTTGGCGCTAAGAGACGTGCCGAGCTCCGGCATACCCGTTACGTTCATTCTCCGTGCTTACCACGCTTGATTTTTTTCAAACTCGGGAGAGAGCTCTTGGAATGAACTCGTACCGTGGGACAGGGCTCTAAAGCTCAGTTTTTTTTACGATGGCTGAGGAGTAGGAGGAGACGCCAGAACAAGCCAGGCAGATTGGCTCCATGCCCTGCTGCTTGTTGGTGAGACAAATCGCTTTGCGGTGCAGTCATTGGGCTGTTTTGAATTTTCAAACACAAACTTCCTGCTGGCTCCGACGTTCTCTACCGCCGCCCGTGTGAAAACGGGCGCTCTGGTGCATGGGTGGAGATCCGCATCGCAAATCCAGAGGGCAAGGATCAAGTCAGACACACCCTTCTCTGTAAATGCTCGCACACTCGCCTAGTTCAGTCAGGAATCTTGGCCCTGCTCCCCCACCACTTTTTCTATTTTGGTTTAGAGATACAGCACAGAAAACAGGCCCTTCGGCCCACCGAGTCCATGCCGACCAGCGATCCCCGCACATTAACACTATCCTACACACACTAGGGACAATTTTACATTTACGCCAAGACAATTCACCTACAAACCTGCACGTCTTAGGAGTGTGGGTGGAAACCGAAGATCTCGGAGAAAACCCACGCAGGTCATGGGGAGAATTTACAAACTCTGTACAGACAGCATCCGTGGTCGGGATCGAACCCGGGTTTCCGAGAGATATAGACGGTGATGTGGAGAGATAAAGAACAATGAATGAAAGATATGCAAAAAAATATCGATGATAAAGGAAACAGGCCATTGTAAGCTGTTTGTAGGGTGAAAATGAGAAGCTAGTGCGACTTGGGTGGGGGAAGAGATAGAGATAGAGAGAGAAGGGAATGCCAGGGCCCGAGGGCTGAGGGAGAGATGGGAAGGGGAGGAGACAGCAAGGGTTAACAGAATTGAGAAAATTCAATGTTCAACCCCAGAGGATGCAGACTCCCCAAGCGGAATATGAGGTGCTGTTCCTCCAACTTGCGGTGTTGCTCACTCTGGCCGTGGAGGAGGCCCAGGACCGAGAGGTCGGATACGGAATGGGAGGGGGAGTTGAAGTGCTGAGCCACCGGGAGGAACATTGACTTCCCCAATTTCAAGTAGTCCCTGCTTTTTCCTCCCTGTCCCAGCTCTCCCTCAGCCCACTGTCTCCGCCTCTTCCTTTCTTCTTCCCGCCCCCCCCCCCCCCCCCCCTCACTATAGGATCTTTGGTCTGAAGAAGGGTCTCGACCCGAAACTTCGCCTATTTCCTTCGCTCCATAGATGCTGCCTCACCCGCTGAGTTTCTCCAGCATTTTTGTCACCCTGGCTCCATAACAGTTGAGTTGAGTTTATGGTCACGTGTGCAGAGGTACAGTGAAAGCTTTTGTTGCGTGCTAACCAGTCAGCAGAGAGACAAAACATGATTACATTCAAGCCATTCACAGTGTACAGATACATGACTAGGGAAAAACGCTTAGTGCAAGATACAGCAAGTAAAGTCCGATCAAAGATAGTCTGAAGGTTCCCAATGAGATAGATAGTAGTTCATAGAAACATAGAAAATAGGTGCAGGAGTAGGCCATTCGGCCCTTCGAGCCTGCACCGCCATTCAATATGATCATGGCTGATCATCCAACTCAGTATCCTGTACCTGCCTTCTCTCCATACCCCCTGATCCCTTTAGCCACAAGGGCCACATCTAACACCCTCTTAAATATAGCCAATGAACTGGCCTCAACTACCTTCTGTGGCAGAGAATTCCACAGACTCACCGCTCTCTGTGTGAAAAATGATGTTCTCATCTCGGTCCGAAAAGACTTCCCCCTTATCCTTAAACTGTGACCCCTTGTTCTGGACTTCCCCAACATCGGGAACAATCTTCCTGCATCTAGCCTGTCCAACCCCTTAAGAATTTTGTAAGTATCTATAAAGATCCCCCCTCAATCCAAGTTGAGGGGGGATCTTTATTAGCAGTTGGATGGTTCAGTGAAAAGGTAGTCCAGAGCAGCTGGGCTTGTACACTCTAGAGTTTAGAAGGATGAGAGGGGATCTTATTGAAACATATAAGATTATTAAGGGCTTAGACACGCAAGAGGCAGGAAACATGTTCCCGATGTTGGGGGAAGTCCAGAACCACGGGCCACAGTTTAAGAATAAGGAGTGAGCCATTTAGAACGGAGACGAGGAAACACTTTTTCTCACAGAGAGTTGTGAGTCTGTGGAATTTTCTGCCTCAGAGGGTGGTGGAGGCAGGTTCTCTGGATACTTTCAAGACATAGCTAGATAGGGCTCTTAAAGATAAGGGATATGGGGAGAAGGCAGGAACGGGGTACTGATTGGGGATGATCAGCCGTGATCACATTGAATGGCGGTGCTGGCTCGAAGGGCCGAATGGCCTCCTCCTGCGCCTATTGTCTATTGTAGTCCCTCATACAGAGGAGAGTTTTTGGAGTAATCATTAGTTTCGAGTTCAGAGATACAGCGTGGAAACAGGCCAATAGGTCCGCGCCTACCAGCGATACCCGCACACTAACACTATCCTACACACACACCAGGGACAATTTTTACATTTACCAAGCCAATTAACCTACAAACCTGAGATCACAATCTTTGTGATAAGGCTGAATGATGTTAATAATAAGAAAAATATTAAATGGATTCCTGGGCTAAGATTACACTTATGTTTAGTCTCAAAGCAGGCTTTTCCCCAGTACAGCAAGACGAGCCCAGATTTCCCCAGGTTGAGATAATGACTGATGACTTTGAAATGAGTGCACCATTTGACGAGAGAGGAAGCCCAGATTAATCCCAGCAAGGGGCATTGAGACAATGCCCGATGCCTTTGATATGTAAAGTGCCTGTCCCACCAGCATGCGATTGCATGCGTCTAGCTCGACGAAACGTGGTCGCTGGAGGCGTACGGCCGCGCGGGGCCGGTTCCTCTTCGAACCGCGGAGGCGTATGGAGTTGTGCGGGGGCTGGTCCCGACATCATACTCACCAATCAGCTGGGCAGGAGGCGGGCCGAGTGAATTTGGACGTCGCACGGCGTCGGGCGGGGACGACATTACGCAACGGCACGGCATCGTGCATCGCCACGCGCTGGACAAACGCCGTTAAGACGCTGCGTACGATGTCAAGACGCTGCGTACGTGCTCAATGCGGCTGCGGGCCGACAGGTCGTTGGCGCGCTGGACTTTTGGACAGTATCAGTTTTTCGGAGCTGGACCAGCCCCGCACAACTCCACACGGCCCCGGGAGGCCGTGCGGCTCAAGCGACCACGTTCGGTCGCAGTCGCATGCTGGTGGGACAGGCCCTTAAGTCCTTGTGCCCCATGACAAGATGCCTTTGGTGCAACTGATGATTGACGAGACAAACTCAGACGCATCCTGTAGTAACGTGCATTCTCTGCGCCTCTGACCATAATGTCTTTGGAATGTGCTTAGGTGGCAAAAGAACGGTATATAACAAGGATCCTAGAGCGAGCAGGATCGACCACTCGACGAAAACAACGTACGGTCACGGGCAGATTCACGGGTAATTTTCCAGGCCCCATTTCCGTAACCGGCTTCCGGTCTCCACGCCAAAGATCCCATAGGATACTGGTTGCGGAGACGGAAGCCGGTTACGGAAACATCCTCGTAAAAATCAAAGTAATTTGGGAAAAATCTTCTCATTTTCAGGATAACAATTTATTAACACAAACTGTTCCCCCGCAACGTTGATTACACCGCGAGTCGGGTTACTGAAATGGATGAAAAAAAGGCCCACGTTCCGATCCGTTGCGTACTACACGTCAGCCCATTGCATTTAGCAGGTCTACCTTGCTCCGCTATAGGATCTTTGGTCTGAAGAAGGGTTTCGGCCCGAAACGTTGCCTATTTCTTTCGCTCCATAGATGCTGCCTCACCCGCTGAGTTTCTCCGGCATTTCTGTCTAGCAATAAGAAAAATCTTCCTGTCCTTCGCCAACAAGGATGGGTGACATTTGGGGTCTGGTGAAGAAGGGTTCTGATCTTACACGTCACCCATCCTATTTCTCCAGAGATGATGCCTGCCTCGCCGCGTTACTCCAGCGCTTTGTGAGCATCCGAGCATCTTTCAGTGACGAGGCGACCAGCAGCGCCTGACAACGGGTGCTGTCCGTACGGAGTTTGTACGCTCTCCCTGTGTGGGTTTTCTCCAACATCTTGGGTTTCCTCCCACACTCCCAATGAAAAAGTTAACGTAGAATTAAACAAACAGGTTCACCTCTTAATAAACAGACAACTCACAAAGCGGTTCGGTAGACCAGTTCAAAACTGTGCTAATTATCGGCCGATGGATGCGGCAAGGAAAACCCCAGCCAAGCGGGCAACACAGCTCTGACACCGACCCTGAACACAGAGTTACATGGTATTATATACCAAAGATCCTATAGCAAGCAAGAGAGATCACTCCTTCTAAATGTAATGGGCTGACGTGTAGAACGTAACAGAGCGGAGCGGAACGTGGGCCTTTTTTCATCCATTTCCGTAACCCTTCGCTCCACAGGTGCTGCCTCACCTGCTGAGTTCCTCCAGCATTTTTGTTTACCTTCTGCAATTCTTTGTGTGTCTCTCGCAATTTTTTTTTTTTTACCTCTCCAGTTAGGAGAATTTTTTTTAATTAAAATAAAACTCAGTGAAGTTTAATTATTGATCTGTGTCGAGCCCTTTCTTGCTTTTGGTGCATTGTGCGGGCAGAAGATTTCTGAAGCACTTTGGCAATATCAGACACAGACAGAGTGGCTAATTGGCACACAGAAAGCTCCACACGTTCACCAGCTAATCAGTTTTTTTAGAAATGAAGGCCAAGGACTGACCTTGGATACAGGAGAGAGACAAAAAGGCTGGAGAAACTCAGCGGGACAGGCAGCATCTATGGAGGGAAGAAACAGGTGACGATTCGGGTCGAGACCCTTTTTCAGACTGATGCAGGGGTGGGGAGAAGAAAGGAAGAGGCGGAGACAGTGGGCTGTGGGAGAGACAATAGACAATAGGTGCAGGAGTAGACCATTCGGTCCTTCGAGCCAGCACGGCCATTCAATGTGATCATGGCTGATCATCCACAATCAGTACCCCGTTCCTGCCTTCTCCCCATATCCCCTGACTACGCTATTTTTTAAGAGCCCTATCTAGCTCTCGCTTGAAAGCATCCAGAGAATCGGCCTCCACCGCCCACTGAGGCAGAGAATTCCACAGACTCAACTCTCTGGGTGAAAAAGTGTTTCCTCGTCTCCGTTCTAAATGGACTACTCCTTATTCTTAAACCGTGGCCCCTGGTTCTGGACTCCCCCAACATCAGGAACATGTTTCCTGCCTCTAGTGTGTCCAAGCCCTTAACAATCTTATATATTTCAATGAGATACCCTCTCATCCTTCTAAACTCCAGTGTGTACAAGCCCAGCTGCTCCATTCTCTCAGCATATGACAGAACCTGGAATTAACCTTGTAAACCTACACTGCACTCCCTCAATAGCAAAAATGTCCTTCCTCAAATTAGGGGACCACAACTGCACACAATACTCCAGGTGTGGTCTCACTAGGGCTCTGTACAACTGCAGAAGGAGGAACTGGGAAGGGGAGGGGAAGGAAGGAGAAAGCAAGGACTACCTGAAATTGGAGAAATCAATGTTCATACTGCTGGGGTGTAAGCGAAATATGAGGTGCTGCTCCTCCAATTTACGGTGGGATGGAGGAGGCCCAGGACAGAAAGGTCAGATTTGGAATGGGAGGGGGAGTTGAAGTGCTGAGCCACCGGGAGATCAGGTTGGTTATTGCAAACCGAGCGGAGGTATTGGGCCTGCGCTTGGTCTCGCCGATGTAGAGTAGCTGACACCTAGAGCAGCGGATGCAATAGATGAGGTTGGAGGAGGTGCAGGTGAACCCTCTGCCGCACCTGGAAAGACTGCTTTGGGTCCTTGGATGGAGTCGGGGGGGGGGGAGGTAAAGCGGACAAGTGTAGCATTTCCTGCAGTTGCAAGGGAAAGTACGCGGGGGGGGAGTGGGAAGGGACGAATTGACCAGGGGTAACTGGAGAGAGCCCCCGATCTTAATCGGGAAAAGTTGCGGGTAGAATCTTTTTCCCGACACCCTCAGGTGGCACAGCGGTACAGTGACTTGCTGCCTTACAGCGCTAGAGCCCCAGATTCATCCTGACCACTGGCAGGCACGGAAATCGCTTTCAAAACATTGGGGGGGGGGGGGGGGTGGCACAATTTTTTGGCATCCGCGCAACACAAGCCGTGGGCCCTGAATCATCGGGAGTTGACCTGGTTGGTGACCGTCTCTGCACTCCAGAACGGGCCGATTCAGCCCTTAGAAAGCGTCTGATAAAGTCCGGATTACAAAACGTGGGGGGGATTGTCCCCTACCTCTCAATGCATGGGGGGGGGGGGGGGGGGGTCCCCCCTGTCCTCCCCCAGGATTTCCGCCCATGGCCACCGGTGCCGTCGCCATTCCACCTCTGCCTTTCCTTCCTCCGCGCGTTTGCCAGTCACCCTGGAACCACCTATCACTCAACAGACATGGTCCTGCCCCGCCTCTCATTTCAAAGCTTTCCTCCCCCCTGCCACAATCGCTGAAGAACGGCGCCAACACAAAATGCCCAATCCCTCCACAGATGCCGCCCGGCCTGCCGAGCACCTCCAGCAGGTAGTATTTTAGCATTAGGTGGGAACCGACAATCTCGGAGAAAACCACCCGCGGTCACGGGGAGAAGGTACACAGCACCCGTAGTCAGGATCGAACACGGGTCTCCGGCGCTGTGCGGCACCATCTACCATTCCCCGTGCTGCCCAAAAGACAGAGGTTTAGTCTAATTGATCATGTTCGGCACAAACAACTCTCTTTGCACGCTAGTGTCGCCAACTGTAACGGTATTAGCCGGGACATCCCGTACATTGGCCTCTAAATTGGTTTGTCTCGTATTTGACTGCTACTGCTCGGGTCAAGGTTGAAAGCGCCGCTTCTGCCCCGCCTCACCCGTCCCGACGTGGTGCATCCCATGGAGTGCAGCAGCAGCAGCGCCTCTTCCGTGGCCCGTCGGTCGGTCGGCAGTCCGACCTTCGGACCTTCGCTGACCGCCGACACCACTTTCTCATGGCCGATTATCGGTTCATGAGTTGGACGGGGCGCCGGACTTTGCGCGGACGATGTCGCGCGGGCCAAAACCCCTCAGCTGGCCCACTGGCTGGGCTTTGTGTGCAGTCCAGCACCCGGGGCCAACTCATCACTCATCCAGTCACGGCCGAGTCGGTCAACAAATTGTCGGCGGGAACTTGTCCCTTATTTTGACCAGGGTTACACAAAAAGCTGGAGAAACTCAGCGGGTGCAGCAGCATCTAAGGAGCGAAGGAGATAGGCGACGTTTCGGGTCGAGTCCCTTCTTCAGACTGGTCAGGGATCAGGGAAACGAGAGAGATAGACGGTGATGTGGAGAGATAAAGAACAATGAATGAAAGATATGCAAAAAAGTATCGATGATAAAGGGAACAAGCCATTGTAAGCTGTTTGTGGTGTGAAAATGAGAAGCTAGTGCGACTAGGGTGGGGGAGGGAGATAGAGATAGAGGGAATGCCAGGGCCCGAGGGCTGAGGGAGAGGTGGGAAGGGAGGAGACAGCAAGGGTTAACAGAATTGAGAAAAATTCAATGTTCAAGCCCAAAGGATGCAGACTCCCCAAGCGGAAATATGAGGTGCTGTTCCTCCAACTTGCGGTGTTGCTCACTCTGGCCCGTGGAGGAGGCCCAGGACCGAGAGGTCGGATACGGAACAGGAGGGGGAGGTTTGAATGCTGAGCCACCGGGAGGTCGGGTTGGTTTTGCGGACCGAGCGGAGGTGTTCGGCGAAACGATCGCCAAGCCTCTGCTTGGTCTCACCGATATAGATCATCTGGCATCTTGGAGCAGCGGATGCAGTAGATGAGGTTGGAGGAGGTGCAGGTGAACCTCTGTCGGACCTGGAAGGACTGCTTGTGTCCCTGAAAGGAGTGGAGGGGGGTAGGTGAAGGGGACAAGTGTTGCATTTCTTAGCAGTTGCAAGGGAAGAAGTGCCCGGGGAAAGGGGTAGAGCGGGGGGATGGGGAGGGAAGAATTGACAAGGAAGATGCGGAGGGAGCGGTGCTTTGCGGAAGGGCAGACAGTGGGGGGGGGAAGAGATGGAAAGATGTGGCGGGTGGAGGGGTCACGTTGGAGGTGGCGAAACTGGCGGAGGACTATCTGTTGTATTTGCCGGCTGGTGGGGTGAAAGGTGAGGACCAGGGGGACTCTGCCATGTTTGCGAGTGGGGGAATGGGGAGAGGGCAGTGTTGCGGGGTGTGGAGGAGACCCTGGTGCGAGCCTCATCAAAAGTGGGGGAGGGGAATCCCCGGTTTCCCTTATTTTGACCATATGCGCCACATTTGGGAGTGAGAAAGTTGAGCAACCCTAAAGCATACCATTTTGCCAGTGGAATATTAACCAGTGCAGTGTGAAACTGTGTGCTGGTCTTGATATGACTCATTCTTATCAAGCTAGATAAATAGTCAAACCTTTTGTCAACATTAGGTTGAGCAGGCTAGGACTCTGTTCCTTGGGGCGCAGGAGGATGAGAGGTGATCTTATAGAGGTGTATCAATAACATGAGAATAGATCGGGTAGATGCACAGAGTCTCTTGCCCAGAGTAGGGGAATCGAAAACCAGAAAACAATGGCTTGAAGTGAGGGGGGGGGTGAAGAAAGAAGAGTTAATTAGAACCTGAGGGGCAACATTTTCACGCAAAAAGTGGTTGGTTTATGCGGGGGCGGAAATCCTGGGGGGGGTTGCGTCTCCCATGCTTTGAGAGGTGGGGGGACAATCCCCCCCATGTTTTGTAATCCGGAAAGGGGTGGGCCATTTAGGGCTGTGACAAGGAAAGATTTATTTGACAACGATGTGGAAACCTTCATTTTACAACATCAAAGCACAGGAACTGGCCCTTCGGCCCACTATGGTGGCGCCGAACAATAATCCTGGGCGGAAATCCTGGGGGGGTACCCCACTACAAAAGGGGGGACAGGGGGGACATGTTCCACCCCGTGTCCTCCCATATGCTTTGAGAGGTGGGGGGGAGGGGGGGACAGTCCCCCCCACATTTTGTAATCTGGACTTGATCAGACGCTTTCTACGGGCTGAATCGGCCCGTTCGCGGGGCCTTGCATCGCCCGGCGCAGCTTAAAATCAAACCGCTGCATCGAGGCAGATAGGACCCAGGCTCCCGATGTTGAAGCCCCCCGCCGGCCGATGAAAGACCCCCCGCGAACGGGGCCGATTCAAGCTGCACGATTCGGGGCGGATGAAGTTGCTGTTGTTGGAGCTCGGAGTCGGTCACCAACCAGGTCAGCTCCCGATGTCACCGTCCACAGGGCCCCACAAAGAAATTGTGTTCCCCCCCAGGTTTTGATAGCGATTTTCATGCCTGGGTGTTTGGAAGGAGAGCTGCCGGAGGAGGCAGTTGAGGCAGATATTATCGCAACGTTGAGACAGGTACACAGATAGGACAGGATTGGAGGGTAGTCACAGTAAGAAAACAGGCCCTATGGCCCAACTTGCCCAACGTCCCAGCTACACTAGTCCCACCTGCATGCGTTTGGTCCATATCCCTTCAAACCTGTCCTATCCACGTACCTGTCTAACTGTTTCTTAAACGTTAGGATAGTCCCAGCCTCAACTACCTTCTCTGGCAGCTTATTCTATACATCCAACTGTTAAAAAGTCACCCCTCATAGAAACATAGAAAATAGGTGCAGGAGGAGGCCATTCGGCCCTTCGAGCCAGCACCGCCATTCATTGTGATTATGGCTGATCGTCCCCTATCAATAACCCGTGCCTGCCTTCTCCCCATATCCCTTGACTCCACCAGCCCCTAGAGCTCTATCCAACTCTCCCTTAAATCCATCCAGTGACTTGGCCTCCACTGCCCTCTGTGGCAGGGAATTCCACAAATTCACAACTCTCTGGGTGAAAAAGTTTTTTCTCACCTCAGTCTTAAATGACCTCCCCTTTATTCTAAGACTGTGGCCCCTGGTTCTGGACTCGCCCAACATTGGGAACATTTTTCCTGCATCTAACTTGTCCAGTCCTTTTATAATTGTATATGTTGCTATAAGATCCCCCCTCATCGTTCTAAACTGCAGTGAATACAAGCCTAGTCTTTTCAATCTTTCCTCATATGACAGTCCCGCCATCCCAGGGATCAATCTGGTGAACCTACGCTGCACTGCCTCAATCACAAGGATGTCCTTCCTCAAATTAGGGGACCAAAACTGTACATAATATTCCAGATGTGGTCTCACCAGAGCCCTACACAACTGCAGAAGAAATATTGCAATATGTTTCTATAAGATTCCCCCTCATCCTTCTAAACTCCAGTGAATACAAGCCTAGTCTTTTCAATCTTTCCTCATATGACAGTCCAACCATCCCAGGGATCAATCTGGTGAACCTATGCTGCACTGCATCACAAGGATGTCCTTCCTCAAATTCCTATTAAATCTTTTCCCCTTCACCTTAAACCTGGTTCTCGTTTCACCCACTCTGGGCAAGAGACTCTACCCGATCTATTCCTCCAGAGAGAGAGAGAGAGAGAGAGAGAGAGAGAGAGAGAGAGAGAGAGAGAGAGACTAACGAGAGTTGGGGAAAGGCAGCTATTTATAGCGTGCAGGAGAGAGAAAAATAGAGAATCCCAATCGAAGGATTTTGTCAGGCGCCACACTGCTGCAGTATTATGGAGCTACGCAGCAGATGGGTTATTCAGCAGGGAGAGGCAGACAGACAGCTCAAGCCATGACAAGGCAGCAAATTTCAACCACAGCCCCTTCACTGTGACTGCGTTCACCAGGCAGCAGCCTAATTGAAGCTTTCAGTGTTGGAATAGCGGATAGCTGGGATTGAATTATAGGTCGGTATCTAACCCAGGTCTCTTGTGTGTCAAACAAGTTATATTTACATGGCCAAACACAAAGTGCTGGAGGATCTCAGCAGGTCGGGCGGCAACTGTGGAGGGAATGGACAGAGGACGTTACGGGTCATTTCCCAAAAAAATTCTGTTAATTTCCAAAACATCTTCGGTTAAGGGCCAGCACGGAAACAGGCCCTTCGGCCCACCGGGTCCACACTGACCAGGATTGGGGGGTGGAGAAGAAATGGCCAATTCCAGGTGGGGCGTAGGGAGGTAAAAGAGGGCGAGACGGGGTGGGAGTAGGGTCGCCAACTGTCCCGTACCAGCCGGGACATCCCGTACATTGGCCTCTAAATTGGTCTGTCCCATCCGCGACTGCCTTTGTCCCGTATCTGACTGCTACTACTCGGGTCCCGCCTCACCCATCCCGACGTAGAGCAGCAGCAGCCTCGCCTGTGGCTCCGTCGGTCGGTCGGTCGGTCGGCAGCCCACCCAGCTGCCCGACCTTCGGACCTTCGCTGACCGCCGACACCACCACAACCCCCCCCCCTCTTTCTCGCGGCCGACCATCGGTTCGCGAGTTGGACGGGGCGAGCAACGTCACGGGCGGCCAAAACTCCTCAGCTGGCCCGCCCGCCGGCCGGCTGGGCTTTATGTTAAAATCACAAACTCGCTTACAAAATTCTTACGGGGTTGGACAGGCTAGATGCAGGAAGATTGTTCCCGATGTTGGGGAAGTCCAGAACAAGGGGTCACATTTTAAGGATAAGGAGTTAACGAATAACAGATAGCACAGCTGACTGACTTCTTGTCTCATGGCTCCAGCAACCAATTCATAGAAAATATAGCACAGCAAGCAACAGCCCCTTCAGCCCACAATGTTCGTGCCGAACACCTCCCTCTCGTTCCCTTTTCTCCATTTCTCTCCCTCTCCCACCACAGTACTCGCTAGAATTTAGAAGATTGAGGGGGGATCTTATAGAAACTTACAAAATTCTTAAGGGGTTGGACAGGCTAGATGCAGGAAGATTGTTCCCGATGTTGGGGAAGTCCAGAACAAGGGGTCACAGTTTAAGGATAAGGGGGAAGTCTTTTTGGACCGAGATGAGAAAAACATTTTTCACACAGAGAGTGGTGAATCTGTGGAATTCTCTGCCACAGAAGGTAGTCGAGGCCAGTTCATTGGCTATATTTAAGAGGGAGTTAGATGTGGCCCTTGTGGCTAAAGGGATCAGGGGGTATGGAGAGAAGGCAGGTACGGGATACTGAGTTGGATGATCAGCCATGATCATATTGAATGGCGGTGCAGGCTCGAAGGGCCGAATGGCCTACTCCGGCACCTATTTACCATGTTTCTACGTTTCTCATCCGGCGCAGAAAATGCAACCGCTGCTGCGCTCTCTTAACTAGTGATGCGATGTTTTGTGACCAGGTCAGACTGTTCCTGATGTGCACTCCCAGTGCTTAGTGCTACTGACCAACTCCACATCGATGTCCTACTGAGTTGGACGATCAGCCATGATCGTATTGAATGGCGGTGCAGGTTCAAAGGGCCGAATGGCCTCCTCCTGCACCTATTGTCTATGTTTCTATGTGTGCAGTGCAGCACCCGGGCCAACTCATCATTCATTCACCGCGCCACGGCCGAGCCGGTCGACCAATTGCCGTCGGGAATTTGTCCGGTATTTAGGAGCGAGAAAGTTGGCGAGCCTAGGCGGGAGAGTAGAAACAGTGAACATCTAGGTGGGCTGGATGTCGCGGAAGGAGTCGCTTGTGGAGTAGTCATTATAACATTGCAGCAGCAGAGTTTTAAATGTTCTCGCGTGTAAATCAGAAAGGTTTAAGCGGGCGCTGCAGTACAGTTTAAAATTTGCTCAAATTAAAACTGATCAACAGGACAGGGGAATAAATTAATGACAAGGGTTTGAAGTCCTTGAACAAACAACCGGCAAATGGAAGAAGGCAGGAATCCGATTCGTAGGTACAAAGGGCAGAATCAATCACGGAAACTGTTTGCACACAATGGGCAGGCGCAGGAGGAGGCCATTTGGCCCTTTGAGCCAGCACCGCCATTCAATGTGATCGCGGCTGATCATCACCAATCAGTACCCCGTTCCTGCCTTCTCCCCACATCCCTCGACTCCGCTATCTTTAAGAGCCCTATCTAGTTTTCTCTTGAAAGTATCCAGAGAACCGGCCTCCACCGCCCTCTGAAGCAGAGAATTCTACAGACTCACAGCTCTCTATGAGAAAAAAGTGTTTCCTCGTCTCCCTTCTAAATGACTTACTCCTTATTCTTAAACTGTGGCCCTGGTTCTGGACTCTCCCAACATCGGGAACATCTTTCCTACTTCTAGTGTGTCCAAGCCCTTAACAATCTTATATGTTTCAATGAGATTCCCTCTCATCCTTCTAAACTCCAGAGGGTACAAGCCCAGCCGCTCCATTCTCTCAGCATATGACAGTCCCGCCATCCCGGGAATTAAGATCCCCTCTCATCCTTCTAAACTCCAGAGGGTACAAGCCCAGCCGCTCCATTCTCTCAGCATATGACAGTCCCGCCATCCCGGGAATTAACCTGGTGAACCTACGCTGGGCTCCCTCAATAATCCTCAAATTAGGGGACCAAAACTGGCTGGGAAATGGCACAACTTCACGGACTGCCCCACCCTGCTGCTCCCACCCGCCCCCATCCCTCAGTTATTGAAACCATGACCATGTCACTGGTTTGAGTGGGTAGGTGGAAGCAGCCAGCTGGTCAATTCAAACGAGTGCTCCGCTTCAGTACAAAAACAAAAATCAAACTTGGGCAGGAAATCGAAAGCTGCGGCGTTTGGACATTCCTGCGGAGTTCTAACAGGGGCGGGCGGCACAGCGGGGGAGAGGGTGGCGACCTTTCCAGTCGAGACCCTTCTTCAGACTCGGAGAAGGAATGGGTGACGTTTCGTCCGAAGAAGGGTCTCGACTCAAAACGTCGCCCATTTCTTCGCTCCATAGATCCTGCTTCACCCGCCGAGTTTCTCCAGCATGGTTACCTACCAGTGGTAAAAATTGGCTTTGGTAAGATTGATTAGCAGGACTGGATGTTACAATCCCTAAGATTTCACTACAATTGACAGTCTTGGGCACTACCACCGGGTGAATTTTGCTACCAGTCAGACACATCTCCAGTTGTGTACCTCAACGTCACTGGGTGTTTCGGCCTTTTATCACAAGACACCCTCAGTCGAGGCAGGCCCACCGCAGGTTGATCAGACCTGCTAGCCTCTAGATGGTCACGAGGCAGCCCAGACAGCATCTTTCCTCTTCAGCCACAGCCAGTGACTGCTCCGTTTGGCGGCATTGGCAAGTTCTTTTATTGCCCTCCTTTGTGCCTGCCCTTTGACTCCTACTCGCCTTGCGGTGGAACTGGCTACAAAGCCCCTGCACCCCACCTCCACTGGACACACCCTTACCCTCCAACCTCTCTCCTCTGCTGCAAGGTTTGAATATCGAAGCTTTTTCCTTTCATAAGCCTCGTCCACAGCCTCCTCCCATGGGACAAAAATGGATAAATTGTCCCCAGTAGCGTGTGGGGGCCGCCGGGCGGTGCGGGCTCGGAGGACCACACGGTCTGTTTTTTCGCGCTGTGTCTCCATACTAAACTAAACCTCCACTGTGGCGGTGGAAGCAGACCCCGGCGCAAATGCTGACCTGCGCACTCCTCAGCATCGGCAGGCCAGGGAAACGGACAGGGTGCCGTTTCAGCTCAGGGGTCCCAACCCAAAACCTCCCCTATCCCTCCCCCCCCCCTCCTCCTCCTCCTCCTCCACTGATGCCGCCTGGCCCAAAGATCCTATAGCGAAGCAAGATAGATCGCTCCTAAATGCAACGGGCTGACGTGTAGTACGCAACGGAACGGAACGTGGGCCTTTTTTTCATCCATTTCAGTAACCCGACCCGACTCGCAGTGTTATCAACGTTGCGGGGGGACAGTTTGCGTTAATAAATTAAAATTCTGAAAATGAGGAGAAGATATTTCACCAAATAACTTTTGATTTTTACGAGGATGTTTCCGTAACCGGCTTCCGTCTCCGCACTAGTATCCTACGGGATCTTTGGTGCGGAGACTGGAAGCCGGTTACGGAAATGGGGCCGAAAATTACCCATGAATCTGGCCGTGACCGTACGACGTCGAGTGGTCTATCTTGCTCGCAAAGTCAGTGAATAGAGTTGAAGTGTTAGCGCAGAGGAGTGTGCAGAGCAGGCACAGGCGGCAGCAGCAGCAGCAGTAGTATCAGGAAATACAGTGAGGTTAGAGATGATTTAACTGCACGCTGAGGAAAGATCGCAGCCACTGGCAGCAGAGTATTTACTCTGGGCGAGTGAGTTGACCTATTAACACAGAAGCTGTGAATCTCCCACAAGTGGAATGAACGCAAGTCGCATCTTCACTGCAGAGACTGCTCGCTCCGTAACTCCCTGGTCAATTCATCCCTTCCCACCCAAACCGCCTCCTCCTCCGGGAACTTTCACCTTGCAACCGCAGGAAATGCTTTACCTCCCCCCTCGGCTCCATCCAAGGACCCAAGCAGTCCTTCCAGGTGAGGCAGAGGTTCACCTGCACCTCCTCCAACCTCATCTATTGCATCCGCTGCTCTAGGTGTCGGCTGCTCTACATCGGCGAGACCAAGCGCAGGCCCGGCGATCGCTTCGCCCAATGCCTCCGCAATAACCAACCTGATCTCCCGGTGGCTCAGCACTTCAACCCCCCCTCCCTCCCCATTCCAAAATTGACATTTCTGTCCTGGGCCTCCTCCATGGCCAGAGTGAGTCCCACTGCAAATTGGAGGAACACCACCTCATATTTTCGCTTGGGCAGTTTCTCCTCAAATTTCAGCCTTCCCCTTATTACCTCTGATACCCTTGATGTTTAATGTTTTATGTATCATTCTTAACTGTCACTGTATGTCATGTTGTCACTTGCGGGCGGAGCACCAAGGCAAATTCCTTCTATGTGAATATTTGGCCGAAAAGCTTATTCATTCTTTCTTACTAATCAAGAACCTATCAAACTCTGCTTTTAAAATACCCAATGACTAGTCTTCCACCGCCATCAATGGCAATGAATTCCACAATTAATTCTAAGGTAGACAAAAATGCTGGAGAAACTCAGCGGATGAGGCAGCATCTATGGAGCGAAGGAAATGGGCGACCTTTTGGGACGAGACCAGAATCGTCGCCTATTTCCTTCACTCCATAGATGCTGCCTCACCCGCTCAGTTTCTCCAGCATAGTTATAGCCCTGTCCCACAGTGCGAGTTCATTCCAAGAGCTCTTCCGAGTTTAAAAAAAAAATAATCAAACTCGTGGTAAGCACGGAGAATGAACGTAGCGGGTACGTCGGAGCTTGGGGACGTCTCTTAGCGGCTCGTAACGCTGAAGGCAGGTACGCGGGAAGACTCGCTAACGGCAGTAAAGCACGGGAAGGCTGGTGAAGATTTTTCAACATGATGAAAAATGTCCACGAGAGCCCCGAGTACCGACGAGCGGCCATTACCATAAATCTCCGAGTTCGAATCAGGGCAAACTCGGGAGAACTCTTGGAATGAACTCGTACCGTGGGACAGGTGTTTAAGGATCTGGATTCCAACGGCAGAGGAGCCACCATTTGGCCCTTCACGATCTCGCAGGTCTTTTGGATCAGTCACGTCAGCTATTTCAAGACCATCTGTCGCGTTTGAGTCTCACTAGACGTGAAAAGCCAAGCAGAGATTTTTTTTTAAAGCCCGATCTGCAGTCTTTGCCATTTTTAAAGATCAAAGCACAATACAACTATAAATATGATAAATAGCAACTGTTTTAATTCGTGCTCTAGTTGACACTGGGGATGCAAATTGAAACAGTCTTCTCTCAAACAGTAGAAGGAAGGAAATGCAGATGCCAATGAATACACAAAAAGGGCACAAAGTACTGGAGTAACTCAATGGGTTGGGCAGCATCCCTGGACACAGTCAGGTGACTGTTTCGGGTTGGGACCCTTCTCCACAGATGCCGCCTGTCCCCGGTGAGTTACACCAGCTTTTTTGTGTCTACCATCTCCAGGGATGCTTCAGAAGGAACTGCAGATGCCGGAAAATCGAAGGTAGACGAAATTCCTGGAGAAACTCAGCGGGTGAGGCAGCATCTATGGAGCGAAGGAAATAGGCGACATTTCGGGTCGAGACCCTTCAAGGAATCATCAGACCACACCTGGAGTATTGTGTGCATTCTTGGTCCCTTAATTTGAGGAAGGACATTCTTGCTATCGAGGGAGCCCAGCGTAGGTTTACAACATTAATTCCCGGGATGGCGGGACTGTCATGTGCTGAGAGAATGGAGCGGCTGGGCTTGTACACTCTGGAGTTTAGAAGGATGAGAGGCGATCTTATTGAAACATATAAGATTGTTAAGGGTTTGGACACGCTAGAGGCAGGAAACGTTCCCGATGTTGGGGGAGTCCAGAACCAGGGGCCACACACACACAGTTTAAGAATAAGGGGTCGGCCATTTAGAACGGAGACGAGGAAACACTTTTTCTCACAGAGAGTGGTGAGTCTGTGGAATTCTCTGCCTCAGAGAGCGGTGGAGGCCGGTTCTCTGGATACTTTCAAGAGAGAGTGAGATAGGGCTCTTAAAGATAGCGGAGTCAAGGGATATGGGGAGAAGGCAGGAACGGGGTACCGATTGGGGACGATCAGCCGTGATCACATTGAATGGCGGTGCTGGCTCGAATGGTATACCCCTGCACCTATTTTCTATGTTTCTATGAGCTGCCCGAATGAGATTCTGAAATCATATTACAAATAATTGCCAGGTACAGATCATTGTCAATAGAACCTGAGAGATCAATGGGATAACAAATTAGAATGCTTCAGGCACAGTTTAAAAGCACTAAAGAGACATGAAAAAAAAGCCCACATCTACCTGTCAGAGTTACTTCCAAAATTCCCGAGCAAATAACCAGCATAAACGGCACATGAAAGCAGAAAGGCAACAGTGGCACAGATGGCAGAACCGATGCCTCACAGCGCCACAGACCCCGGTTCAATCCTGGCCTCGGGCGACGCCTGTTTGTGAGGTTTGCACGTTCTTTCACCTGGGTTCCCTCCCACATCCCAAGGACGCGCCAGTGCGGGTTCGTAGGTTAATCGGCCCCCTAATCAATCAATCGATCGATCAAACGTTGTCATTTAGAAATACATCGATAAATGCAATTCCAAAGGAAATTCCGCTGCATTTGGCTCCCCGTGCAACACGATAATAAAACAGAAGGCTAAAATGGATAAAAGGATGCCCTCGACTGCCTGTAGCTACATAACGACCCCCACTCCACTACGAGTTCAAAAGAACCACGCCGACCAATTTTTACTCACGGAAATTATTTTCAACAAGGTGAACATTTTTCAGTGACCTAGCTGAGGCCGCGAGTATGCGGGAACTTCCCTCGAGCTTGAAGGAGAGTTCCAGTGACCGCCTAGGACCACGTGTCGACCATGCTGTGGGTTTGAGTCGAGAGCAAACTCCTCTAAACTCGCAGATTATGTCACCGCAGTGGGACAGCCCCTTATCTCACGCCATGTGGCTGGTGGGCGCGATCTTACGCAGTCGAGAAAAATCAGATCGTCCTGTCGCTATTTCCAGCCTGATTGGTTCTTTACGGAAGCAGTTGTACACACATAGAAATGAACATACCAGATCCCCTTTTTAGTAGTACTCCCCCCTCGGCCATGACTGACCATGGGCGATGTATCCTGGTCGGATGCGAGCCTGGGCGATGTCATATGGAGGACAGGCTGTGCCCATGCAGCACGTCCCCCCTCTCCACGTCGCTGATCGATCCAAAGGAACAGCAGGGCCGTTACAGTCTGGCACCAGCGCCGTCGCAGGAGCTGCCAGAGCGAGGTTGTAGACAACGACGAACTGCCTTAGGGGGCTCAGACTCCGGATTGTCTCGAGGTTTACTCCTGGAGCCTTTTCCATGACTGGATATGGCCACAAGGCAGTGGAGGTTTTAAATCAGAGTTTTCCCTCTCCTAGATGGACTGCCTTCCCAGGCTGATGAGCCCCATCTGCCCGAGACTCGTGGGGGCAGGAGCGTCTACCTTCCCATGCAGGTCTACAGCACCTGCCCACTGATCCAAATTGTAGCTTTCCATTCTTCAGTCCTGTCCCACTTACGCGACCTTGGCTCGCAAATTACGCGACCTCGTGGTCGCTTGAGGTGTATGGGCACCGTGTAGCCGCGCGGGGCCGGCCCCACTTAGACGCGCGGAGTTGTGCGGGGCTCCGAAATTCTTGCAGTGGCCGAAATCCTCGCGCGCCAACGGCCTGTCGGCACGCAGGCGCAATGCGGTCGTACGCAATGTCTTGACAGCGTATGCCCAGCGCTTGGCGTTGCGTGATGACGTCACTGCCCGCCGTGGCGTTGCGTGATGACGTCATCGCCCAACGCCCAAATTCAGTCTGCCCGTCTCCTGCCTGGCTGATTGCTTGCAAGTGGGACAGGCCCTTTACTATCTGTTAACTGTTTTTTCTCCAAGTGCCTGGTCTGATCTGGTCAGTCCCTCTCCCTCTATCATATATGACACGCGCATCTACGAATCAGACACGCACCTCCAGGCATTCAAAATAATACTGCTAGAAATATCTAGACAAAAATAATAATATTGAGGAAGGACATTCTTGCTATTGAGGGAGCCCAGCGTAGGTTCACCAGGTTAATTCCCGGGATGGCGGGACTGTCATGCGCTGAGAGAATGGAGCGGCTGGGCTTGTATACTCTGGAGTTTAGAAGGATGAGAGGGGATCTTATTGAAACATAGATTATTAAGGGTTTGGACACGCTGGGAGGCAGGGAACATGTTCTCGATGTTGGGGGAGTCCAGAACCAGGGGCCACACACACACAGTTTAAGAATAAGGGGTCGGCCAGCACCGCCATTCATTGTGATCATGGCTGATCGTCCGCTATCAATAACCCGTGCCTGCCTTCTCCCCATATCCCTCGACTCCACTAGCCCCTAGAGCTTTATCCAACTCTCTCTTAAATCCATCCAGTGATTTGGCCTCCACTGCCCTCTGTGGCAGGGAATTCCATAACTTCATAAATTCACAACTCTCTGGGTGAAAATGTTTTTTCTCAGCTCAGCTCAGTAAAGATAGATCGGCCATGATCGAACGGCGGAGTAGACTTGATGGGCTGAATGGCCCAAGTCTGCATCGATCGCTGACGAAGGCTCGGATGTTTCATAAGTTTCAATGAGATGTGCCGGGAGCGCTGGTCGGCGCGGTCTGGGTGGGTCGAAGGGCCCCGTTTCCGCGCTGTATCGCTACGCTAAATACGGAGAGGTGACGTTTCGGGCCGGGACCAATGATAACACGACGCTATGTCAAGCTGAAAGGAGTTCCTCCGCTATAGACGGAGGGCTTAGTCTGCCGCTTCGAGTTCACTCACCAGCCAGGGCAGCCGAGTAGTGTGGGGGAACAGCTCGGAGCTCTGCTGGCACTGTGCAGCCTGCTCTTCTCGATTAACTTCATTCCAAAGTTCCAAGACAAAGGAGCCACCTTAACGTCAAAAGCAGCAGCGAACGCCAGGCCCAGCAAACAGGATAAGGAACCCAAAGATCAGATAAGTTTTAAATGTAGCAAAAGACTGCAACGAGCCGACTGGATTAATTTTTTTTTTTTTTTTAAACTGCCAATGAAAATAAAAGAAAAAACAATTCAGCCGAGCCGTGGAAACATTCAGGGAAGAATTCCAATTGGATTAAGAATCGGAAAGCCTGCCAATGCTCAGGCTGCGAAATAAATACTGGGCTGAAGATGGGCCGTCGCCAGCAGGAAGTGGGAGCGACGTAATCAGCGGCTGAGGTTTGCCTCAGCCCGAGTGGAAGAATTTCCACCCCCCCCCCCCCCCCCACACCTTGAACAAGACACATTCTCCGTCACGAGACAGCGAACTGCAGTCACTGCTTTACAAAGCAAAAAGACACAAAGTGCTGGAGTAACGCAGGGGGTCAGACAGCATCTCCGAGGAACATGGAGAGGTGACGTAATAGCAAGGAACTGCAGATTACATTTAGTTTAAGGAGGAACTGTGCACATGCAGGAAAATCAACGGGAGACAAAAATGCTGGAGGAACTCAGCGGGTGAGGCAGCCTCTGTGGAGCGAAGGAAATAGGCGATGTTTCGGGTCAGACTGATGTGAGAGGTGAGGGGGGGGGAAATAAGAAAGGAAGAGGGAGAGACAGCGGGCTGAAGGAGAGCTGGGAAGGGGAGGAGAAAGCAGGGACTACCTGAAATTGGAGAAGTCAATGTTCATACCGCTGGGGTGTAAACTGCCCAAGCAAAACATGAGGTGCTGCTCCTCCAATTTGCAGTGGGACTCACTCTGGCCATGGAGGAGGCCCAGGACAGAAAGGTCGGATTGGGATTGGGGGGGGGGGGGGGGGGGGGGGGGGGGGGGGGAGTCGAAGTGCTGAGCCACCGGGAGATCGGGTTGGTTAGTGCAAACCGAGCGGAGGCGTTGGGCGAAGCAATCGCCGAGCATGCGCTTGGTCTCACCGATGTCGAGCAGCCGACACCTAGAGCAGCGGATGCAACAGGTGAGGTTGGAGGAGGTGCAGGTGAACCTCTGCCGCACCTGGAAAGACTGCTTGGGGATTAACAGACTACATGTAGTTTAGTTATACAGTGCGGAAACAGGCCCTTCAGCCCACCAGGTCCGTGCCGACCAGCGATCCCCACACCCGCAATTAACACCATCCTACACACACTAGGGACAATCTTTTTTACATTTACCAAGCCAATTTATCTACCTGCACATTACTGATCTGGTTCTTGGATGCTTTTGGAGTGCAGTTTGGATGCTGGATTTTAAAAGCAAAACAAAGTGGTGGAGTACCTAAGTGAATCAATGGGCGGGAGAGCTGCCTAACAGCACCAGAAACCCGGGTTCAATCCCGACTAAGGCCGCTGTAGGTATAGAAACATAGAAAATTGGTGCAGGCGGAGGCCATTCGGCCCTTCGAGCCAGCACCGCCATTCATTGTGATCATGGCTGATCGGCCCCTATCAATAACCCGCGCCTGCCCTCTCCCCATATCCCTCGACTCCACTAGCCCTTAGAGCCCTATCTAACGCTCTCTTAAATCCATCCAGTGACTTGGCCTCCACTGCCCTCTTTGGCAGGGAATTCCACAAATTCACAACTCTCTGGGTGAAAACGTTTTTTCTCACCTCAGTCTTAAATGACCTCCCCTTTATTCTAAGACTGTGTGGCCCCTGGTTCTGGACTCGCCCAACATTGGGAACATTTTTCCTGCATTTAGTTTGTCCAGTCCTTTTATAATTTTATATGTTTCTATAAGATTCCCCCTCATCCTTCTAAACTCCAGTGAATACAAGCCTAGTCTTTTCAATCTTTCCTTAAATGACAGTCCCGCCATCCCAGGGATCAATCTGGTGAACCTACGCTGCACTGCCTCAATCACAAGGATGTCCTTCCTCAAATTAGGAGACCAAAACTGTACACAATGTTCCAGATGTGGTCTCACCAGAGCCCTGTACAACTGCAGAAGAAATGTTGCAGACCAGCACAGTCAAGGTGAGAATTGCTTTAAAAAAAAGTAGCGAGAGAACAAGAAAATAATTGAAACATGGCTACAACTGTGCAGAAATAAATACAGGAGTGGTTTCCTGAAATGTCGCAAGGACTGAAAGGCAGAAGATGAGACACTGTTCTTCATTGGCTCAACAAAGTCCAGTACAGAAGACCAAGGATAGAAGGTTCGGAGTGGGAATGGGACAGAGAATTCAATTCAGAGTCCTCTGTGTAAGCTGAACATCGGTGAGACCAAGCGCAGGCTCGGCGATCGCTTCGCACAACACCTCCGCACAGTTCGCAATAACCGACCCGATCTCCCGGTGGCTCAGCACTTCAACTCCCCTTCCCATTCTCAATCCGACCTTTCTGTCCTGGGCCTCCTCCACGGCCAGAGTGAGGCCCACCGCAAATTGGATGAGCAGCGCCTCATGTTTCGCTTGGGTAGATGGAATAAACATTGACTTCTGGAAATTCAGGTAGTCCCTGCTTTCTCCCTCCTTCCCCTCCCATTCCCAGCTCTCCCACAGCCCACTGTCAGCGTTTCTTCCTTTCCTTTTCCAGCAACCCCCCCCCAAAACCCATCTAAAGAAGGGTCTCGACCCGAAACGTCGCCTACTCCTTTGCTCCATAGATGCTGCCTCACCCGCTGAGTTTATCCAGCATTTTTGTCTACCTTTAAAGCTCAGATGAAGATTCTTTGACCCAAAACATTGGACATTTGTTCTATTACTCCCTTTATCGCAGTCTATACCTCTCGTTTCCCTTTCCGCTGACTGTCTGAAGGGTCTCGCCCCAAAATGTCACCACTTCCTTCTCTCCAGAGATGCTGCCTGTCCCGCTGAGTTACTCCCGCTTTTTGTGTCTATCTTCGGTTTTGAAATTGAAAAAAAAACGGAGGGGTAACTTTTTCTACAAAGGGTGGTGTATGGAATGAGCTGCCGGAGGAGGTAGTTGAGGCAGGCACTAGTGCGAAAGTTTAAGACAGGTACATGGACAGGATGGGTCTAGAGGGATATGGGCCAAATGCAGGCAGGTGGAACTAGTGTAGATGGGGCATGTTAGTCAGTATGGGCAAGTTGGGCTGAAGGGCCTGTTTCCACGGAATATGAATATGACTTAAGAAGCGAAGACTGACAAATTGGAAGGAGGAGGGGACATTTCTTCACTTGTAATTGATATTGCCATTTGTTCATTATTATCAAGCGTAAATTACAGTGAAGAACTTTGTGTGTTATCCAGGAAAATCAAATTAAACACGAGTACAGTGCAAAAATCTCGGTGGTGACTATCTGGAACACACTGCCACAGGGTCTGGGGGAGGCAGATCTGATTGTCGCATATTTAAGGGGATTTTCCACAGGCACAATTAAAAAATTTTTTTTTTAAATTAAATCTCTAAACTGAACTACGCTCTTTCGTTTTTGACATTTCCGCTCTCGGAGAAAGGTTGACACATACCATATCTATGCCTCTCAAGTTTATTTACTTTATCAGTTCTTCTCCCCCCCCCCCCGGCATTTCAGGGAAAACCACCTGTTCATCCAGACTCTCCTTGCAGCCAATGTCCCCATAGCGCAGTCAGGAAGCCTTTCACTGCACCTCGGCACACGTGACAATAAACTAAACTGATAGCCGAGGAAGGAAACGAGGAACTGCAGATGTCGAAAGGGCCCCCGACCCAAAATTTCACCTATCCAATGCTCTCCGCCTGACCCCGCCGCTGAGTTACTTCAGCACGGTGCGTCTCCTTTAGCAATGTACAGGCATCTCGCTAAACCCAAGAGAAGGCGGCGTCCAGGAATAGCTGCTCGCAAATCTAGGGAAATGTAAGCAGACAGAAACGCACGGCGGCTTATGGAAACAGAACCCAGCTTTGACAATTTCTACGGCGTAAAAATTAAGCCTGACATCAGATTGCTTTGTGTGTGTGTGTGTCTGTGTGTGCGTGTGCGCGCCTGTCTGTGTACATGTCAGTCTGTGCGTGTGTGTGCGAGTCTGCGCGTGTGTCTGTGTGTGAGTGCGTGTCTGCGTGTGTGTGTGTGCGCGTGTCTGTGTGTGTCTGCGCGTGTCTGTGTGTCTGCGTATGTCTGCGCGTGTGTGTGTCTGTGTGTGTCTGTGAGTCTGTGCGTGTGCGAGTCTGCGTGCGAGTGCGTGTCTGTGCGTGTGTGTGAGCTCAAAGCCTCAAGAGTACAATTAAGCAACCACATCACTTCACGTGTTTGCTAAACCAACAGGGATCCCCCTTGATGCGTCTTGCAGGAAATAAACGGCCGTCAGCGTTAACATTTTCACATCCCACACCATTGCCGCTGACTATTATGTTCAATATTCCCTTGAACCGCAAGTGGCGGGACGTTAACAAAGGAAAAATGGCCGAGGCGAGTCACACAATGCAACAACAGAGCTATTAACCCCTGAGGGGGGACAGGGAATCCTTCAGCTTAACGCTGCGAGGCATTCATTGAATGTTTTCACAGCGTCAGGCCTGGTTAACTGCTGTCCTCCCCCCCCCCCCCCCCCCCTCCCCCCCCCCCCCCCCCCCCCCCCCCCCCGACAGGGTCAGAGGACCTCAGCGCTCAAATAGAAACATTTGATCCGCTCACGTTCATTTGCAACTGCGTACTGAATTCCCGCTTCCTCTGGGGCCCTGCCTGACGCAAGCAGCAAGCTCTGCCGCTTCACTTAATCCCTTCAACCCCAAACTAACAATGCAGAAGGAGGTTCAGGGACTCTGCTGAAGAGGCATAGAAACATATAAAATAGGTGCAGGAGGAGGCCATTTGGCCCTTCGAGCCTGCACCGCCATTCAATATGATCATGGCTGATCCTCCAACTCAGTATCCTGTACCTGCCTTCTCTCCATACCCCCTGATCCCTTTAGCCACATCTAACTCCCTCTTAAATATAGCCAATGAACTGGCCTCAGCTACCTTCTGTGGTAGAGAATTCCACAGATTCACCACTCTGTGTGAATTTTTTTTTTTTCTCATAAAAATTATTTTCTCATCTTGGTCCTAAAAGACTTCCCTTATCCTTAAACTGTGACCCCTTGTTCTGGACTTCCCCAACATCGGGAACAATCTTCCTGCATCTAGCCTGTCCAACCCCTTAAGAAGTTTCTATAAGATCCCCCCTCAATCTTCTAAATTCTAGCGAGTACAAGCCGTGTCTATACAGTCTTTTTTCATATGAAAGTCCTGCCATCCCAGGAATCAGTCTGGTGAACCTTCTCTGTACTCCCTCTATGGCAAGAATGTCTTTCCTCAGATTAGGAGACCAAAACTGTACGCAATCCTCCAGGTGTGGTCTCACCAAGACCCAGTTCAACTGCAGTAGAACCTCCCTGCTCCTATACTCAAATCCTTTTGCTATGAATGCTAACATACCATTCCCTTTCTTCACTGCCTGCTGCACCTGCATGCCTACTTTCAATGACTGGTGTACCATGACACCCAGGTCTCGTTGCGTCTCCCCTATTCCTAATCGGCCGCCATTCAGATAATACGGCAGAGATAGCGTAGACCAAAGATCTTAGCGCGGGGTGGATTCCCGGGGGGGGGCGGGGGTCGGGGGATGTCTTGGTTCTTGGTTACTTGGTCCTCCAAAATATTCCAACTGGAATTTAAACTGGAGGTGGTGAAGGGAGGAGTTTAGCCAGAGAGGGTTATTGGGAAGAAATGTCAAAGACTGGAGAGCAGGGATTTAAGGTGAGAAGAGCTAAAAGTTCAAAGGGAATGCAAGTATTTTACACAGAGGCCGGTGGATTTCTGGAACACACTGTCAGGTATGGTGGTGGAGGCTGATACAAACCTTGGCGTGACATTTGACTCAGCACTGAAATTTGACAAACAAGTCAATGCTGTGGGAAAGCTAGCTTCTGTCAGCTTCGGACGATAGCTAAAATAAAACAATTCCTCCAGTTTGATGACCTCGAAAAGATCATCCACACATTTATCCCCTCCCGCCTCGATTACTGCAACTCCCTCTACACTGGCATCAGCCAATCTTCACTGTGCCACCTGCGGCTGGTCCAAATCGCCGCAGCGAGACTCCTGACGGGCACCCGAAATGGACCCCATCACCCCGATCCCGGCCTCTCTCCACTGGCGCCCTGTGCGGTTCCAAACACATTTCAAGACCCTCCTCTTTGTCTACAAAGCCCTCAATGGGCTTGCACCCACCTACATTAAAAGGCTGCTCACCCACCACACCACCTCCAGGTCCCTCAGATCGGCCGACTTGGGGTTGCTGAACGTCCCGCGGTCTGGGCATGAGCTCAGGGGCGACCGACCGCGCCTTTGCGGTCGCAGCTCCTAGACTGTGGAACAACATCCCTCTTCCCATCAGAACTACCCCCTCCATCGACTCCTTTAAGTCTACTCTAAAAACTTATCTCTACTCCCAAGTCCTTTCCTGACGTCCTCTGAGTGAGGGCTATTTGTATATATGTATGTAGCCTGCTTGTGTATACTACTCTTATAACAAATGTGAAGCACTTTGGTCAACGAGAGTTGTTTTTTAAATGTGCTATATAGATAAATGTAACTTGACTCGACGATAGTGCCGTTTAAATGGCTTTTAGATAGGCACATGGATATGCCTATCCATGGATATGGATCACATAAACAGCATGGAAACAGGCCCTTTGGCTCAACTATCCGACACCGGCCAACATGTCCCATCTAAACTAGTCCCACCTGCTGCGGCCCGTATCCCTCCAACCTGTCCCATCCATGTACCTGTCTGTCTCTTAAACACTGGGATAGCCCCAGCCTCAAATAATTCCTCTGGCAGCTCGTTCCATACACCCACCAGCCTTTGTGATTCCTAGTCAGGTTCCTATTAAATCTTTTCCCCCTTCACCTTGAGCCTATGTCCACTGGTCCTCGATTCCCCCGCTCTGAGCAAGAGACATAGAAAATAGGTGGAGTAGGCCATTCGGCCCTTCGAGCCTGCACCGCCATTCAATATGATCATGGCTGATCATCCAACTCAGTATCCTGTACCTGCCTTCTCCCCATACCCCCTGATCCCTTTAGCCACCAGAGCCACATCTAACTCCCTCTTAAATATAGCCAATGAACTGGCCTCAACTACCTTCTGTGGCAGAGAATTCCACAGATTCACCACTCGCAGAGATTAGTTTGATGGGGTATCACGTTTGGCACGGACATTATGGGCCAAAGGGTCTGTTTCCTGTGCTGTTCCACGTCCTATGTAAATGACACTGGAACTCCTCTGCACATTTTTGTGAAACCATTCCCTACCTATCTGTCAATGGCCAAATACTCTGCCACAAACGCCGCATCTCCGCGACCCGTGACAGTTGTTTGCCTGGAAGGTTCAGAACAGCACGACGAGCGGCTTTAGAGAAACAGCGCTGAAACAGGCCCTTCCGCCCACCGAGACCGGTGATTACTCCTACACTAGTTTTATCCTACACACAAAAGCCAATTAACCTACAAACCTGCATGTCTCTAGAGAATAGGAGGAAACCGGAGCACTCGGAGGAAACCCACGCGGTCACAGGGAGCGCATACAAACTCCAGACAGACAGCACCTGCAGTCAGGATGGAACCCAGGTCTCTGGCACTGTGAGACAGCAACCCTACCGCTGCACCACCATGCCACACTTAAGGGGCTGTCCCACTGCGGCAACCTAATTGGCGAGTTTAGAAGAGTTTGGAAAAAAATGCCATGTTGAAGACCTCCTTCGACCATGTTGAAAACTAGCCTCGACCAGCTTCGGGAAAATTGGACACCGAATAGTGGAGAGTGAAGACAAACGTAGGTCGATCTCCTACGACCTCCCTTCGACTGTGTTCAAGACTATCAGCGACTACCTACGACTAACATGACGACCTTCTATGACCTACTTCGACTAAACCTACGAGTAAAAAAAAGTAGCAATTTTTTTTCCCATGGCGACCTTTTTTTACCCGCGGGCATTTTTCAACATGTTGAAAAATACGCCTCGACCTAGCTGAGGCCTCGAGTACGCGGGGACCACTCTCGAGCACGAAGGAGAGTTACAAAGACCTCCTGCGAGTTTGTCGAGGGCAGTGGGACAACCCCTTTAGTGCTTTAAGGGCCTGTCCCACAGCGGTGACCTAATCTGCAAGTTTAGACGGGTTTGTGCTCACCACAAACTCGCAGCACGGTCGACACGTGGTCCTAGGAGGTCACTGGGACTCTCCTCCATGCGCGAGGGAAGTTCCCGCCTACTCGCGGCCTCAGTTTGGCCGAGGGACATTTTTCAGCATGCTGAAAATTTTTCCGGGAGTAAAAATTGGTCGGCATGGTTCTTTGAAACTCGTAGTGCAGTGGAGTGCCATCGCTATGTAGTTATAGCAGTCGAGGGCAGCCGTAGGCAATGTCCATTGCTACCTGGGCATTTTAATTGGCTCATTGGAGTTTTCAGGACCATTGTAAACCGACCGGTAATGTTAAATGCGCGCTAAGCTTTATTAAACGTTGTTCAAGAAGAAACTGCAGATGTTGGAAAATCGAAGGTAGACAAAAGTGCTGGAGAAACTCAGAGGGCGAGGCAGCATCTATGGAGCGAAGGAAATAGGCAACGTTTTGGGCCGAAACCCTTCTTCAGACATGGGTACGGGGGGGTGAGGGGAGAAGAAAGGAGAAAGGGAGGAGCCCGAGGGCTGAGGGAGAGCTGAAAAGGGGAGGAGACAGCAAGGGCTACCGGAAATTGGAGAAGTCAATGTTCATGCCACTGGGGTGCAGACTGCCCAAGTGGAATATGAGGTGCTGCTCCTCCAATTTCCGGTGGTGCTCACTCTGGCCATGGGGGAGGCCCAGGACAGAAAGGTCGGATTCGGAATGGGAGGGGGAGTTGAAGTGTTGAGCCACCGGGAGATCAGGTTGGTTAATGCGGACCCAGCGGAGGTGTTCGGTGAAACGTTGTCTGGCTTCTTAAAAGTGTCTCCACTCCTTCTTCCCTCTCTAAAGGACTTACCGTACACTGTGCAGCTGTCTTTTACCTTCCTGTTCATCGTGGAGTGAATTTCAGACAGCGCTCCCCCGCTTTCCCTGGCCCCCGGGTGTGGGTGCGGTCGGTCAATCCAGCTCGCGGTTTCATCGCTGATGGTCGATCCAGCTCGAGGTTTTTCCAGGCGAGTGCCCTCGAGCTTGAAGGTCGAAGACAGTCGCTGAGAAGTCGTGTCAGTGGGACAAGCCCTTTAGGTTGTATTTCACCTCCAATGGGTATATGATACGATCTTCTAAAAGGCTACGATTGGAGTGCATCTCGGTTGAAACAGGGTGGTTTATCTGTGGGTGGTCGGAAGCAAGCGTTTGGCAAAGCGGTCACCTCAGAGGAAACCACAGAAAGTACTGAATGCAACTGGACACAATACAAAATGCTGGAGCAACTGAGCGGGACAAGCAGCAACTCTGGAGAGAAGGAATGGGTGACGTTTCAGGCCGAGACAATTCTTTCAGCCCGACTCGAAACGTCACCCATTCCTTCTCTCCAGAGATGTTGCCTGTCCGGCTGAGTTACTCCAGCATTTTGTGTTTATATTCGGTGTAAACCAGCATCTGCAGTTGCTTCTGACACAACTGTGTTACTCCAGCACTCTGTGAAACGTCACCTATCCACGTTCTCCACAGATGCTGCCTGACCCGCTGAGTTACTCCAGCACTTTGAGTCCAAGAGTCAAGTTTTTTCCTCAAAGTTCCAGCATCTGCAGTTAGTCTCTTGTGCCTCGGACTACCTTGCACTAGACGTTATTCCCTTCTCATGTATCTGCACACTGTAAATGGCGCGATTGTAATAATAATGTTATTGTCACTGCACAGAGGTACAACGGGATTTGGTATGCAGCTTCCGTCCGATGTAATAACTTAATTAGCTGAAAATTCAGATACCCAGAGAAACATGATTTTAAAAAAGCAGTTAAAATAAAACAGTATAAAGTGCAAATGTGTCTGTGCCGGGTCGACGCGCGATGTGACCATCCGAGGGAGACAGTTCATGGCGGGGGGGGGAAACGGACGGACGGACATTCAACAGGGCCGGTTCAGAGCAGCTATAGCTCTGGGGATGAAGCTGCTCCTAAGTCTGGAGGTGCGGGCCTAGAAGGCTGCCGGATGGTAGAAGTTCGAGCAGATTATTGCAAGGGTGTGAGGAGTCTTTGTGAATGCCGACGGCCTTCCTGAGGCACCGTGTGTAGTAGATGCCCTCCAAGGCTGGTAGCGGTGTCCCAATAGTCTTTCCGCTGGCTGGCTAGCACGTAATCTGAATTATCTGAATGGTGGCCGATTAGGAAAAGGGGAGATGCAACAAGACCTGGGTGTCATGGTACACCAGTCATTGAAAGCAGGCATGCAGGTGCAGCAGGCAGTGAAGAAAGCGAATGGTATGTTAGCATTCATAGCAAAAGGATTTGAGTATAGGAGCAGGGAGGTTCTACTGAAGTTGTACAGGGTCTTGGTGAGACCACACCTGGAGTATTGTGTACAGTTTTGGTCTCCTAATCTGAGGAAAGACATTCTTGCCATAGAGGGAGTACAGAGAAGGTTCACCAGACTGATTCCTGGGATGGCAGGACTTCCATATGAAGAAAAGCTGGATAGACTCGGCTTGTACTCGCTAGAATTCAGACGATTGAGCGGGGGATCTTATAGAAAATTACAAAATTCTTAAGGGGTTGGACAGGCTAGATGCAGGAAGATTGTTCCCGATGTTGGGGAAGTCCAGAACAAGGGGTCACAGTTTAAGGATAAGGGGGAAAGTCTTTTAGGACCGAGATGAGAAAAATGTTTTTCACACAGAGAGTGGTGAATCTGTGGAATTCTCTGCCACAGAAGGTAGTTGAGGCCAGTTCATTGGCTATATTTAAGAGGGAGGTAGATGTGGCCCTTGTGGCTAAAGGGATCAGGGGGTATGGAGAGAAGGCAGGTGCAGGATACGGAGTTGGATGATCAGCCATGATCAAATTGAATGGCGGTGCAGACTTGAAGGGCCGAATGGCCTTCTCCTGCACCCATTGTCTATTGTCTATATCAGGTAGGTCCAGGCGGGATGAGCGGAAGTCTCCAGCGAAACGATCGCCCAGTCTACTCTTGGTCTCACTGATGTCGAAGAGTTCACATCTTGACTCGTGCACCTGTTTTCTATGTTTCTACGTTACAAAACCTTTTCACTGTACCTCGCTCCACGTGACAATAAACTAAACTGATTGTATCTCCAGCTCTATTTGAACCACTGAGCATCGACTATGTTACAGCAAGGTGCCAGAATCGTGGAAAAACTGCGCAGGTGTTAAATTTAGTGCACAGACAGCTTAAAATAGCACAAAGACTGGGGGACTCCTGAATTAACAAACGTCGCGACCAGCATTAATTAACGCAGTGGCAACTTCAGTCTTGGTAACAACCCCAACCAACAAAACAACAAAAATCTGAGCACATCATTAGCACGTACCAATTCAATATTTACACACAATATCAGTGAATCATCACACTTTGTAATTTCTCTCTAGAAAAAGGCACAGTCAGTCTGAAGAAGGGTTTCAGCCCAAAACGTCGCCAATTCCTTCTCTCCATAGATGCTGCCTCACCCGCTGAGTTTCTCCAACATTTTTTTTTTGTCTGCCTTCGATTTCCCAGCATCTGCAGTTCCTTCTTAAACAGTTGGTATCCCGCTCAGTTTTGACCTCGATAATCTTATTTTTTTTTAAACAATTCCTGTTCCCAAAGTCTAACTTTTTTTCTCTTCTGTGGAGAGAAGGAGTTGGCAATGTTTCATCGCCAATTCCTTCTCCTCCGTGGACGCTGACTCACCCGCTGAGTTTCTCCAGCATTTTTTGGTCTACCATTGATTTTGCCAGCAACTGCAGTTCTCTCTTAAACAAGATGAATGTATGCCCGTCCCACTTAGGAAACCTGAACGGAAACCTCTGGAGACTTTGCGCCCCACCAAGGTTTCCGTGCGGTTCCCGGAGGTTTTTGTCGGTCTCCCTAATGGTCGAAAGTGGTTCCCGTTTTACAAATCGGTAATTTTATAGTCAAAGCTGGTTGCGATGCTAGTTGAAGGTGGTTGCCGGAGGACAAAAACCTCCGGGAACCGCACGGAAACATTGGGTGGGGCGCAATGTCTCCAGAGGTTTCCGTTCAGTTTTCCTAAGTGGGACAGGGCCATGAGGAGGTGCAGCCCAGTCCCATATTAAAGGGCCTGTTTCCATGCTGTATCTCTAAACTAACCTACAACTTACAAACTTCTTAAGGGGTTGGACAGGCTAGATGCAGGAAGATTGTTCCCGATGTTGGGAAGGTCCAGAACAAGGGGTCACAGTCTAAGGATAAGGGGGAATTCCTTTAGGACTGAGATGAGGAAAACATTTTTCACACAGAGAGTGGTGAATCTGTGGAATTCTCTGCCACAGGAGGTAGTTGAGGCCAGTTCATTGGCTATATTTAAGAGGGAGTTAGATGTGGCCCTTGTGGCTAAAGGGATCAGGGGGTATGGAGAGAAGGCAGGTACAGGATACTGAGTTGGATGATCAGCCATGATCATATTGAATGGCGGTGCAGGCTCGAAGGGCCGAATGGCCCACTCCTGCACCTATTTTCTATGTTTCTATAACATCCAGTTGAAGACAGAAGAGTTATTCCCCTTCCGTAACCCAAGGAGATTTAACAAAGTGACCTAAATCCGATTGAGAACAGCATACAATCTTCACACCCCCCCCCTCAATTAGATGCAAGCAAACCCTAGCCTATAGTTGCATCAACAGGTTGACAGAAATGCTACAGAAACTCAGCGGGTGAGGCAGCATCTATGGAGCGAAGGAAATGGGCAACGTTTCGGGGTCGAGACCCTAAAGCAACGTTTCTCACGTTTCCTCGTCTCAGTTCTAAATGGCTTACTCCTTATTCGTAAACTGCGGCCCCTGGTCCTGGACTCCACCAACATCGGGAACATGTTTCCTGCCTCTAGCGTGTCCAAGCCCTTAACAATCTTATGTTTCAATGAGATCCCCTCTCATCCTTCTAAACTCCGGAGTAGTACAAGCCCGGCTGCTCCATTCTCTCAGCATATGACAGTCCCACCATCCCAGGAATTAAATTTGTAAACCTACGCTGGGCTCCCTCAATAGCAAGAATGTCCTTCCTCAAATTAGGGGACCAAAACTGCACACAATACTCCAGGTGTGGTCTCACTAGGGCCCTGTACAACTGCAGAAGGACCTCTTTGCTCCTATTTTCGACCCCCTGCACATTAACACTACTCAACTCACTAGGGACCACTTTTACACTCACATCACTTAACCTACAAACATGCGCATCTTTGGAGCGTGGGAGGAAACCGAAGATCTCGGAGAAAACCTGCGCAGGTCACGGGGAGAACGTGCAAACTCCGTACAGACCGCACCCGTAGTCGGGATCGATCAGGGGTCTCAGGCGCTGCATTCGCTGCAAGGCACCATCTCTACCGCTACGCCACCGTGCCGCCCTCATGTCTTATGAAGACGTTCAAGTAGACAAGGTATAGAAAAGCACAGGTCTAATGTGCGCAAATAGGGTTAGCGCAACAACAAAGGGTGGTGGGCTGAAGGGCCTGTTCCTATGCGTGAGAACTGTAAAGGGTTTGTCCCACTTAGGCGATTTCTTTAGGCGACTGCCGGTGACTGTTATGGTCGTGGCAGGTCGCCGAAAAACCGGCGACCGGGCCTCCCCTTCCGACAATGTACAGAGTAGGTTCACCAGACTGATGCCTGGGACGGCAGGACTTTCATATGAAGAAAGACTGGATAGACTCGGCTTGTACTCGCTGGAATTTAGAAGATTGAGAGGTTGGGGGGGGGGGTCTTATAGAAATGTACAAAATTCTTAAGGGGTTGGACAGGCTAGCTGCAGGAAGATTGTTCCCGATGTTGGGGAAGTCCAGAACAAGGGGTCACAGTTTAAGGATAAGGAGGAAGTCTTTTAAGACCAAGATGAGGAAAACATTTTTCACACAGAGAGTGGTGAGTCTGTGGAATTCTTTGCCACGAAAGGTAGTTGAGGCCAGTTCATTGGCTATATTTAAGAGGGAGTTAGATGTGGCCCTTGCGGCTAAAGGGATCAGGGGGTATTGAGAGAAGGCAGGTACAGGATACTGAGTTGGATGATCAGCCATGATCATATTGAATGGCGGTGCAGGCTCGAAGGGCTGAATGGCCTCCTCCTGCACCTATTTCGTATGTTTCTCTTCAGCGGAGTCCCTGAACCTCATTCTGCATTGTTAGTTTGGGGTTGAAGGGATTAGGTGAAGTGTCAGCATGTTTCTATGTTTCTATGACAAGATACAACAGCCTACCACCTAGTCGACGCCAAACTACCGACAACCGGCGATCCATTAGGACGTCCACCTACCTAAGGCAACCTACGACCACACAGGCAACAACTTACGACAACCAAAGTCAATCTACGTCCACCCGGGACAAGCAACGACCCTGTCAGCGACAACGGAAGACAATTCAGTTGGCGGATGGCGTAGGTGCTCACCAACAGAATTCACCAAAGTCAGCACCGGCGACAGCACCTATGCCAGGAGAGTCACCCGTGGACAATTTTCAACATGTTGAAAAATCTTCAGGAGCTTACCGCATATCTGCCGTTAGCGTTATGAGCCGCTAAGAGACGTCCCGAGCTCCGACGTACATTCTACGTGCTTACCACGAGGTTGTTTTTTTGTTTGTTTTTTTAAACTCGGGAGAGCTGTTCAATTACCTCGTACAGTGGGACAAGGGCCATTAACCGATCTTGTGTAGGAAGGAACTGCAGATGCTGGCTTACACTGAAGACAGACATGTAGTAACCCCTGGGGAGGGACGGGTAACGTTTCGGGTCAGTGTACAGGAGAAGTCAAGCTACGCTCATTGCGGTCAAACCCACTGTCGCCAAAATGTTGTGAACATTTTTTGAACAGCGGCGAGCAGAAAGGACTTTGGGAGATTGAGGAGACTACTCACGACCATATAGGTGACACCTAAAAAAATAGCCTAAGCGGGCGGGACACGCCCTTAGGAACCCCAGTTGCTGGAGCGTTAAGGTCACAGCACTCTTCCCTCCCTCCCCCCCCCCCCCCCCCCGTCACACATTTGTCAAAATGTTTCCTTTATTCCACATCAAAGGGGTTTTTATTTTTGACCGAGGAGTATTTTGGGATATCCTGGAGTTCCCTTTACATAATGAGCATTGTGGTTTTAAATAGATCGTTGAATGCCAACACTTGGCCAGATAGTTACATGTACAAATGGAAAATATCTTCCAGTCAATGTGCGAGGACAGAAAGCCTGCAACTAACTGCGTGCAATTTGGTTTAGTTTAGATTAGAGATACAGAACGGAAACAGGCCCTTCGGCCCACTGGGTCCGCTCCGACCAGCCACCATTCTACACCCACGAACTGACAATTTTTTTTAAACATTTACCAGGCCAATTATTCAATTCAATTCAATTCAAATTTAATGTCATTGTACAGATACAGGTATGGGTACAACAAAATGCAGTTTAGTGTCAGTACGTAGTGATAGCAATGTTTAGATAAGTACAGATAAATAAATACAGAAAAATAAATACAGATGTGGGAATCTATCGGCGGGACTCCGAGTTCAGCAGTGCGATGGTGTTATTGTAGAAGCTACTCCTCATCCTGCTGGTGCGGGACCTGAGGCTCCTGTACCGCCTCCCCGATGGTAGGAGGGCAAACAGTCCATGGTTAGGGTGGGAGGGGTCCTTGATGATCTTCCCAGCCCGTCTCAGACACCGTTTTTGGTGGAGGGCATCCAAGGCAGGGAGCGGGGCACCGATGATGTACTGGGCGGTTTTTCACCACCCGTTGTAGTGCCTTCCTGTCTGCAACGGTGCAACTGCTGTACCATACCGTAAAGCAGGTGGTCAGGATGCTTTCAACGGTACAGCGGTAAAAGTTGGTCAGGATCTGGGGGACAGGTGGGCTTTTTTGAGCCTCCTCAAGAAGTAAAGGCGCTGCTGCGCCTTTTTGATCAGCTTGGAGGTGTTGAGGGACCAGGACAGATTCTCCGAGATGTGTACCCCGAGGAATTTGTAGTTGGAGACCCGCTCCACCTCAGTCCCGTTTATATGGATGGGGGTGTGTATGCCCCCTCTGTTTTTTTCTGAATCGACAATGATTTCCTTCGTCCTTCTGGGAGTTGAGGACGAGGTTGTTATTGGCACACCAGGTTGTCAGGTGCTGGACCTCCTCCCTGTAGGCTGACTCGTCGTTATCGCTGATCAGTCCTACCACCGTGGTGTCGTCGGCAAATTTTATGATGGCGTTGGAGCTAAACTTAGGGATGCAGTCATGGGTGAAGAGAGAGTAGAGGAGAGGACTGAGCACACAGCCCTGTGGCACGCCAGTGTTCAGTGTTATAGTGGAGGAGGTGAGGTTGTTGATCCTAACAGACTGAGGTCTGTTAGTGAGGAAATCCAGTGTCCAATTGCAGAGGGAAGTGGAGATGCCAAGACCGCTGAGTTTGGTGATCAAGCTAGCGGGTATGACAGTGTTGAAGGCGGAACTGAAGTCAATGAACAGCAACCTGATGTAGGTGTTGTTGCTGTCCAGGTGGGTCAGGGCAGAGTGTAGGGCCGCCGATATGGCGTCCTCTGTTGACCTATTAACCGACAAACCTGTACGTCTTTGGAGTGTGGGAGGAAACCGGAGATCTGGAGGTAAGAAGTGGGTTGGAAGGGCTGGATCTTGTATCCCTGGAATGTACAAGGCTAAGGGGTGACCATGTAGCTGCAAGTAAAACAACGAGGGTCACAGACTTTAGAGATACCACTAAACAGGCCCTTTACACACCGGGTCCTTGCCGAACAGCGATCGTCCCATACGCCAACACTATCCCATACACCAGGGGCAATTTACAATTTAGAGAAGGCAATTAACCTCCAAATCTTTGGAATGTGGGGGGGAAAACCAGAGCACCCAGAGAAAATCCATGCGGTCATGGGGAGAACGTACAAACTCCGTACAGACAGGATCGAACCTGGGTCTCTGGTGCCGCGAGGCAGCAGCTACAGCAAATAGACAATAGATAATAGACACAGGAGTAGGCCATTTGGCCCTTCGAACCAGCACCACCATTCAATGTGATCATGGCTGATCGTCCACAATCAGTACCCCGTTCCTGCCTTCTCCCCATATCCCCTGACTGCGCTATTTTTAAGAGCCCTATCTAGCTCTCAGCCCTATTGAGAACAGCGTACAATCTTCAACACCCCCCCCCCCCCCCACCACCACCTCAATTGGATGCAAACAAACCCTAGCCTATAGTTGCATCAACAGGTAGACATAAATGCTGGAGAAACTCAGCGGGTGAGGCAGCATCTATGGAGCGAAGGAAATGGGCAGCATTTCGGGGTCGAGACCCTAAAGCAGTGTTTGTCAACCTTTTTACCCTTGCGGAACCCTTGAAATAATTTACATGCCTCAGGGAACCCCTACATAAAAATTAGACAATAGGTGTAGGAGTAAAGGCCATTTTGAGCCAGCACCGCCATTCAATGTGATCATGGCCAATCACCAACAAACAGTACCCCGTTCCTGCCTTCTCCCCATATCCCCCGACTCCGCTGCCTTTAAGAGCCCCATCTAGCTCTCTATTGAAAGCATCCTGTGAACCGGCCTCCACCACCCTCTGAGGCAGAGAATTCAAGTTCAGGTTCAGGTTCGAGAGAGTTCTGTGTCGTGTGTCCCAGATAGGACAATGAAATTCTTGCTCTGCTTCAGCACAACAGAACATAGTAGGCATTGACTACAAAACAGATCAGTGTGTCCATATACCATTATATACGTAAATACACACATGAATAAATAAACTGATCAAGTGCAAATAACAGATAATGGGCTATTAATATTCAGAGTTTTGTCCGAGCCAGGTTTAATAGCCTGATGGCTGTGGGGAAGTAGCTATTCCTGAACCTGGTCGTTGCAGTCTTCAGGCTCCTGTAGACAACAAACAAAATAGCCAGTGTCTAAACTAAACTGTACCAAACATCCGCGGAAATCTTCCCTGCACCCGACCCACCTTAAGGACATCGGACACAAATTGGCGACAACCTCAGCCATCTTCCAACTGCAGAGGTCTACCTGCGGAGATTTCGCACCGCTCTCCATTTTGCTTCTCAGTTCGCCAGCCTCCCTGATTTCAATTCCGTTAGAAGCCAGTCGTCTCTCAGAGCTACTAAAAATGCACAGCTTTGGATGAGCAGGCTTGGGGTTTTAATTTCGAGCTTGACGATCCTCTTTACATACATTAGGCAAATCTCAGCACACTTCCATTGCACATCACAATTTATAAAGATAAATTGAAATTTGCTGCGTGTGGCATAATTATAACATCCTAATGGCTTTCCAACCCCTCCCCCCCCATTAAAAAAAAAAAACGCTACAAATCCTTATCTTAATTTTAGGCGATAGGAAGAAGGCTCAATCCTCTGAAATTGAGTTATCGTACGGCAGTCAATTAAGCTGGAGGTTTGAGGCCAATGCAAACCACGGCATAATGGCACAGCAGTAGAGCTACAGTCTCACAGTGCCAAAGACCCGGGTTCGGTCCTGAATACAGGCTGTAGTTTGCATGTTCTCCCGGCGACCTGCGTGGGTTTTCTCCTAGATCTTCGGTTTTCTTCCACACTCCAAAGCCAAAAAGCTTTGTAGGTTAATTGGCGTGGTAAAAAATGTTATACAGTCCCGAGTGTGTGTGTGTAGGATAGTGTTAGTGTGCGGGGATCGCTGGTCTGTGCCAGCTCGGTGGCCGAAGGACCCGTTTCTGCGCTGTATCTCTAAACGAAACTCCTCATCCACAAAGGAACAGCTTCTGGCCTCTCAGTTGACAATGGAAACTCACTGTTGGATTTTGCTGCAGACATCTTTTCCAATGTTATCCGCAGTAACGTAATAAAATTTCAACTATTCGCACTGTTTTGTCGTTTTTCTTTTGCACATTCTGCGAGCATTGCCACTTTTCATTCCACTGCACATCTCGTATGTGTATGTGACGAATAAACCTGACTTGATGGACGTGAAACCTCCAGGATAGGTTCACCAGATCGATCCCTGGCATGGCGGGACTGTCGTATGAGGAAAGATTGAAAAGACTAGGCTTGTATTCACTGGCGTTTAGAAGGATGAGGGGGATCTTATAGAAACATATGAAATTATAAAAAAGGACTGGACAAGCTAGATGCAGGAAAAATGTTCCCAATGTTGGGCAAGTCCAGAACCAGGGGCCACACAGTCTTAGAATAAAGGGAAGGTCATTTAAGACTGAGCTAAGAAAAAAACTAGATGCAGGAAAAATGTTCCCAATGTTGGGCAAGTCCAGAACCAGGGGCCATACAGTCTTAGAATAAAGGGGAGGTCATTTAAGACTGAGCTGAGAAAAAACTAGATGCAGGAAAAATGTTCCCACAATGTTGGGCGAGTCCAGAATGAGGGGCCACACAGTCTTAGAATAAAGGGAAGGTCATTTAAGACCGAGGTGAGAAAAAACGTTTTCACCCTGAGAGTTGTGAATTTATGGAATTCCCTGCCACAGAGGGCAGTGGAGGCCAAGTCACTGGATGGATTTAAGAGAGAGTTAGATAGAGCTCTAGGGGCTAGTGGAATCAAGGGATATGGGGAGAAGGCAGGCACAGGTTATTGATAGGGGACGATCAGCCATGATCACAATGAATGGCAGTGCTGGCTCAAAGGGTCGAATGGCCTCCTCCTGCACCTATTTTCTATGTTTCTATGTCAGGCAGCATCTCGACAGAACATGGATAGGCAACATTTCAGTTTAATGGCCCGTCATCAGACGTGTCTCAACCTGAAACGTCACCTATCGATTCTAAAGAAAGGTTTCAACCAAGTATCTCTGGAGAGCATGGATAGATGACATTTTGGGGCAAGACTGGTCTGAAGAAGTCTTGACCTGAAACATCAGCTATCCTTTTCCTCCAGGGATGCTACCTGACCCACTGAGTTACTCCAGCACTTTGCCTCCTTTCCCAGCACACTGATGCAATCATAAAGAAGGCACATCAGCGCCTCTACTACCTGAGAAGATTACGGAGAGTCGGTCTGTCAAGGAGGACTCTCTCGAACTTCTACAGGTGCACGGTAGAGAGCTTGCTGACCGGTTGCATCGTGGCTTGGTTCGGCAACTTGAGCGCCCAGGAGCGGAAAAGAATGCTGAAAGTCGTGACCACTGCCCAGTCCATCACCGGCTCTGACCTCCCCACCATCGAGGGGATCTATCGCAGTCACTGCCTCAAAAAGGCAGCCAACATCATCAAGGACTCACACACCATCCTGGCCACACACTCATCTCTCCGCTACCATCAGGTAGAAGGTACAGGAGCCTGAAATTTGGAACATCCATGTTCAGGAACAGCTTCTTCCCCACAGCCGTCAGGCTATTTAACACGACATCAAACGAGCTCTGAACTGCAACAGCCAATTGCACTTTATCTGTTTATTATAGAATCATAGAAAATAGGTGCAGGAGGCCATTCGGCCCTTCAAGCCTGCACGGCCATTCAATATGATCATGGCTGATCATCCAACTCAGTACCCTGTACCTGCTTTCTCTCCATACCCCCTGATCCCTTTAGCCACAAGGGCCTCATCTAACTCCCTCTTAAATATAGCCAATGAACTGGCCTCAACTACTTTCTGTGGTAGAGAATTCCACAGACTCACCACTCTCTGTGTGAATTTATTTTTCCTCATCTCGGTCCGAAAAGACTTCCCCCTTATCCTTAGACTGTGCCCCTTGTTCTGGACTTCCTCAACATCGGGAACAATCTTCCTGCATCTAGCCTGTCCAACCCCTTAAGAATTTTGTACGTTTCTATAAGATCCCCCCTCAATCTTCTAAATTCTGGCGAGTACAAGCCGGGTTTATCCAGTCTTCCTTCATATGAAAGTCCTGAAAGTTATATAGACACACTGAACTTTTATCTCCCGTTCTGTATTTATGCTTAGATATTCTGTTGAGCTGCAGCAAGCAAGAATTTAATTGTCTGATCTGGGACACATGATGATAAAACTCTCTCGATTCTTCTTAAGCCTTCTTCCCAAAACTGGGAGTGAAACGTGAACGTGGCGTGGGTGGTGTGGGTCTTTGATGAAGCCCACTGCCTGTTTGAGGCAGCGCCTCCTGTAAATCCCTTTGAGGACAGTGCCTGCCACGCAGATCCAAAAAACATCAAAGAGGAAGAACAAGTGCCCTTTTCACCACACGCATCAATTTGCATTCTCCAGCTCTATCGTCCTATAGGCATTTTAAACAGAAAAATTGTCTACTTATCTATTTAGTTGTCTACGGAAAGACAGTAGACAACAGGTGCAGGAGGAGGCCATTTGGCCCTTTGAGCCAGCACCGCCAGTCAATGTAATCGCGGCTGATCATCCCAAATCAGTACCCCGTTCCTGCCTACTCCCCATATCCCCTGACGCCGCTATTTTTAAGAGCCCTATCCAGCTCTATCTTGAAAGCATCCGGAGAACCGGCCTCCACCGCCCTCTGAGGCAGAGAATTCCACAGACTCACAATTCTCCGTGAGTAAAAGTCTCTGCTCTGAACTCCTTATTCTTAAACTGCGGCCCCTGGTTCTGGTCTCCCCCAACATCGGGAACATGTTTCCAGCCTCTAGTGTGTCCAAGCCCTTAACAATCTTATATGTTTCAATGAGATCCCCTCTCATCCTTCTAAACTCCAGAGTGTACAAGCCCAGCCGCTCCATTCTCTCAGCATATGACAGTCCCGCCATCCCGGGAATTAACCTGCTGAACCTACGCTGCACTCCCTCAATAGCAAGAATGTCCTTCCTTAAATTAGGGGACCAAAACTGCACACAATACTGCAGGTGTGGCCTGACTAGGGCTCTGTACAACTGCAGAAGGACCTCTTTGCTCCTATATTCGATTCCTCTTGTTATAAAGGCCAACATGCCATTCGCTTTCTTCACTGCCTGCAGTACTTGCATGCTTACTTCAGCTTGGTGGGATTGGAGGGATGGTACACTGGCAGCTTAATTCCTACAGGAGAGCTCTCAATTCCTCACTCCCCCCCCCACACACCGCAATTCACAGCTCCTCGCAACATTTATCCACAACAGTTCTTGGACAGCCTTTCCTTAAATCTTCAAATGCCTTCGCGGAGGCAGCCGCCCCTGGAGAGAAACAACCCCAGGCAGATTTCCATAACAACAAAGTGGAAGATAGTAAACAGAGCGGCTACAGATTTCGTCAGAGAAAAGCTGAAATATTTTCACATGAGAAGTGAACTTCCACTACAGCAGAGCAAAGCCATTCATATGCAAAGTAGGAAATTCCTTTGTGCTTTCGAGCATCTTGCCTTGCACACCACAGCCTGCCTCGCATACCTTCGAAGGGGGGGGGGGGGGGGGGGGGGGGGAAGCAACGCCTCTACCTCCAAAAAAGGATTAGGAATTTCGCCATGTCCCCAACAACTTCAACTGTTGCACCGAGGAAAGCGTTTCATCTTCCAGGTGTAACAATTCAGACATGTTTGAAATCCACATTTTAAGCGTTGGTGTTGGTGCACTTTTCCAGAATTTTTCCAGACTTCCAGAAGATATGACATTCGTACTCGCAGGCAAATCAGACCAATTCTTAAAGATTTGGTCGCCCTTTATTGATTTATTACAAGCTTATGGTGCAACATAATCCTGAAAATAAACGGTTTCAGAACCGGGTGAGGGGAGCGCAAAGATACGAAGTATCCCTTCCATTTATTATCTTTTTTTAAAACATATCTCTCCTCCTTTCTCTTGTACTTTTCACGAACTATCACTTTCACCACTTTACCTAACTCTTTGTCTCTCTTTTTGCTTATATTTGTTATTATTAAATTCAAGAACAGAAGTTGTTTATGAAATGTATTCTTAATGTACCCTATTGTATACGACTTCTAATAAAAATATTATTTAAAAAATATATTTATTGGGATGTGGCACAGCTTGCTTTGGGAACAGCTCCATCCAAGAATGCAAGAAATGGTAAGAGAATTATGGACGCAACCCCGGGCCATCTCGCAAACTAACCTCTCTTCCATCGACTCCATCTACAGCTCGAGCTGCCTCGGCAAGGACAGCAGCACCAAAGATCCTATAGCGGAGCAAGATAGCCCACTCGACCAAAAAGACGTCGATTCATGGGTGATTTTCAGCCCCATTTAGCCCACTCGACCAAAAAGACGGGCAGATTCATGGGCGATTTTCAGCCCCATTTCCATAACCGGCTTCCAGTCTCCGCACCAAAGATCCCGTAGGATACTAGTGTGGAGACGGAAGCCGGTTACGGAAGCATCCTCGTAAAAATCAAAGTTATTTGGTAAAAATGTTCTCCTAATTTTCAGAATTTTAATTTATTAACAGAAATTGTTCCCCCGCAAGGCTCAGGTTCCGTTGCGTTGCGTACTACACGTCAGCCCATTGCATTTAGCAGGAGTGGTCTATCCGGCTCCGCTATAGGATCTTTGAGCAGCACAATCAAGGACCAGTCTCACCCTGGACACTCCCTCTGCTCCCTTCTCCCAGGCAGGAGGAACAGAAGTGCGAAAATGCACGCACACCTCTAGATTCAGGGGCAGTTTCTTTCCAGCGGTTATCAGGCACCATCTTATCACCAAGTAGAGAGCAGTCCTGACCTCCCATCCACCACATTGGAGACCCTCAAACTATCTTTAATCAGAGAAAAGCTGAAATATTTTCACATGAGAAGTGAACTTCCACTACAGCAGAGCAAAGCCATTCATGTGCAAAGTAGGAAATTCCTTTGTGCTTTCGAGCATCTTGCCTTGCACACCACAGCCTGCCTCACATACCTTCGGAGGGGGGGGGGGGGGGGGGGGGGGGGGGGGGGGGGGGGGGGGGGGGGGGGGGGGGGGGGGGGTGAGGGAAGCAACGCCTCTACCTCCAAAAAAGGATTAGGAATTTCGCCATGTCCCCAACAACTGGACGCAGCCCAGACCATCACACAAACCAGCATCCCCTCCATTGACTCCATTTATACCTCGCGCGGCCTCGGCAAGGCCAGCAGCATAATCAAGGACGAGTCGCACCCTGGCCATTCGCACGCAACAAAAGCTTTTCACTGTACCTCGTTACACGTGACAATAAACTAAACTGACAACTGGGAAGACTGCCTGCCGTTCTTAGGTCTGACCTACTTCCGCTGTTACTGGAGTGCATCGGCAGAAAATCGATCGAGCAGAACAGCGCAGCTGGCAGAGCTGCTGCCTCACAGCGCCAGAGGCCCAGGTTCGATCCTGAGCTCGGGTGCTGTCTGTGCGGAGATCGTGACCGGGTTGGGTTTCCTCCGGGTTCTCTCCCACATCGCACGGGTTTGCAGGTTAAGTGTTACAAGGTTAATTCCCAGGATGGCGGGACTGTCATATGCTGAGAGAATGGAGCGGTTGGGCTTGTGCACTCTGGAGTTTAGAAGGATGAGAGGGGATCTCATTGAAACATATTGTTAAGGGCTTGGACACACCAGAGGCAGGAAACATGTTCCCGCTTACAGAAACTTGCAAAATTCTTAAGGGGTTGGACAGGCTAGATGCCGGAAGATTGTTCCCGATGTTGGAGAAGTCCAGAACAAGGGGTCACGTTTAAGGATAAGGGGGAAGTATTTTAGGACCAAGATGAGAAAAAAAAAAAAATCACACAGAGAGTGGTGAATCTGTGAAATTCTCTGCCACAGAAGGAAGTTGAGGCCAGTTCATTGGCTATATTTAAGAGAGATGTGGCCCTTGTGGCTAAAGGGATCAGGGGGTATGGAGAGAAGGCAGGTACGGGATACGGAGTTGGATGATCAGCCATGATCATATTGAATGGCGGTGCAGGCTCAAAGGGCCGAATGGCCTACTCCTGCACCTATTGTCTATCTTTCTATTTCTATCCCTTACGGCCTTTTGACTTTACGAAAAACCACACAGTCGCAGGGAGAAAATACAGACAGCACCCGTGGTCAGGATCGAACCCAGGCCTCCGACGCTGTAAGGCAGCAACTCTACCGCTGTGCCACCGTGCTGTCCATAGTTCGATCGTATCCCGGCTTCCCATCCCGCACACTCGGGAAACCGGGATAAGATCGGAGCGGAGGGAGGGAGGGAGTGAGCGATGGCACCACTTGCCTGGAGGATTGGAGAGAGACTTCCCTCCAGCCAGAAGCTCTGGATCCTCGTCAGATTGGGCAAAGGGGTGGGCCATTTAGGGCTGAGACAAGGAAAGATTTATTTGCCAACGATGTGGAAACCTTCATTTTACAACATCAAAGCAGAGGAACAGGCCCTTAAGGCCCACTATGGTGGCGCCGAACAATAATCATGGGCGGAAATCCTGGGGGGGGACAGGGGGGACATGTGTCCAACCCCCCCCCCCCCATGCTTTGAGAGGTGGGGGGGGGGGGGAACAGTCCCCCCCACATTTTGTAATCCTGACTTGATCAGACGCTTTCTACGGGCTGAATCGGCCCGTTCGAGGGGCCTTTCATCGCCCGGCGCAGCTTAAAATCAAACCGCTGCATCGAGGCGACCCAGGCACCCGATGTTGAAGCCCCCCCCGCCGGCCGATGAAAGACCCCCCGCGAACGGGCCGATTCAAACCCCACGATTCGGGGCGGACAAAGCTGCTGTTGCTGGAGCTCGGAGTCGGTCACCAACCAGGTCAGCTCCCGATGTCAACGTCCACAGGGGCCACGGCCACGTATGTGCGCACGTTCGGCCACCAAGAAGTTGTGCGTCTCCCCCCCCCCCCCCCCATGTTTTGATAGCGGTTTCCGTGCCTGCCGAACATGATGCCAAGTTAAACTGATTTCATGTGCCCGTACAGGATCCATATCCCTCTACGAGCCTCTTAAACGCCAATATCGTATCTGCTTTCACCACCACCCCAGGCAAAACGTTCCAGGACTCCACCAACCTCTGTGTAGTAAAGCCGACACACTCGGTCGGGTGACTAAACATGCCATTTCCTAGTATTCAGTCACAGATTATTTCCCCGAACGCCAGCAGCAACGTCACAAACTGACAAACCTCTCTGCTATCTGCCAATCTCACAACTCAGCAACCCCAAACAGACCCAATAAGAAGTCCAGAGATGAATGTGTCGACTCAAAGACACATTTTAGACTGAGAAAGTTGAAATTAGTTTGCGACACGCTCCCCCCCCCCCCCCGAACAAGCACACCCGGGGGGGGGGGGGGGGGGTTTGAAGATACAGTTTATGGTCTTCCTGTTGTTACCTGGCAATAATCCAGGCGGATTAGTAGTTTATTAATATCCTGCAAGGAATGTCACTGGATCCACGCACTTGGCATCTTCTCAGTGGCGGTGGATTAGGGAGAGAGAGGGACAAACAGAACAAAAGGGTTAGGGAGAGAGAGTGCCGTTCTGGTTGAAACTCAAATGCGGGTGGCACAGCTGCAGTGTTGCTGCCTTACAGTGCCAGAGACCTGACCTCGGGCGCTGTCAGTACGGAGTTTGCTTGTACGCTCGCTCCGTGACTGGCATGGGTTTTCTCCGGGTGCTCCGGTTACCTCCCACACTCCAAAGGCGTACAGGTTTGTAGGTTAATTGGCTTGGGATGGCAGGACTTTCATATGAAGATACTCGGATACTCGGCTTGTACTCGCTGGAATTTAGAAGATTGAGGGGGGATCTTATAGAAACTTACAACATTCTTAAGGGGTTGGCCAGGCTAGATGCAGGAAGATTGTTCCCGATGTTGGGGAAGTCCAGAACAAGGGGTCACAGTTTAAGGATAAGGGGGAAGTCTTTTAGGACCGAGATGAGAAAAACATTTTTCACACAGAGAGTGGTGAATCTGTGGAATTCTCTGCCACAGAAGGTAGTTGAGGCCAGTTCATTGGCTATATTTAAGAGGGAGTTAGATGTGGCCCTTGTGGCTAAAGGGATCAGGGGGTATGGAGAGAAGGCAGGTACGGGATACTGAGTTGGATGATCAGCCATGATCATATTGAATGGCGGTGCAGGCTCGAAGGGCCGAATGGCCTACTCCTGCACCTATTGTCTATGTTTCGAAGGTATCATTGTAAATGGTCCCTAGTGTGTTTAGGACAGTGTTAAGTGTACGGGTATCGCTGGCCGGTGCAGACTCGGGCTGAAGGGCCTGTTTCCGCGCAGTATCGCCAAGAGGGTCCCGACGCAAAGCGAGATCTTTGGCTTCCTCCCACATTCCAAAGACATACTGGTTTGTAGGTTAATTGGCCTGGTAAATATAAATATAAAATTTAACCTAGTGGGTGTAGGATGGTGTTAGGCTGTGGGGATCACTTGTTGGGGCGGACTTGGTCGGCCGAAGAACCTGTATCTCTAAACTAAACTACAGAATTTTGGACTTTTGGAAGGGGTAGGATGGGGACCCACAGTCCTGTTTATATCAATGGGTCGATGGTGGAGAGCTTCAAATTCCTGGGCGTGCACATCTCTGAAGATCTCTCCTGGTCCGAGATCACGGAGGCAGTTATAAGGAAAGCACATCAGCGCCTCTACTTCCTGAGAAGATTAAGGGGAGTCGGTCTGCCGAGGAGGACACTCTCTCGAACTTCTACAGGCGCACGGTAGAGAGCATGCTGACCGGTTGCATCGTGGCTTGGTTCGGCAACTTGAGCGCCCAGGAGAGGAAAAGAATGCAAAAAGTTGTACACACTGCCCAGTCCATCACCGGCTCTGACCTCCCCACTATCGAGGGGATCTATCGCAGCCGCTGCCTCAAAAGGCTGGCAGCATCATCAAGGACCCACACACCATCCTGGCCGCTCAACTCTTCTCTCTGCTGCCCTCAGGTAGAAGGTACAGGAGCCTGAAATCTCCAACATCCAGGTTCCCCTCAGCCATTAGGCTACTAAACTCAACTCATACACAACTTTGAACATTAATAGCCCATTGCAGTGAGTGAGTGAGTGAGTGAGTGCGTGTGTATCTTGAAGACGGCAACGTCTGTTGACCCCATCGACTGCATTTGGTGTTCCCAATTTGAGCTCGGGCACATTGGCGAGACAAAGCTAGACTTGGCCCTCGTTCTGCTGGACACTTGTGCTCGGCCCACCAAGGCCTATTGGATCTCCTGGCTGCTAACAACTTTAACTCCCCTGTTCCATTCCCACGCTGACCTTCCTCCGTTGCCACGGTCACACGCAAACTGGAAGAACAGCATCTCATTCGTGTTGCTTACTACAGAGCGGTATGAACTTTACATTCTTCCATTTTGGTAATTTAGGGAGTGCAGCGTAGGTCTGCAAGGTTAATTCCCGGGATGCTGAGAGAATGGAGCGGCTGGGCTTGTACACTCTGGAGTTTAGAAGGATGAGAGGGGATCTCATTGAAACATATAAGATTGTTAAGGGCTTGGACACGCTAGAGGCAGGAAACATGTTCCCGATGTTGGGGGCAGTCCAGAACCAGGGGCCACACACACAGTTTAAGAATAAGGGGTCGGCCATTTAGAACGGAGACGAGGAAACAGAGAGTGATGAGTCTGTAAAATTCTCTGCCTCAGAGGGTGTTGGAGGCCGGTTCTCCGGATGCTTTCAAGAGAGAGCTAGATGGGGCTCTTAAAGATAGCGGAGTCAGGGGATATGGGGAGAAGGCAGGAACGGGGTGCTGACTCGAAGGGCCAAATGGTCTACTCCTGCACCTATTGTCTATTGTAACATTCACAACCCCCCCCCCCACTACAATCAGTCTGAAGAAGGGTTCCGACCTGAATCGTCATATATCTATCCGTGTTTCCAGAGATGCTGCCTGACCTGCCGAGCTTCTCCAGTGCTTTGTGTCTAAAGTGCCACACTGCAAAAAGTATTCCTGCAGCTAATATCTCCAGAAAAGACAGGAACGGCCAAGAAAACAATTGGCAAGACGGCAGAAATTGAATCCACCATAATAACACCCTGTGTGTTGTGGGATTAAGACAATCGGATATTAAGGATATCAAGTGGTACAAAAAGCAGAACGATTCACAGAGTAGCACAAAAGGACACAAAGAGTTGGAGTAACGCAGCGGGTCAGGCAGTATCTGTGGAGAATATGGATCGGAGACATTTTGGGTCAAGACCCGTCTTCTTCAGACTGCTTCTACCGGTTTACTGTAGTGGCTGATCCCAAAATATGAATCAAAAGCCTTTGCTACTCTTCCAGAGAACCTCAGCTCAAATTAGTATAACTGCAGCTATGGTTTCAAGGTACTGTGTTTGGAAAAGCTGAAATTAGTGTTTTAAAAATTAACCGTGAAACAGCTGGATTTTTGGAAAACCGAAGCTTTGAATTTTAGGGCCGCATATTGGCTGGCACAGGCAGAGTTCTGATTGAAGCTCAAGTATGGGTTAGGGTCATGTAGTATAGAATTGCTGCCTTATGCCCCTGTCCCACTTAGGAAACCTGAACGGAAACCTCTGGAGACTTTGCGCCCCACCTAAGGTTTCCGTACGGTACCCGGAGGTTCTTGTCCTCCGGCAACCACCTTCAACTAGCATCGCAACCGGCTTCGACTAAAAAAAAATGACCGATTTTTAAAACGGAAACCACTTTCGACCATTAGGGAGACTGACAAAAACCTCCAGGAACCGCACGGAAACTTTGGGTGGGGCGCAAAGTCTCCAGAGGCTTCCGTTCAGGTTTCCCCAAGTGGGACAGGGGCACCACAGCACCAGAGACCCGGGTTTGATCCCGACTGCGGGTGCCGCCTGTGAAGAGTTTGTACTTTCTCCCTGTGACCTGCATTGATTTTCTCCGGATGCCCCCGTTTCCTCCCACATTCCAAAGACGCGCAGGTTAATAGGTTTGTAGGTTAATTGGTTTGGTAAAATTGGACTTTGTCCCTAGAGTGTGAAGGAGAGCGGTAGTGTGCAGGGATCGCTGGTTGGCACGGCCAAAATGAGCCAAAGGGCCTGTTTCCACGCTGCATCTCTAAACTAAACGTGCAGGGTTGTAGGTTAATTGGCCTCTGTAAATTGTCTCTGGTGTGTAGGATAGCGTTAAGTGTGTGGGGATCGCTGGTCGAGGCTTTGTTTTCACGCTGTATCTCCAAATTAAACTAAACAAAATCTCTGAAAGCTGCCAAACACATCCTGCCTGACCCGGATACAACTCCAGATCCATTTTGACGCGGGCACAAGTAGCTGCTGAGTTGAAGTGCTGGTCTCACAAGTCTACCGTTGCTATGTCAGGATCACACATCCAGCCCCAGGCAGTTCTTATCCAATCTCAAAAGGGCAGTGAAGTTATAGCCAGCAGGAGAAATATCTGCTCAGGCCCCATCTTGATGCTGGGGAACGTACATAAGCACAGAATGTAGCCAACATTTAAATATATATGTTTAAGAAGGAACTGCAGATGCTGGAAAATCGAAGGTAAACAAAAATGCTGGAGAAACTCAGCAGGTGAGGCAACATCTATGGAGTGAAGGAAATAGGCAACGTTTCGGGTCGAAACCCCTCTTAGGTTCAAGAATAAGCCATTTAGAACGGAGACGAGGAAACACTTTTTCTCACAGAGAGTGGCGAGTCTGGGGAATTCCCTGCCTCAGAGGGCGGTGGAGGCCGGTTCTCTGGATGCTTTCAAGAGAAAGCTAGATAGGGCTCTTAAAGATAGCGGAGTTAGGGGATATGGGGAGAAGGCAGGACCGGGGTACTGATTGGGATGATCAGCCGTCATCACATTGAAGTGCCAAATGGCCTCTACTCTTGCACCTATTGTCTATTGACCCGAAACGTTGCCCATTTCCTTCGCTCCATAGATGCTGCCTCACCCGCAGAGTTTCTCCAGCATTTTTGTCGACCATCATTTAAATAAAACTCCTTAGCTTTAAAAAAAAAGAACAGGCCCTTCAGCCCACAATATCCGTGCCAGACACAGTGCCAAGTTAAACTAATGTCCTCTACCTGCCTGCGATCCATATGCTTATCCGACAGCCTCTGAAACTGCACTATCATAACACCCCTGGCAATGCGATCCAGGCACTAACCCCACACTGAGTAAAAAAATTTTTTTTTTTTTAAATTGCCCCGTTCTCTTGTAAACTTTGCCCCTCTCACCTGAAAGCTATGCCCACTAGTCTATTCGTGCCTCTCATCATTTTATATACTTCTGTCAGGTCTCTCCTGAGATTGTGGGAGAGCCCTGCGCATTTGACATACACAAAATAAGACACAAACTGCTGGAGTAACTCAATGGGACAGGTGTCACTGGAGAACATGGAGAGGTGACGTCTTGGGTCGGGACCCTCCTTTAGGCCTTCATAACAAAGACCCAATTATTGACATCCCAAACACAAATCTCTCAATTTAAATTAGGCGACCAGATTTTAATAAAGACACCCTGATCTATCCTCTCACACACCAATTCACAACAAACGTGCCCTCCGAGTCAGAGAACCGCACGCAACGATCCAAATCCACAGACGACAAGTACCAGCTTAGAGATTTACAGCACGGAAACAGGCCCTTTGGCCCACCGAGTCCGCGCCGACCAGCGATCGTCCGTTCACATGCTAGTTTAGTTCAGAGATACAAGGCGGAAACAGGCCCCTCGGCCCGCAGCGACCAGCGATTCCCACACACTAACACTATCTCACACACACTGGGGACAATTTACATATACACCAAGCCAAGTAACCTGCAAACCTGCACGTCTTTGGAGTGTGGGTGGAAACCGAAGATTCTGCAGAAAACCCACGCAGGTCACAGAGAGAACGTACAAACGCCATACAGACAGCACCCGTAGTCGGGATTGAGCCCGGGTGTCTGGCGCCGTGAGGCAGCAACTCTACCGTTGCAACCGTGCCGCCCTTAAGGCACAGGAGTTACAAATAAGCAGGAGATAAGACGCAGTTTATTAGATAGATTGCAACGCCACACAAAGCGTGCCAGAGGCTTTTCTCAGCCCCATCACGATTGAGATGCGCAGCCACGAGCCTCCTGCATTCCTCATTGCAATCACGTCACCACAGGGAGAGACAACTGTTGGACGCTCCCAGACAGTTTAAAAAATGCAATTTGTAAGTAATCTCTCCAGTCGAGGTGGGGGGGGAAACGAACAGCGTACAGCAAACCCGCAACATTTCAAAAGCAGCAACTACAAAGCAAACAACCTATTTTGAAACGCAAGTGGTTTTCAAGATGGATCAGGGGAGTAAAAAAAAAAAAAAAAAACTAATTTACAAACAAACTCAGCAACACAAACGCCATTAGCCGGCTCTGCCCCACTGCAGAATAATAGTTGCTTCAGAATATTAAAGCACGTCGAACCATTGTAAATCATAATTATACCACATACACCACTGCTCCTCCAGGCTTATTTTCTTATGATTTTTAAAAAAAAAATTTTTTTTTAAAATCACTGCGTGTAAACCTGAAAGGAATAGATGTAACCAGCGACTCTGTTCTATTCAGTCTTACAAGCTCTGGTCAGGCTGTGGATTCCAACATAACCCCTCGCTCCACCCACAGTTGCTGCATAATAGTGACACAGCTCGGAGAAAGGCCCTTCCAGCACAACTTGCCCACACCGACCAACATGCCCCATCTACACTAATCCCAACACCCTGTGTGTGGCCCATGTCCTTCTAAACTTCGAGCGCCTCGCGTTGGATGTACATTTTGTTTAGAAATACGGTAAGGAAATGGGCCCTTCTGCCCACTGAGTCCATGCCGACCATCGATCGCCTATTCATGCTGGTTCTGTGCAATCCACTCCTTACACAATTGTCGAATTTACAGAGGGCCAATTAGCCAACAAACCTTGTGTAGGAGGAAATGTTAAAGAAGTCTGAAGTGTCAGTCTGAAGAAAGGTAACGTTTCGGGCCAAAACCCACCTCCTTCGCTCCATAGATGCTGCTGCACTCGCTGAGTTTCTCCAGCATTTTGTGTACCCTTGTGTAGGAGGAAACTGCAGACGCTGGTTTAAATCGAAGAAAGACACGAAATGCTGGAGAAACTCAGCGGGACAGGCAGCGTCTCTGGAGAGAAGGAATAGGTGACGTTTTGGGTCGAGACCCCTCTTCAGAGTCTGAGCAAGAGTCTCGACCCAAAACGTCGCCCATTCCTTCTCTCCAGAGATGCTGCCTGTCCCGCTGAGTTCCTCCAGCATTTTGTGTCTATCTTCAACCTGCAAACCTGCACAGGCACGTCTTTGGGATGTGGGAAGAAAGCGAAGAAAGCCCACGCAGGTCACAGGACAAATGCGCAACTTCCACACCGACCTGTGGCTGCGCGGCGGTAGAGTTGCTGCCTCACAGCGCCAGAGACCCACGTTAAATCCTGACTGTACATTCTCCTCGTGACCGGGTGCTCCAGCTTACTCCCATTCTCCAAAGACGTACAGGTTTGTGAGTTAATTGGCTTTGATAAAAATTAGAAATTGTCCATCATGCAGTGTGCACTCGTGTAAGGGGAAAATTGCTGGTCGGCACGGACTTAGCGGGCCAAAGGGCCTGTTTACGCGCTGTATCTCCTAAACTAAAAATGTTTTTAAACTAAAGCAGCCAAAGGTCAGGATCGAACCCGGATCTCTGGAGCTGTGAGGCAGCAGCTGTGCCACCGTACTGCCATATATAGATTCTGTCTGTGTGAAGTTTGCACACTCTCTCTGTGACCGCGTGGGTTTTCTCTAGGTGCTCCAGTTTCCACCCACATCCCAACTGGTTAGCTGGCCCTCTGCTAAATTGTCCCCAGTGTGTGGTTGAGTGGACGTGAAAGTGGGACAATGTAGAACTAGTGCGAGCGAGTGAGGAATGGTCGGCGTGGACCAGGTGGGCCAAAGTGGATGCAATGTAGAACCAGTGCGAGCGAGTTGGGCCAAAGGTGCTGTTTCTGTGCTGTATCTCTAAACCACAGTCTGAGGAAGGTCGACAGAAATTCTGGAGAAACTCAGCGGGCGCGGCAGCATCTATGGAGCGAAGGAAATAGGCGACGCTTCGGGGTTCTGAGCTGAAACATCACCGATCTACGTTCTCCAAGGATGCTGCCTGATCCGCTGAGTTACTCCAGCACTTTTGTCCGTTTTTGTGGAAACCGCTATCTGCAGTTCCTCGATTTAGGCAATGGTCACACGGAAGGAAGGGAAGAAGGTCGACTAGGCAGGGTGATGAGGGGAACCACCGCACGGCAATGGAACCCTCTCCGTGTAACCAGAGCCACGTTTCAGAAAGAGGATCATTATTTTCCGTCTTTTTATCATCATGCTCCCACACATAGTTCGGATGCAGTCAGCGGTTCAAGTACAGAACGAGAAGACTTTTTTTCCAGTCGTAAACTAGTTTAGCTTAGAGGTGCAGCGTTGGAAGCAGGCCCGTCAGCCCACGCCGACCAGCGATCCCCGCACCCCTCAACACCGTCGCACACACACTAGGGACAGTTTACAACGACGCCAAGCCAATTAACCTGCAAACCTGTACCGTCTTTTGAGCGTGGGAGGAAACCGGAGATCCCCGAGAAAACCCACGCAGGTCACGGAGAGAACGCACAGACAGCACCCACAGCCAGAACCGAACTCGGGTACATGGCGCTGTTAGATCAGCAACTCTACCACTGCACCACCTTCGACTTGTTAGCTTAAAACATTTTATTTCCCCCCATTTCAAAAGACTGATGAAATGTGTACAAGATTGCTTTCAGGATCCTCTTGTTCAAACAGCAAATTAAAAACAACACTTAAATGTTTTACAATTTTCAAATACTTGTGTAGGTGGCAAGGCACACACACCGCTCAAAATCAGTCTTTCCCGAGTAACTACAAAATGATCACAGACGGAAAAAAATGAGTTCAGTTTAGTGAGTGTGGAAACAGCCCCACCAAGCCCATTCCGACCATCGATCACTCGTACACTAGTTCTATGCTATCCCACTTTGGCATCCTATACACTAGGGCCGATTAACCCACAGCCCTGCACAGGCATGTCTTTGGAGGGTGGGAGGGAACCGGAGCCCTCGGAGCAAACCCATGCAAACACCGTACAGACAGCGCTCTCCGTCAGTAACAAGAGGGTGAGGTGTGGGGCCAGTGGGATGAATCATTTTCCTTTCTTCACCGCTGTGACTGTCAGCATTCAGATCTCCGCCGTTCCAAATGACAACAGCATAAATAATACTCAGCAGGTGTTTTTGCAAGTGCAGCTTTCAAACGACACTGCTGCTATTTAGGGCAATTTCAAGAAAAACGATCCATAATTGCCCCAAACAACAGCGACAAACTTCAGTTTCACCTCCCACCCCAAACCGCAGGGACAATTCAAAATAGTCTGTTTAAATGCCACTCAGTCCCCCCAGCTTCTTGTCTCACCCCTCGCACTGGAACAGAAACATGCCCGGCAGGGTTGCAAGGTCCTTTCGGATGACATGTTAACCTGATGCCACTAGTTTCCCCTCTCAAACAGGCACGAAAGATTCACAGTTTGCGAAGCAACAGAAGGGAGTTTGACTTGCCAGTAATTTACTGCAGATGTTGGTTTAAACTGAAGGTCGACACAAATCCTGGACAGGCAGCATCTCTGGAGAGAAGGAATGGGTAACGGAAGGGTCTCGACCCGAGATGTCACCCATTCCTGCTCTCCAGAGGTGCTGCCTGTCCCGCTGAGTTGCTCCAGCATTTTGTGTGTATCTTCACACAGAGAGTGGCGAGTCTCTGGAATTCTTTGCCACAGAAGGTAGTTGAGGCCAGTTCATTGGCTATATTTAAGAGGGAGTTAGATGTGGCCCTTGTGGCTAAAGGGATCAGGGGGTATGGAGAGAAGGCAGGTACGGGATACCGAGTTGGATGATCAGCCATGATCATATTGAATGGCCGAAGGGCCGAATGGCCTCCTCCTGCACCTATTTTCTATGTTTCTATGTTTCAGTAGTTTAGTTTAGAGAAACAGAGTGGGAACAGGGCCTTCAGCCCACCGAGTCCGACCGACCAGCAATCCCCGCACATTAACACTATCATACACACACACTAAGGGCAATTTTACATTTATACCAAGCCAATTAACCTACAATCCTGTACATCTTTGGAGAGTTGGAGGAAACCAAAGATCTCGGAGAAAACCAAGGTAGGTCACGGGGAGAACGTACAAACTGCTTACAGAAAGCGCCCGGAGCGAGGATCGAACCCCGATCTTTGGCGTCGCAAGGCAGCAGTTCTAACCGTGCCACCGAACACAGAAAATTGTCATCACACCAAAGCAGTTTAGTTTCGAGATACAGAATGGAAACACGTCCTTTGGCTGTTTCTATTCCTTTGCTCGAATTCACCATTATCCAACTCCCAACTCACATTTCAGAGGGACAATGAACCTACAGCCTCGAAGGTCTGAAGAAGGGTTCACCTATTCCTTTCCTCCAGAGATGCTGCCTGACCCGCCGAGTTACTCCAGCATTTTCTGTCCATCCTCAACCTAGAAACTTGCCCGTCTTTGGGATGTGGGAGGAAAGCCGCGTGGCCACAGGAGAAGGTGCAAACTGCGTGCACAAGGTGGAACCCGGGTATCTGGTGCCGTGAGGCGGTGACTCCACCAGCTGCCAGGTGTACAGGAACTTTCCACGTGCAAATTCAGCCACGTTTTCTACCCTACAAGTGGACACAATTCAAGGGGTTCATGACCGATAAATGACTGTGGGGCTCCCTAGAAGGAAAAAGGAGATGGTGAAGAAATACAAGGTTTTCCTTCCCTCATTCACTCCAATAGCCACGTAGCCCCGACATAGTGGCCAGTACCTCCCACAGCACCTCACTGAGGCTGCTTCACTGATGTCTCGCACACCGTTGGTCTCCAACAGAGCAAAGGGGAGGGATGGAGGACAACAGGAGTGAGGAATGCCTCCACACACCCGAGTCACAGATCTCAAGAAATTTCAGTGAATTGTGGACGCAGCCGAGACCATCACACAAACCGGAGGGTCTCGAGCCGAAACGTCGCCCATTCCTTCTCTCCAGAGATGAATGATGCCGGTCCCGCTGAGTTACTCCAGCTTTCTGTGTCTATCTTCGGTTTAAACCAGCATCTGCAGTTCCGTCCTACGCATGAGCCATCAACTCCATTTATACCTCATGTTCCCTCTCCCATCAGGCAAGAGGCACAGAAGTGCGTAAACGCACACCTCCAGACTCGGGACAACTGTTATCAGGTAATTAAACTACCCGACCACTACCGGAGAGCAGACCCGAACAACTATCTACCTCATTGGTGACTCTCGGACTACCTTTGATTGGACATTACCTTGCAACAAACATTATTCCCGTATCTTTGATCTAGACACTGTGAATGTGCCAACTGTAATCATGAATTGTCTTTCTGCTGTCTGGTTAAGCCCCTGTCCCACTTAGGAAACCGGAACGGAAACCTCTGGAGACTTTGCGCCCCACCCAAGGTTTCCGTGCGGTTCCCGGAGGTTTTTGTCAGTCTCCATAATGGTCGAAAGTGGTTTCTGCTTCTTCTATGTTCTATAGAACATATGTTCTTTGGGATGTGGGAGGAAGCTATATGTTCTATAAAAGAAGCGGAAACCACTTTCGACCATTAGGGAGACGGACAAAAACCTCCGGGAACCGCACGGAAACCTTGGGTGGGGCGCAAAGTCTCCAGAGGTTTCCGTTCAGGTTTCCTAAGTGGGACAGGGGCATTAGCACGCAACAAAAGCTTTTCACTGTACCTCAGCACACGTGACAATAAACTAAACTGACTGGTCCCAATCCTGGAACTACCCACCCAAAGCACTGCAGGTATATCTTCATTGCAAGGACCGTAACCATCTTTGATGGGGCACATTGGTCAGCACGGAAGAGTTGGGCCGAATGGCCTGCTTCTGTGCCGTGCTGTTCTACCGCTGCGACTGTTCAAGGCGGAGGTTGATCAATCACGTTCTCAAGGGACAATTCGTGAGGGGCGACAAATGTCAGGCTCACCAGCACACCGCACACTCACTAATTGAATCTGAAAAAACATCCTGGACATTCACAGGACTGAGCACATTTGCAAGTCTGAAGAACCCGAAACGTCACCTATTCCTTCACGCCATAGATGCTGCCTCACCCACTGAGTTCCTCCTGTATTTTTGTCTACCTTTGATTTTTTTCCAGCATCTGCAGTTCCTTCTTAAACATAGCTCCACTGGCAGCTCATTCCATATACACACCACCAGTGTGGAAATTGTGCCCGTCCGGTTCTTAATAAATCTTTTCCCACTCACCTTAAACCCATGTCCTCTATTGCGTCTATCTTCGGTATAAACCAGCATCTGCAGTTCTTTCCTACACATTTCCTCTGGTTCATCTGTGCCCTACACTTCATGATTTTATACACCTCTACAACATCATCCCTCATCCCCCTGCGCTCCAAGGAATCAAATCAATCTAAACGATCTGACAATAGACAATAGGTGCAGGAGTAGGCCATTCGGCCCTTCGAAGCCAGCACCACCATTTAATGTAATCATGGCTGATCATCCCCAATCAGTACCCCGTTCCTGCCTTCTCCCCATATCCCCTGACTCCGCGATCTTTAAGAGCCCTATCTAGCTCTCTCGTGAAAGCATCCAGAAAACCAGCCTCCACCGCCCTCTGAGGCAGAGAATTCCACAGACTCACCACTCTCTGTGAGAAAAAATGTTTCCTCGTCTCCGTTCTAAATGGCCGACCCTTTATTCTTAAACTGTGTGTGTGGCCTCTGGTTCTGGACTCCACCAACATCGGGAACATGGTTCCTGCCTCTAGCGTGTCCAAACCCTAACAATCTTATATGTTTCAATAAGATGCCCGCTCATCCTTCTAAACTCCAGAGTGTACAAGCTCTCTGGATAGCCCAGGCCCTCAACTCCCGCCAACATCCTCGTAAATCTTCTTTGCACAAGAATCTTTGACTTGAACTGTTATTTCTGCTTCTCTCCCCGCAGCCGCTAAATGACTCGCCGAGAATTTCCTACATTGGCGTTTCAAGACAACTAAAAGTTCAGCGTGAAGAAAGTAATACTGAGAACTTTTTTTTATTACAAAGAATGTCATATCCAGTATATGGGAGGTGTAAGGGAATTTTTTTTTTAAAGTACCGCTTTAAAAGCAAGCAAGCAATGAGAAAAACATAACCACACTGATTTTAAAAAGCGGCATTATGTGACCAAGTTTTGGAATGACAGACATAAATATCACCACGTTTGTCACGATCTGACCATAATGCACAGAACTGTACAGACAGGAAGACATCGAGAGTTAGCGTCAAACTTTCCGAAAGGCCGCTGCACGTTTCCTTGAGCATTTATCCAATTCTTCTGTGAAAGTCGTTACTGAATGCATTTTGTGGTTCTTAGTCATATCTCACTGAGTGTAAAAAAAAACGCCTTATAAGACCTATCCTCTGTGCAATTACGTTGAGCCTGCATTGTCGACTAACCGACGTAAATAGTAATATTTTCCGTTATATGTTAAATATAATATTGCATTCACAATACTAAAGGGAACTCAAAATAAAGAAATAAATGTATTAACAAGCTTGTTACGTGTCTTACTGTTACCCTCTCCTCCCAACAGAAAAATCATACCAAAATACACGGCAAAACTGATCGTATACCAGCTAATGCCCACAAACAGATGAAGGTGCCTTCGCAGCCGTGCCTTTAATTGCCAATTGGTGTGCGAGGGTAACACCATGAACAGCCGGAGCTGGTCGATTGTGGCCAATGCCATATTGGCCGGGGTCAGTTGGCGGGAGATGTCCCGATTGGCCAAAACCAGTTGACGGAAGGACATTCCGATTGGCTGAGGCTGGTCCGGCGGGGATATTCCGATTGACCGGGGCCGGTTGGCGGGAGGACCTGACGTTTGGCCGGGGCCGGTTGGCGGGAGGACGTGACGTTTGGCCGGGGCCGGTGGACGTTCCGATTAGCCGGGGCCTGTTGCTGGAGATGTTCCAATTGGCCAGGGTCGGGACGGTCCGATTGGCAGGGGCCGGTCATCTTCCTATTGGCGGGGGCCGGTCTGCAGGAACGTTCCGATTGGCCGGGGCCGATCGGCGGGAGACGTCCCGATTTGTTGGGGCCGGTTGGCGGGGGACGCTCTAATTGGCCGGGGCCGGTTGGTAAGGACGTTATGACTGGCCGGGACCGGGCACGCTCCAATTGGCCGGGGCAAGGTTGGCGAGAGATGCTCCAATTGGCCGGGACCCGTTGGCGGGTACGTTCCAATTGGCTGGGGCAAGGTTGGCGGTGAACGCTCCAATTGGCCAGGGTTGGTCCGTTAGGACGTTATAACTGGCCGGGACCCGGCTGACGGGAGACGCCCCAATTGGCCGGGAACCATTGGCGGGCACGTTTCAATTGGCCGGAGCAAGGTTGGCGGGCACGTTCCAATTGGCCGGGACCCGTTGGCGGGGGGGGGCGCTCCAATTGGCCCCGGCAAGGTTGGCAGGAGACGCTCCAATTGGTCGGGGCAAGGTTGGCGGGGGACGCTCAAATTGGCCAGGCTCGGTCGGTAAGGGCGTTATAACAGGCCGGGACCCGGCGGGCGGGAGACGCCCCATTGGCCGGGGCAAGGTTGGTGGGGGACGCTCAAATTGGCCGGGGTCGGTCGGTAAGGACACTATAACTGGCCTGGTCCCGGCGGGCGGGGGACGCTCAAATTGGCCGGGGTTGGTCGGTAAGGACGTTATAACTGGCCGGGACCTGGCAGGCGGGGACGCCCCAATTGGCCGGGACCCGTCGGCGGGCACGTTTCAATTGGCCGGGGCAAGGTTGGTCGGTAAGGACGCTATAACTGGCCGGGACCTGGCTGGCGGGAGACGCTCCAATTGGCCGGGGCAAGGTTGGCGGGGGACGCTCAAATTGGCCGGGGTTGGTCGGTAAGGACGCTATAACTGGCCGCGACCCAGCGGGCAGGAGACGCTCCAACTGGCCGGGACCGGTTGGCGGGGGACGCTCAAATTGGCTGGGGTTGGTCGGTAAGGACGCTATAACTGGCCGGGACCCGGCTGGCGGGGGACGCTCCAATTGGCCGGGACAAGGTTGGCGGGCACGCTCCAATTGGCCGGGACCCGTCGGCGGGGACGCTCCAATTGGCCGGGGCAAGGTTGGCGGGCACGCTCCAATTGGCCGGGACTTGTTGGCGGGCACGCTCCAATTGGCCGGGGCAAGGTTGGCGGGAGACGTTCCAATTGGCCGGGGCAAGGTTGGCGGGCACGCTCCAATTGGCCAGGGCAAGGTTGACGGGGGACTCCCCTATTGGCCAGGACCCGTTGGCGGGCACGCTCCTATTGGCTGGGGCAAGGTTGGCGGGGGACGTTCCAATTGGCCGGGGCAAGGTTGGCGGGCACGTTCCAATTGGCCGGGACCCGTTGGAGGGCACGCTCCAATTGGCCGGGACCCATTGGCGGGGACGCCCCAATTGGCCGGGACCCGTTGGCGGGCACGCTCCGATTGGCCGGGACCCGTTGGCGGGCACGTTCCAATTGGCCGGGGCAAGGTTGGCGGGAGACGTTCCAAGTGGCCGGGGCAAGGTTGGCGGGGGACGGCCCCAATTGGCCGGGACCCGTTGGCGGGAGACGTTCCAATGGGCCGGGACCCGTTGGCGGGGGACGCTCCAATTGGCCGGGGCAAGGTTGGCGGGCCACGTTCCAATTGGCCGGGACCCGTTGGCGGGGGACGGCCCCAATTGGCCGGGGCTAGGTTGGCGGGCACGTTCCAATTGGCCGGGACCCGTTGGCGGGCACGTTCCAATTGGCCGGGGATGTTGGCGGGCACGCTCCGATTGGCCGGGACCCGTTGGCGGGCACGCTCCAATTGGCCGGGGGATGTTGGCGGGCACGCTCCGATTGGCCGGGACGTTGGCGGGCACGCTCCAATTGGCCGGGGCAAGGTTGGCGGGGGATTGGCCAAGGGTGGGTGGGGGGGGGGGGGCATTACGATTGGCCGGGGCCACAGTGGGTGACGTTCTGATTGGGCGGCGGGGGGGGGGGTGAGAGAGAGAGAGAGAGAGAGAGAGAGACCCCCCCTCCCCCCGTTGCCATGGCAGCCGCCGCTCGAGCCGCCCGCTGCCGTTACTCGCTTCCCGCCCTCACTCACTCAGTCAGTCCGGCGGCGGCGGCGGCGGCGGCGGCCGGTGAGTCCCGACCCTCCCGTCCCGTCTCACAATTATTAAAAAAAAAAAGAGGCCAAGACACACCACCCCCTTCCTCTCAACACACACACACACACACACATCACCGGGGATGGGGATGAGGGGTGGGGGGCATTTATTTATTATATTAAATTCGACTCCCTCCCTCCCGCTTCTTAAAGGGCCCCCGCCTCACCCTCACGGTCCAAACCCTCCCCTCAACACCACAACAACGGTCTCCGCCGCCCCGCGTCGTGTGTTGTTTATTCTTTCCCCCCACACACACACCCTCTTTATGTATCTTATCTCTCTATATCTTCTCTACCCGCCCCCCCCCCCCCCCCCCCCCCCGGGCTACTCACAGTCTCTCTCCTCCGCTCGGCGCGGCGGCCATTTTCAAATTATTTCCAGCGCGTCACAGCGGCAACGGTCGCCGGGCTCTCGCGAGGCGGTTTCTACGCTCCCCCCCCTCCCCTCTACGCTTCGCTTCGCTGTCGGGCGGTTTCTTCTCCTCCTCCCCCCCTTCTCGTCTCGGGCGTGGTGACGGTTTCTCCCCTCCCCCTCTCTCCCCCTTCAAAAACAGGCGGGGCGTGGTGACGGTTTCTCCCCTCCCCCTCTCTCCCCCTTCAAAAACAGGCGGGGCGTGGTGACGGTTTCTCTCTCCCCTCCCCCTCTCTCCTTCAATAACAGGCGGAGCGTGGTGACGGTTTCTCCCCCTCCCCCCTTCTATAACAGGCGGGGCGTGGTGACGGTTTCTCCCCTCCCCCTCTCTCCCTCTTCAAAAACAGGCGGGGCGTGGTGACGGTTTCTCTCTCCCCTCCCCCTTCTATAACAGGCGGGGCGTGGTGACGGTTTCTCTCTCCCCTCCTATAACAGGCGGAGCGTGGTGACGGTTTCTCTCTCCCCTCCCCCTTCTATAACAGGCGGGGCGTGGTGACGGTTTCTTCTCCCTCCCCCTCTCTCCTCCTTCTATAACAGGCGGGCGTGGTGACGGTTTCTCCCTCCCCCCCCTCTCCTTCTTCAATAACAGGCGGGGCGTGGTGACGGTTTCTCTCTCCCCTCCTCCTTCTATAACAGGCGGAGCGTGGTGACGGTTTCTCTCCCCCTCCCCCCTTCTATAACAGGCGGGGCGTGGTGACGGTTTCTCTCCCCCCTCCCCCTTCTATAACAGGCGGGGCGTCGTGACGGTTTCTCCTTCCCCCCTCCACTCCCTTTCCTATCGGGCGGGACGACGGTTTCTCCCCCCCCCCTCCTCCTCCTCTCTCCTCTCTCACAGGCGGAGCGTGGCGACGGTTTCTCCTCCCCCCTCCTCCTTTCAACAGGCGGGGCGTGGAGACGGTTTCTCCTCCCCCCCCTCCCTTGTCGCTCACTGGAGTGGGCGGGGACTGTTTCTCCTCCCTCCCCCTTTACGTCACAGACGGGATGACGGTTTCTCCCCCCCTCCTCCTTCTAACAGGCGGGGCGTGGAGACGGTTTCACCTCCCCCCTTTACGTCACAGACGGGGTGTCGGTTTCTCCTCCCCCTTCGCTGGCGCGCCTGACGGTTTCTCCTCCCCCCCTCTCCCTCTATGTAGAGAGTTGGGGGGGGGGGGGGCTGCACTTGTACACTTGTTGGTGAGGCCGCATTTACACACTCACGTCTGCAGTTCTGGCCGCAGTCTTAGAATAAAGGGGAGGTCATTTAAGACTGAGGTGAGAAAAAACTTTTTCACCCAGAGAGTTGTGAATTTGTGGAATTCCCTGCCACAGAGGGCAGTGGAGGCCAAATCACTGGATGGATTTGAGAGAGAGTTGGATAGCGCTATAGGGGCTAGTGGAGTCAAGGGATATGGGGAGAAGGCAGGCACGGGTTATTGATAGGGGACGATCAGCCGTGATCACAATGAATGGCGGTGGAGGTAGGTTCTCTGGATACTTTCAAGGGAGAGTTAGACAGAGCTCTTAAAGGGGACGCTCAGTCAAGGGGATATGGGGAGAAGGCAGACAGAGCTCTTTAAAGGGGACGATCAGTCGTGATCACAATGAATGGCGGTGCTGGCTCCAAGGGCCGAATGGCCTCCTCCTGCACCTATTTTCTAATGATGAGGGGTGATCTTAATAGAGGTGTACAAAAATAAAGAGAGGAATAGATCGAGCAGAGTCTCTTGCCCAGAGTAGGGGAATCGAGGACCAGAGGACACAGGTTCAAGGTGAAGGGGAAAAGGTTTAATAGGAATCGAAGGGAGACAAAAATGCTGGAGAAACTCAGCGGGTGAGGCAGCACCGATGGAGCGAAGGAATAGGTGACGTTTCGGGTCGGACCCTTCTTTGACCCGAAACGTCGGCTATTCCTTCATCAGAAGGGTCTCGGGGTGGGTGATAGCAACCTTCACTTGGTCCACCCTGTTTCAACCAATGCAATCAACCTGGCGCGCACAACCAGAAGATCAAACAGAACAAGTTGTCTTACAAATTTAGGCTCTGCACAAGAAAACGAAGCAAGGGTCTCGGCCCGAAACGTCGCCTACTCCTTCAGAAGGGTCTCGAACCGAAACGTCACCCATTCCGTCTCTCCAGAGACGCTGCCTGTCCCACTGAGTTACTCCAGCTTCTTTGTGTCTACCTTCCATTTAAACCAGCATCTGCAGTTCTTTCTCATACATCTATATAGAGACCATGTATAAATGGCCCAAAATTTTTAAGAATGAACTGCAGATGCTGGAAAAAGCGAAGGTAGACAAAAAGGCTGGAGAAACTCAGCGGGTGCGTGTGAAATCCTATTTCCTTCGCTCCAAAAGATGCTGCCTCATCCGCTAAGTTTCTCCAGCCTTTTTGTCTACCTTTGATTTTTCCAGCATCTGCAGTTCCTTATAAAACATAGGAATCTGAGGGGTGACTTTTGTGGGTGGGTGGGTGTATGGAACGAGCCGCCGGAGGAGGTAGTTCAGGCTGGGACTATCCCAACGTTAGACCGGGTCATAGGGCTTGACGCACGGAGCCGCCCAATCCATCTGGAGGACATCCGTAACTTCCGGTATATTTTATTAATACAAGAAACGCGTACTTTCCTACCTGTTAAAAACCGCCAAAATGTTGGATTTTTGCGCTGTAAAAAATTGTGGAAGTCTGGGTAAGCGTGGGAGACATGTACGCAACTTCAGAATTCCAAACGTGAGGCGAAATGAAGGTAAAGAGAAGCGACAGCTGAAGGGACAACAACAGCTACAGTGCTTGGCGAACATTGGCCGTGCAGATGTCGGAATTGAAAATATTGGGATTATCGCGTTTGCTCACTGCATTTCACCAACAGTAATGCATTATTTGTGTTTTTTCATGATTCCTTTGGTAGCTTAAAAGGTCTCAGATGTGATAAATCTGGCTGTCAATTTTGCTTCAGAGGTGTTTTCCTTTTGTATGTAAAAAACCATTTGAGAACCATGGGTGATTTAAAAAATTTACAGCCAGATTTATCACTTCTGAAACTTTTTAGATGCCAAAGGAATCAAGAAAAAACACAAATAATGCCTTAGAGTGGATGAAATGCAGTGAACAAACAGCCAGTGTTCGCCAAGCACTCTGGCTGTTGTCGTCCCTTCAGCTCTCGCTTCTATCCACCGTCATTTCTCCTCTCGTTTGGAACTCTGATGTAGGATAAATGTCTCTCACGCTTACCCCGATTTCCATAATTATTTACAGTGCATAAATGGACAATTCTGCTGGGTTTTAACGGGCCCGCTACGCTGGAAACAATGGCCAGTGTTTACCTGCAGTTCATCGCTTGTACTCCACTTGGAGTAGCGCAGCAACTGTACGGGTCGTGACCCGACTGCCGTGAAATGTTGGTGTGTGTGTGTGTGTGTGTTTTATCATCATTCCTTACAATGCTATGTACGACAGTGATCGCAACTTCTACTGAAGTATTGATGGCCGTTGGCTCGCTAAAAGCTCATCCGCCCTCTGGCAGTTCTTATTTTTGGTCCACAGCCTCCGCCTCACCTGGCAAACCAGGTGGGGGAGGCGATATAGTCGCCAACTATCCGACAATGGAGCAGGTAGCACGGGGTTACATGGTACCCGTGGCGGGGGGAACTCCCCCCCCCCCCCCCCCCACCCTGACCTGATTGGGTTATTGGTAAAGCATGTTGCCAATGAGGGAGCCCAGCGTAGGTTCTCCAGGTTAATTCCCGGGATGGCGGGACTGTCATACGCTGAGAGTTGTACAGGGCCCTGGTGAGACCACACCGGGAGTATTGTGTACAGTTTTGGTCCCCTAATTTGAGGAAGGACATTCTTGCTATTGAGGGAGCCCAGCGTAGGTTCACCAGGTTAATTCCCGGGATGGCGGGACTGTCATACGCTGAGAGTTGTACAGGGCCCTGGTGAGACCACACTTGGAGTATTGTGTACAGTTTTGGTCCCCTAATTTGAGGAAGGACATTCTTGCTATTGAGGGAGCCCAGCGTAGGTTCACCAGGTTAATTCCCGGGATGGCGGGACTGTCATATGCTGAGGGAATGGAGCGGCTGGGCTTGTACACTCTGGAGTTTAGAAGGATGAGAGGGAATCTTATTGAAACATTTAAGATTATTATGGGTTTGGACACGCTGGAGGCAGGAAACATGTTCCCGATGTTGGGGGAGTCCAGAGCCAGGGGCCACAGTTTAAGAATAAGGGGTCGGCCGTTTAGAACGGAGACGAGGAAACACTTTCCCACCCAGTGAGTTGTGAGTCTGTGGAATTCTCTGCCTCAGAGGTTGGTAGAGGCCGGTTCTCTGGATACTTTCAAGAGAGAGCTAGATAGGGCTCTTAAAGATAGCGGAGTCAGCGGATATGGGGAGAAGGCGGGAATGGGGTACTGATTATGGATGATCAGCCGTGATCACATTGAATGGCGGTGCTGGCTCGAAGGGCCGAGTGGCCTATTCTCTATTGTCTATTGCTAAGTTAGCGTAATAGTTAAGACGGCATAGTGACACACCGGTAGAGTTGCTGCCTGACAGAGCTAGAGACCCGGGTTGGTTCCTGACTACTGTCTGTGTGGCGTTTGTACATTCTCCCTCTGAGGCATGATGCTCTGGTTTCCTTCCACATTGCAAAGACGTTTGGGTTTGCAGGTTAATTGACCCTCTGGTGTGTAGGATAGAACCTGATTGCCAGAAGGGCCCATCCTTATGCTGTCCTGTTCTATCTTCTGAACTGTTCTTGAACCTGCTCATAGAGTCATAAATGTTTCTTACACGTCGCGATAGAAGCTGCCTCAACTCATTCCATATACACATCACCCTTTGTGTAAAAACCTACCCCTCAAGTTCCCATTAAAGCTGTCCTCCTCACCTTAAACCTATATCCTCTGGTTCTCGGTTCCCCTATTCTGATTAAAGATTTATCCGATCTATTTCTCTTACACCTCTATAAGATCATCCCTCAGCCTGCGCTCCAAGGAATAGAGTCAATAGACAATAGACAGTAGGTGCAGGAGGAGGCCATTTGGCCTTTCGAGCCAGCACCGCCATTCAATGTGATCACGGCTGATCGTCCCCAATCAGTACCCCGTTCCTGCCCTCTCCCCATATCCCCTGACTAGCTCTCTCCTGAAAGCATCCAGAGAACCGGCCTCCACCGCCCTCTGAGGCAGAGAATTCCACAGACTCGCCACTCTCTGTGAGAAAAAGTGTTTCCTCGTCTCCGTTCTAGCCTGCCCAACCTCTCCCTGTAGCTCAGGCTCTTCTAGTCCTGGCAACATCCTCGTAATTCCTCTCTGCACCCTATCCAGCTAGATGACATCTTTCCTATAACACGGTGACCAAGATGTACACAATGCTCTCAATGTGGCCCCGTCTCCCCTTGGGCGGCGCGAGCGGCGTTGCAGCGGCCTCTGCTGTCCATCTGTCTTTTTCTTTTTGTCCCGTTGAGTGTAGATTGTAGTGTTTTGTAAAATTCTTTTTTGACTGTGTGTGTGTGTGTGGGGGGGGGGGGGGCAAACTTTTCTGTCGGGTCTCCGTTGTCGTTGGCGCCTAGCACCGCGGAGCGGCCTCCAACCGGAACGACCTGGGGGCTCCAGTCGCGGAGGCCGCGGACTCGCCGTCGCGGAGCTGGCCGGCTTCGGAGCGTGGAGAGCTGTGGTGGCGCGCTGCTAGCCGCCCGACTCCGGAGCTTCGGAGGCTCCGGCCGCAGGCCCGGTGGGCGGCGACATCGGGAGCTCGCGGGTCCCTGGAGGGAGACCGCTTCTCCGAGCTCACGCAACGGCAACTTCCCTCGCCCGCGTTGCGGGGTTGAAAATGATGTTACATCGCCCCGCGCGGCGTTAACGGCCGCGGTACTTGCTAGCGCCCGCCGGGGGTTCCAACATCAAGAACCGGAGTGCGGCCTTGCATCGCCCGGCGTGACCTTAATGGCCGCGGGTCTTACCATCGCCCGCCGGGAGCTTTGACATCGGGAGAAGCATGGAGAGAAGGGGAGAGACAAGACTTTGCCTTCCATCACAGTGAGGAGGAGATTCACTGTGATGGATGTTTGTGTCAATTGTGTTGGTGTGCGTCTTGGTTCTTTTCTTGTATGACTGCAGAAACCACATTTTGTTTGAACTCCAATTGAGGTTCACATGACAATAAACAGTATTGTATTGTATCAATGTCTTATACAACTGCAGCCGGTGGTCCCAGTGTTCGTATTTTTTTATGCCTGCATTTAGCCCGTAGCTCTCTACCCAGTGATTTACACCATGTCCGGAGTCACGGAGATCCAACCCCACATACCCTAATGTCAAAGTCAATTTTATTCCTCACTTGCACCCGAAGGGGCAGTGAAATGAATTTGCCAGCAGCGATACACTTAAAAAGAGAACACACAATACACAATAAGATTTAACACCAACATCCACCACAGCACTCTTCGCTGTGGTGGAAGGCAACAAAGTTCAGACAGTCCTCCTCCTTGTTCACACCCGTGGTCGGGGCCATGAACCCTCCATAGCCGCCGCTGCTACGGATAGCCTGCGGTACGTCGGGATGAGCCAAACTCCGACGTCGGGACGGTCAAACACACTCCGCAGCTTGGAGGTCCCGGATCGGCGCTTTCATACTGTGGCTTCAGGATGTTGCAGGCCACAGGCCGGTGGTCAACGCTCCTCTCTGGCGATCCCCGGCAAGGGATAGAAACATAGATAATAGGTGCAGGAGGAGGCCATTCAGCCCTTCGAACCTGCACCGCCATTCAATACGATCATGGCTAATCATCCAACTCAGTATCCTGTACCTGCCTTCTCTCCATACCCCCTGATCCCTTTAGCCACAAGGGCCACATCTAACTCCCTCTTAAATATGGCCAATGAACTGGCCTCAACTACCTTCTGTGGCAGAGAATTCCACAGATTCACCACTCTCTATATGTGTGAAAAATGATTTTCTCATCTCGGTGCTAAAGGAATTCCCCCTTATCCTTTGACTGTGACCCCTTGTTCTGGACTTCCCCAACATCGGGAACAATCTTCCTGCATCTAGCCTGTCCAACCCCTTCAGAATTTTGTAAGTTTCTATAAGATCCCCCCTCAGTCTTCTAAATTCTAGCGGGATGTCAGGCACCTGCGGCTAACAGCTCCACAGACCGCAGCTTCAGGATGTTATAGGTCGTAGGTCGGCGGTCTAACCGTTTCACCTTTGAACCAGCTTCAAGCACTGAAGGTCCTGTCCCACTTTGCAATTGTTTTCGGCAACTGCGAATGAAGCCCTGTAAACCGTCAAGTGTGCGCGACACTCTGCGTCACCGTCACGTCAAGCGACGACGCGCCGCGTTGCCCGCCTTCACAACACACGAAGGCGCCACCGGAGTACAATCGTCACCTTGGAAATGAACGTATCTACGTTAAATCTAAGGACCAATAACCTTTGAAGAAATAAACTGTTTATTTAACGTCAGCGTCACCGGGCATCACCCGCGGGACAGCATGACGTGATAAAACACGTGTGCAGTTTTGGTCACCTAATTTGAGGAAGGACATTCTTCCTATTGAGGGAGCCCAGCGCAGGTTCACCAGGTTAATTCCCGGGATGGCGGGACTGTCATACGCTGAGAGAATGGAGCGGCTGGGCTTGTACACTCTGGAGTTTAGATGGATGAGAGGGGATCTCATTGAAACATATAAGATTATCGAGGGTTTGGACACACTAGTGGCAGGAAACATGTTCCCGATGTTGGAGGAGTCGAGAACAAGGGGCCACACACAGTTTGAGAATAAGGGGTAAGCCATTTAGAACGTAGATGAGGAAACACTTTTTCTCCCAGAGAAGATGTGTCTCTGAAGAATGAGGCCAATTGTGATGACCTGGTGTGAAACACCTCATCCTGGGAGCAGATGCGGCGTAGATGAAGGAATTGGGAATATGGGATGGAGTCCTTACAGGAAGCAGGGTGGGAGGAAGAGTAGTCCAGATAGTCCTGGGCCTCCTTCATGGCCAGAGTGAGCAACACCGCAAGTTGGAGGAACAGCACCTCATATTCCGCTTGGGGAGTCTGCATCCTTTGGGCTTGAACATTGAATTTTCTCAATTCTGTTAACCCCTGCTGTCTCCTCCCCTTCCCACCTCTCCCTCAGCCCTCGGGCCCTGGTATTCCCTCTATCTCTATCTCCCTCCCCCACCCTAGTCGCACTAGCTTCTCATTTTCACACCACAAACAGCTTACAATGGCTTGTTCCCTTTATCATCGATACTTTTTTGCATATCTTTCATTCCTTGTTCTTTATCTCTCCACATCACCGTCTATATCTCTCGTTTCCCTGATCCCTGACCAGTCTGAAGAAGGGTCTCGACCCGAAACGTCACCTATCTCCTTCGCTCCTTAGATGCTGCTGCACCCGCTGAGTTTCTCCAGCTTTTTGTGTAACCCCCCTTTTCTCCCAGAGAGTTGTGAGCCTGTGGGATTCTCTCTGGTGGGGGCAGGTTCTCCGGATGCTTTCAAGAGAGAGCTAGATAGGGCTCTTAAAGATAGCGGAGACAGGGGATATGGGGAGAACTCAGGAATGGGGTACTGATGGGGGATGATCAGCCGTGATCACATTGAATGGCGGTGCTGGCTCGAAGGGCCGAATGGCCTCTACTCCTGCACCTGTTGCCTATTGTCTCCGTCGCCTGAAGATTTTGAACATTTCGCAATCCAGGGGCAGCGTGTGACACCGCGCATCACTACATGCGTCACGCTCCGACCAGGCTGTCGCTGAAAATGTCGCCCGAGTGGGACAGGCTTTTGAAACAGACAGATTAATGTGAGGTTATCTAAACTGTGGCTCCTTGTTTGGTGGCAACTAGCAAATCCCTGCATTTGCAGTGGCGGTTATACCACTGGCCGCAAAATAGGTCGTGGAACACAGGAAAGTCTTGAAATGGGCTCAATAATTCAGCATCATGGCCGATTGATATCACAATATAACACAGACGGCATTCATACACCAATTATACAACGCCTGTGCTGTGTCAAAACATTAGCACTACCAGTAATTTTCCCCGAGGCTTGTTTATGTAACTTGCAGTGAAGCACTTCCTTAAATGGTGGCCGATTGTGAAAAGGGGAGATGCAACGAGACCTGGGTGTCATGGTACACCAGTCATTGAAAGTAGGCATGCAGGTGCAGCAGGCAGTGAAGAAAGCCAATGGTATGTTGGCATTCATAGCAAAAGGATTTGAGTATAGGAGCAGGGAGGTTCTGCTGCAGTTGTGCAGGGTCTCGGTGAGACCACACCTGGAGTATTGCGTACAGTTTTGGTCTCCTAATCCGGGGAAAGACATTCTTGCCATAGAGGGGGTACAGAGAAGGTTCACCAGACTGATTCTTGGGATGTCAGGACTTTCATTTGAAAAAAGACTGGATAGACTCGGCTTGTACTCGCTAGAATTTAGAAGATCGAGGGGGGATCTTAGAGAAACTTACAGAATTCTTAAGGGGTTGGACAGGCTAGATGCAGGAAGATGGTTCCCGATGTTGGGGAAGTCCAGAAAAAGGGGTCACAGTTTAAGGATAAGGGGGAAGTCTTTTAGGACCGAGATGAGAAAATCATTTTTCACACAGAGAGTGGTGAATCTGTGGAATTCTCTGCCACAGAAGGTAGTTGAGGCCAGTTCATTGGCTATATTTAAGAGGGAGTTAGATGTGGCCCTTGTGGCTAAAGGGATCAGGGGGTATGTAGAGGAGGCAGGTACGGGATACTGAGTTGGATGATCATATAGAATGTGGTGCAGGCTCGAAGGGCCGAATGGCCAAATCCTGCACCTATTTTCTATGTTTCCCTCTTGTCAAATGTTCTACAGATCAATTCCAAGCAGAATCTCTCCTGAGGATACATTTTTACCTCGAGAGATATAACATCTCCTCTCTCATCTCTCTCCGTGGATCCCAGTAGTCCTTCCAGGTGAGTCAAAAGTTCACATGCACTTACTTTTCCTTAACTTCCTCAACCACAGACCACAGTCTGTCCGTATTGGTGGAAACGTGTCACCCTCGATAACAATCAGCACAGGGAGCACGTTTTTTTTAAACGTGGAAAAAAGTGCCAACCAGCAATTCCCCCGTACACCAACACTACCCTACATGGGTGTTGCTGTATGGAATCAATCTCCACTTCAAAAATACCCAATGACAGACTCCACCGCCATCTGTGGCGATGAATTCCACAGATTCACCACCCTCTGACGAAAGAAATCCCTCCTCATCTCCTTTCTAAAAGTCCATCCTTTTACTCTGAGGCGGTGCCCATTGGTCCTAGACTCTCCCACTAGTGGAAACATCCTCTCCAGATCCTCTGGGTGGACGGTGATGCTGCCTCAACGCCAGACGCCCGGGTTGATGCTGACTATGGATGCTGTCTGTTCGGAGTTTGCACGTTCCCCCCGCGACCGCATCGTTTTCTTCCAGGTGCTCCGTCCGGCTTGCTTCCACATCGAAGGTTAATTGGCATCTGTGAGATACCCTTTATGCTCACAATTAATACTCAAAGACTAAATCCTGGAAGCAAGAGATTTCTTTATTTTACGAGTCTGCAGACCGGGTGCCTCTCCAACTCGAGACACACTGAAGCCAGAGAGATCATCCCCCTTTATACACAAAATCTTACATTCAATCTCCCCTCCAGACCTTTCTCCAATCAGGGTCGGAGGTGCACAATCTGTAAGTACCTCCCACCGTACATTGCCTCGCACCTCCCATATCATACATTGCATGTTCAAACATGTTCATGGTAATGAGCAATTTCTTGACCAGGGGTGTGTTGTAATATTCATTTATTCTATTAAGCATGCTCAATTGCTCATGACCTGGCCCAGTTTTACTCACCTCCTAGTGAACCCTCTCAGTTCTCCTATATCAGTACTAAAGCTAAGCTATAGTGACAAGGGTCCCATCTATCACTCCTTTCCACTGATAGGGATCTCTCTACATCACCCCCTTCTCTAGCTATACAATGAATCTCTTCTTACTCAAGGACTCGAGGATGGGTCTGGCAACCTTCAGACACTGCTGTGTCAGAACCCTCTCTCCAGCCCCTCTCTGTTTGAATTCTCTTTAAAACTCCTTACTTTAATGGGGTTTAATCACTTTATCCCTCACAGCATCTGTAAAATTGTCCCTAGTGTGTAGGATAGAAACATAGAAAATAGGTGCAGGAGCACCTATTCCAGAGCTCCCGCAAGCACAGCTGCGTCCGCTGGACTGGAGGGCGGCAGCTTCGGCAGCTTCGACCGCACCGGGCCGCGGTGTTTGCACCGGCCCGCTCGCGGAGCTCGGATGCGGCCGCTGGACTTACCATCAGCCGGCTGGGTCACAACACCGGAGGCCTGGATCACCTCAGCGCAGAGGGAGAGCAAGGAGGGAAGAGACATGGACTTTGGCCTTCCATCACAGTGAGGAGGTGCCTGGCGGGCTCACTGTGGTGGATGTGAAACTGTGTTGAGTGTGTGTTGTGTTATTTATTCTATGTATGACTGCAGGCTAAACCATTTATAATTGCATCAGTGTTCTCTGACCAGGAGAGCGCTTCAGAGATGTGCACGCCCTGGAATTTGAAGTTCTTGACCCTTTCCACCATCGTCCCGTTGATATAAACGGGATTGTGGGCCCCTATCCTACCCCTTCCTAAGTCCACAATCAGTTCCTTGGTTTTGCTGGTGGTGAGAGACAGGTTATTGTGCTGGCACCATTTGCACAATCGCTCGATCTCTCTTCTATACTCTGACTCGTTCCCATCAGTGATTCGTCCCACAACAGTGGTGTCGTCGGCAAACTTGATGATGGAGTTCGCACTAAGTCCGGCTACGCAGTCATGAGTATAGAGTGAGTACAGCAGGGGGCTGAGCACACAGCCTTGAGGTGCTCCCGTGCTGATTGTTATCGAGGATGACACGTTTCCACCCATACGGACAGACTGTGGTCTGTGGTTGAGGAAGTTGAGGAAAAGTAAAGTGCATGTGAACTTTTGACTCACCTGGAAGGACTACTGGGATCCACGGAGAGAGATGAGAGAGGAGATGTTATATCTCTCGAGGTAAAAATGTATCCTCAGGAGAGATTCTGCTTGGAATTGATCTGTAGAACATTTGACAAGAGGGAAACATAGAAAATAGGTGCAGGATTTGGCCATTCGGCCCTTCGAGCCTGCACCACATTCTATATGATCATCCAACTCAGTATCCCGTACCTGCCTCCTCTACATACCCCCTGATCCCTTTAGCCACAAGGGCCACATCTAACTCCCTCTTAAATATAGCCAATGAACTGGCCTCAACTACCTTCTGTGGCAGAGAATTCCACAGATTCACCACTCTCTGTGTGAAAATTGTTTTTCTCATCTCGGTCCTAAAAGACTTCCCCTTTATCCTTAAACTGTGACCCCTTGTTCTGGACTTCCCCAACATCGGGAACAATCTTCCTGCATCTAGCCTGTCCAACCCCTTAAGAATTTTGTAAGTCTCTATAAGATCCCCCCCTCAATCTTCTAAATTCTACTGAGTGCAAGCCAGGTGTATTCAGTATCTATAGAACGTGTGCGGGTGATCGATGGACTTGTTTGTGGGCCGAAGGGCCTGTTTCCCTGCTATATCTCTAAATTAAACCAATTCATTCTCTCCAGGCCTTTCGATGGTTCACTATTCAATGAGGTCCCACCACAAGTGCAGGAAGGTGTCAAATGTCTACCTCGCCCCAGAGGTGTCAAATGTCTATCTAAAAGCCTCTTAAACACCAATGTCGTATCTGCCTCCGCCACCACTCCTGGCCTCGCGTTCCAGACACCCACCACCCTCAGTGTATAAAGAAATCCCAACCCAAAACATGACACCTCCACAGATGCTGCCTGACCCACAGAGGCATATAAGATTATTAAGGGTTTGGACACGCTAGAGGCAGGAAACATGTTCCCGATGTTGGGGGAGTCCAGAACCAGCTGGGTTTGTACACTCTAGAGTTTAGAAGGATGAGAGGGGATCTTATTGAAACATATAAGATTATTAAGGGCTTGGACACGCTAGAGGTAGGAAACATGTTCCTGATGTTGGGGGAGTCCAGAACCAGCTGCGCTTGTACACTCTAGAGTTTAGAAGGATGAGAGGGAATCTTATTGAAACATATAAGATTATTATGGGCTTGGACACGCTAGAGGCAGGAAACATGTTCCCAATGTTGGGGGAGTCCAGAACCAGGGGCCACACACACAGTTTAAGAATAAGGATTCAGCCATTTAGAACGGGGACAAGGAAACACTTTTTCACCCAGAGAGTTGTGAGTGTGTGGAATTCTCTGCCTCAGAGGGCGGTGGAGGCCGGTTCTCTGGATACTTTCAAGAGAGAGCTAGTTAGGGCTCTGAAAGATAGCGGAGTCAGGGGATATGGGGAGAAGGCAGGAACGGGGTGCTGATTGGGGATGATCAGCCGTGATCACATTGAATGGTGATGCCGGCTCAAAGGGTCGAATGGCCTCTACTCCTGCACCTATTGTCTATTGTCAGAGGGCACAGCCTCAGAAGAAATGATTGTTTAAGAAGGAACTGCAGATTCTGGAAAATCGAAGGTAGACAAAAATTGGAGGTTGGTTGGCTTTGGTTAAATAAAATTTTAAATTGTCCCTCCTTGTCTCCTTTCTAAGCGGGTGAGGCAGCATCCAGACCCGAAACGTCGGCTATATCCTTCGCCCCATAGATGCTGCCTCACCCGCTGAGTTTCTCCAGCATTTTTGTCTACCTCAGAATCAAGTAAGTAATGTACGTTTGTTGGCCAAGTATTCACATACAAGGAATTTGCCTTGGTGCTCCGCCCACAAGTAACAACATGATGTACAGTGACAGTTACGAATGACTCAGAAAACACTAAACATTAATGATAAAACACCATTGATCAAGCATGTGAAGCAACAAAATACCAGATCAAAGAGAGGCGACAGATTTTTGGCTGTTGAGTGGAGCAACTACTCGTGGATAAAAACAGTTTTTATGTCTGGCTGTGGCAGCTTTGACAGTCCGGAGTTAAACTACGTACCTTTAGAAAGGAGACGAGGAGGGACAATTTAGAATTTGATTTAACCAAAGCCAACCACCCCCACTCCAGCACTTTGTGTTTTGCTTGTGGAAGAAGCTGTTCCTGAATCTGAGGGTACGTGTGAGAGAGTTGGATAGAGCTTGAGGGGCTAGTGGAGTCAAGGGAAATGGGGAGAAGGCAGGCACGGGTTATTGGTAGCGGACGATCAGCCATGATCACAATGAATGGCGGTGCTGGCTCGAAGGGCTGAATGGCCTCCTGCACCTAGTTTCTATGTTTCTGCCACAGAAGGTAGTTGAGGCCAGTTCATTGGCTATATTTAAGAGGGAGTTAGATGTGGCCCTTGTGGCTAAAGGGATCAGGGGGTATGGAGAGAAGGCAGGTACAGGATACTGAGTTGGATGATCAGCCATGATCATATTGAATGGCAGTGCGGGCTCGAAGGGCCGAATGGCCTCCTCCTGCACCTATTTTGTATGATTCTAAGTGTCAAAGAAGGAACTGCAGATGCTGGAGAATCGAGGGTACACAAAAGGCTGGAGAAACTCAGCGGGTGCAGCAGCATCTAAGGAGCGAAGGAGATAGGCGACGTTTCGGGTCGAGACCCTTCTTCAGACTGGTTAGGGATCAGGGAAACGAGAAATATAGACGGTGATGTGGAGAGATAAAGAACAATGAATGAAAGATATGCAAAAAAAGTATCAATGATAAAGGAAACAGGCCATTGTAAGGGGGGTTACACAAAAAGCTGGAGAAACTCAGCGGGTGCAGCAGCATCTAAGGAGCGAAGGAGATAGGCGACGTTTCGGGTCGAGACCCTTCTTCAGACTGTGGCCATTGTAAGCTGTTTGTAGTGTGAAAATGAGAAGCTAGTGCGACTTGGGTGGGGGAGAGATAGATTGAGAGTGGGGGGAAAGCCAGGGCCCGAGGGCTGAGGGAGAGGCGGGAAGGGGAGGAGACAGCAAGGGTTAAGAGAATTGAGAAAATTCAATGTTCAAGCCCAGAGGATGCAGACTCCCCAAGCGGAATATGAGGTGCTGTTCCTCCAACTTGCGGTGTGGTTATTCTAAGCTGTGCCACAAAGGGTTTTTTTTTTCATTCAGTGAGTGAATTTTAGCCGGACTTGTGACCAGCCAACGGTGGGGATCGGTGTGGCCCCTGCCCCGATTTGCAGCGGCTCTCTGGAACCAGAAGCGACTGGCTGCTTTGGCTTTGCGGTGACTGTATGCTTTAGTCTCTTTGGGTTTGCAGTGTCCAGTGGCGCAGTGTTGCAGAAAGCTTGCCTCTGCTGCCGCATGCTGGTGTTGGGCGAGCATAGGTCTTGGGAAAAAAAAAAGTGCTGGCGAGGCTCAGCGGGACAGGCAAGCTTCTTCTTCCGGGTTGTGACGCACGACGCAGCGCGGGAGGGGAGAAACGCGCTGACGTCAGCGCGACGTGCCTGAAACTGATGGCAACAAGGAATTGGTTACAGTGGGAGGAGGCGCTGGAACACTGAGTCCTTAAGCCCCGCAGCCAGCTTTAGCCCCCACAAACTGCCCCGCAACCGGCATGGGGGAGGACACCAACCCCATCAGTGTCATCCTCGTCAGCTCGGGCAGCAGGGGCAACAAGCTGCTCTTCAGATACCCCTTCCAGCGGCACCAGGAGCAGCAGGGGGAACATACCCGTGAGTGGTGGCGTCAGTCCACTCTGCCTCCCCCCCCCCACTTCTCTCCATTCTCTCCCTCCCCCTATCCCCTTCTCTCCCTCCCTCCTCCCCCTCTCTTCTCTCCTTCCCCCATCCCCTTCTCTCACTCCATCTCTCCCTCCTCCCCTCCCTTCCACCTCCCTCCCTCCCTTCCTCTCTCCATCCCCTCCTCTCTCTCCCTCCCCCTATCCCCTTCTCTCTCTCTTCCTCCCCTCCTCCCCCTCCCCCTCTCTTCTCTCCTTCCTCCTATCCCCTTCTCTCACAAAGACCATCTCTCCCATCCCCTATCCCGTTCTCTCCTCCCTCCTCCTCCACTCCCATCCTCTCACTCTCCTCCTCCTCCCCTCCTCGAAGAGAATCCATTCTCTCCCTCCTCCTATCCCCTTCTTTCATTCCAATCTCATCTCCCTTCTCACTTCCTCCCCTTCCTCCTGCTGTAAAAATATCCTAACCCCTTCTTTCATTCCTTCTCTCCCTCCCTTTTTCTCCCCCCCCATCCCCTTCTCTCCTCCCTTCCCTCCCTCCCTCCCTCCCCTCCTCCCCCTCTCTTTCTCTCCCACCTTCTATCCCCTTCTCTCACTCCATCTCTCCCCCCCTCCTTCTCGTCCCTCCCTCCTCCTCCCCTCCTCTCCTCCCTCCTCCTCCCTCCTCCTCCCCTCCTCTCCCTCCTTCCCTCCTTCCTCCTCCCCCCTCCTTCCTCCTCCCCTTCCTCCTCCACCCACCCCTCCCTCCTCCTCCCCTCCCTCCTCTCCTCCTCCCCTCCCTCCTCCTCCCCTCCCCCTCCCTCCTCCCCCCCCCTCCTCCCCTCCCTCCCTCCTCTCACTCTCCTCCTCCTCCCCATTTCTCTCCATTCTCTCCCTCCCCTATCCCCGTTCTCTCACTCCATCTCTCTCCCTTCTCTCCCCTCCCTCCTCCCCCTCTCTTTTCTCTCCCACCTTCACCTTCTATCCCTTCTCTCACTCCATCTCCCTCCCCCTCCTTCTCTCCCTCCCTCCTCCTCCCCTCCCTCCTCTCACTCTCCCTCCTCCACCCTCCTCTCCTTTCTCTCCCTCCTCCTATCCCCTTCTTTCATTCCATCTCTCTCCCTTCTCTTCCTCCCCTCCCTCCCTTCTCGTTCCTTCCCTTCCCTCCTCTCCCTTCTCTCCCTCCCTCCCTTCTCTCCCACCCTCCCTCCCCTTCCCTACCTCCCTTCTCTCCCTCCCTCCCTTCTCTCCCTCCCTCCCCTCCCTCCCTCCCTTCTCTCCCTCCCTCCCTTCTATCCCAGGGGTTGGGGTTAGGGCGCGGGAGCGTAGCGGTCCGGTGTGGAGCAGGGAGAGGGAGCACCAGGGGACAGAGGGAGCGCCAGGGGAGGGAGAGCCAAGGGTGGGAAGATTGGAGGGGGGGGTGGATGGAAGTACCAGGGGTGGGGAGGGACAGGGAGCCCAGGAGATGGAGGGAGAGGGGAGGCTGAGCTACTGGAGGAAGGGGAAGCTCCAGGCGAGGGAAGGATAGAGAGAGAGGAGGGAGGGAGGAAGAGGCTGAGCCAGTGGAGGGGGGGGGGGATAGGAAGAGTGGGCACTAATAGACAATAGGTGCAGGAGTAGAGGCCATTCGGCCCTTCGAGCCAGCACCGCCATTCACTGGGATCGCGGCTGATCATCCCCAATCAGTTCCCCGTTCCTGCCTTCTCCCCATATCCCCTGACTCCACTATCTTTAAGAGCCCTATCTAGCTCTCTCTTGAAAGCATCCAGAGAACCGGCCTCCACCGCCCTCTGAGGCAGAGAATTCCACAGACTCACCACTCGCTGTGAGAAAAAGTGTTTTCTCGTCTCGGTTCTAAATGGCTGACCCCGTATTCTTAAACTGTGTGTGTGTGGCCCCTGGTTCTGGACTCCCCCAACATCGGGAACATGTTTCCTGCCTCTAGCGTGTCCAAGCCCTTAATAATCTTATATGTTTCAATGAGATCCCCTCTCATCCTTCTAAACTCCAGAGTGTACAAGCCCAGCCACTCCATTCTCTCAGCATATGACAGTCCCGCCATCCCGGGAATTAACCTGGTGAATTATGCGTGGCTCCCTCAATGGCAAGAATGTTCTTCCTCAAATTAGGAGACCAATACTGCACACAATACTCCAGGTGTGGTCTCACCAGGGCCCTGTACAACTGCAGAAGGACCTCTTTGCTCCTATACTCGACTCCTCTTGTTATAAAGGAAGCCCTTTATCCAAACCCTTAACAGTCTTATATGTTTATACACCAAGGGAGGGAGAGAGAGAGAAGTTGAGCCGAGGGAGGGAGGGAGGGGGACCCCGACCACACATTGCCACACCCCCCCCCCCCCCCCCCCCCGCGTGTGAGGTCGCCGCTATCTCTGACACCCCTTTCTCTGCATTCCTTCCTGCAGGCCCACCCAGGAGTCCGTACGCTCTGCACAGCACAGCCGAGGTTGCCGAGGACCAAGATGGGGACTCCAGGTGAGTGAGTGCAGGTCCGTGACCTGAGGCCTCCGCAGACCTGGGCCCTGAGGCCAACAGCACACAGAGTGCTGGAGTAACTCAGCGGGCCAGGCAGCATCTGTGGATAGGTGACCAGTCATGGAAAGTAGGCATGCAGGTGCAGCAGGCAGTGAAGAAAGCGAATGGTATGTTTGCATTCATAGCAAAAGGATTTGAGTATAGGAGCAGGGAGGTTCCACTGCAGTTGTACAGGGCCTTGGTGAGGCCACACCTGGAGTATTGCGTACAGTTTTGGTCTCCTAATCTGAGGAAAGACATTCGTGCCATAGAGGGAGTACAGAGAAGGTTCACCAGACTGATTCCTGGGATGGCAGGACTTTCATATGAAGAAAGACTGGATAGACTCGGCTATTACTCGCAGAATTTAGTAGAAATTGAGGGGGGGATCTCATAAAACTTACAAATTCTTAAAGGGGTTGGACAGGCTAATGCTCCCGATGTTGTGAAGTCCAGGACAAGGGTCACAGTTTAAGGATAAGGGGCAGTCTTTTTAGGACCGAGAGAGAAATTATTTTTTTTTCCACAGAGAGTGGAGAATCAGTGAAATTCTCTGCCACAGAAGGTAGTTGAGGCCAGTTCATTGGCTATATTTAAGAGGGAGTTAGATGTGCCCTTGTGGCTAAAGGGATCAGGGGTATTGAGGAGAAGGCAGTGTACAGGAAACTGAGTTTGGATCATCTCTGGTGAGACAACACTGAGAAAATGTGTACAGTTTTTGGTCTCCTAAATTGAGGAAGGACTCCCTTGTAATAGAGGCAGTGCAGCTAAGGTTCACGAGATTGTATCGCTGTGCTGGCGGGACTGTCCATATGAGTGAAATCTTGAAAAGACAAGGCCTTGTATTCACTGGTTTTGAAGATGAGGGTATCCCTTATAGAAACAATATAAAATTATAAATGTGGTAAACTGGACAAGCAAAGATGCAGGAAAAAATGCTCCCAATTTGGGCGAGTCCAGAACCAAGGGCCACATCTTAGAAAAAATGGGAGGTCTTTAAGACTGAGCAGAGAAAAAAACATTTTCACCCAGAGAGTTGTTGAAATTTTATTGAAAATTTTCCCTAAGGCCACAGATGCAGTGGAATGCCAAGTCACTGATGGGATATTAAGAGAGATTGGATAGAGCTCTAGGGGCTGGTGGCGTTCCCAAGGGATATGGGGAGAAGGCAAGCACGGGGTTATATATTGGGGAACGATCAGCCATATCAACAATAATGGCGGTGCTTGCTCTAAGGGTTCGAATGGCCTCCTCCGACACCTATATTTCTTGTTTCTAAATTTGAGAAGAGAACTTTAAATCGTAAGTGTCAGCGATGCAGTGAACAAAGGTACTATGAAAGGCATGCGAGGGAGCTGGGGCCAAAAGTAGAACCTGAAAGGGATAGACGGGGAACATCAATGGCAGGAAATTCTGGGTAATCCGGAATACCAGGGAATCAAATCATTCCAAAAAAGGAATAAAAGATCTAAGGGAGTATGAGGCGACCTGGCTGACATGAGAAGATAAGGATATAATAAAACTAAAGAAAAGATGTTAGATACACAGCAAAGAGAAAGCCGGAAGCCAGAGGAATTGGAACAAACAGAAGGAAAACAAATAGGGGCTGAAAAGATGAAGTCCGAGGTGAAAGCAGGCCACAGGAATACAAATGAAAGACATTGACAGCTTCTTAGATGTTACGGGAAAAGTCAAACTGAGGTTCGCTTGCTAAGGCAGACAACGGTGACAATACTATGGGCAACGAGGGAAATGGCAGAAGAAGTATGAACAGGCACTTTGGATCTGTCCTGTGCAGATTTTGTACGTTCTCCCCAGTGCCACAGGTTTTTACCGGGTTGCTTCCCGTTCCCTCCCACAACGACAGATATGTGCAGGGATTTGTTGGTTAATAGCTTCTGTACGAAATGGCCCCTGCATGTACAGCAGGCAGTGATGAAATCACATGGCATGTTGTGCCTGTCACAACAAGAAGGAGTCTGAATTACAGAGCCAAAGAGGTCCTTCTGACAGTTGTACAGGGCCCTCGAGACCTCACCTGGAATATGTGATCCATATTTGGTCCCTAGATCTGATGAGGATAATAGAGGGAGCCCAAGCATAGGTACCCTACACAGTTTAATTCCCTGGATGGCGGACAGTCATACATGTCGAGAGAATGGATCTGCTGGGCATGTACACTCTGGGTTGAGAAGGATGAGAGGGGATCTCATTGACACATATAAGATTATTAGAGTTATGGACACGCTAAGGCAGGAAACATGTTCCCGATGTTGGGGGTGTCCAGAACCAGGGCCACACACACACACACAGATTAAAAATAAGGGTCGGCCATTTAAGAAACGGATACGAGGAAACACTTTTTTTACCCCAAGAGTGGTGATTCTGTGAATTCTCTGCCCCAGAAGGCAGTGGAGCCAATTCACTGGATCGTTTTTAAAAAGGAGAAAAATCGAGCTCTTAAAGATAGTGCAGTCAGGGGATATGGGGGAGAGGGCAGCGGAACTTGTACAGATTGGGGACGAACAGCCATGATCACATTGAAGGCGTTGGCTGGCTCGTAGGGCCGAATGGCCTCTACTCCTGCACCTATTGTCTGTTTGTGTAGATTAAGAAAAAACTAGTGAACAGACGGTCGTTGGTTAAGTGTTCAGGGCCCTTTACCCCACTCAAAACTCAAGAACTCAATTCAAAGAGCATTGAGTAACACAGTAACGGTGTGTCGGAACGAACGGGCTACGTTATGGTTGGGTCGACCTATCCCCCACGTTAAGGATGTGACCCCCAACTGCAAGTTTGGGGTCTGGCACACCCTTCTCTCTGTGTTTGACCCCCAACACCGCCCCCCCACCCCCCAAGCTTTCCCCTGCCCGCTGCTTGGTTGAAAAGGTGGTGGTTTGTTCTGTGTACTTGTTTTTTCGCACACTGGGCACGCTGATTATAGTTTGATTTGCCTGTCCGTGTCTACCAGTTGCCCCTTTACATAAGGTGGTTGCCCCTCGACTGATGAAGAGTTGGTAGCTGGGTAAGACCTCTCCTCACAGGACTCTCCCTGTGGGCCCCCCCCCAACCCGCCCGCTCTATCCCCCCCCCCCGCATCTATCCCCCACCCCTCTCCAACAACCCCTCGCCCCTCCTCTTCCACCCCCCCTCTCCACCCCTCCCCTCTCCAACACCCCCCCTCTGACCACCCCCGCCCTCACCAACCCCCGCCACCCCCTCCCCCCTCTCCAACCCGCGCCACGCCCCCCCCCGCCCTCATCCACCCCCCCCCTCCCCCCCCCCCCTCTCCACCCCCCCCTTCTCTCACACCCCCCCCCTCTCCACCCCCCTCTCCCACCCGCCCCTCTCCCACCTCCCACCCTCTCCAACCCCCTCCACCAACCCCCCCTCTCCACTCCCCCCTTCTCCACTACTCCCCAACACCTCACCCCCCCACCCATCTCTCACCCTCCCCGCCCCTTCATCCACCCCCCCCCCCTCTCCACCACCCCCCCCCTCCTCTCACCACCACCGCCCCTCACCACCCCCCCCCTCTCCAACTCCCCCCCCCTCTCCACCCCCCCAGTAAGGTAGTAACCCCCCCCTCTCCAACCCCCCCACCTCTCCACCCCCCCACCTCACTCCCCCACCCCTCTCTCTCCCCCCCCCCCCCCTCCTCTCCCCCCCCCCTCCTCTCCCCCCCCCCCCTCCTCTCCCCCACCCACCACTCCCCCCATCCCTCCTCCCCGCCCCCCTCCTCTCCCCCACCCCCCCCCCCCCCTCCTCTCCCCCCCCTCCTCTCCCCCCCTCCTCTCCCCTCGCAGTCTCCCGCTCCATCTCCCACCCCTCCTCTCACCCCCCCTCCTCTCCCCCCCAATACCTCCTCTCTCGGATCCCCCCCCCCCTCCTCTCCACCCCCCCCTCTCCCCACCCCCTCCTCTCCCCCCCCCTCCTCTCCCCCCCTCCTCCTCTCTTCCCCCCCCTCCTCTCCTCCACCCCCCCTCCACTCCCCCCCCCCACTCCTCTCCCACACCCCCCTCCTCACCCCCACCCATCCTCTTCACCCCCTCCCCCCACCTCTCCCCCCCGCCCCCTCCTCTCCCCCCCCCCATCCCTCCACACCAACCGCCCTCCCCATCCCTCTCACCAACCCCCCCTCCTCTCCCCCACCCCTCCTCGCTCCCCCCCCACCTCTCCCCCCCCCTCCTCTCCCCCCACCCCTCCTTCACCCCCCCCCCGTCCTCTCGCGCTCCCCCTCCCCCTCCTCTCCCCCCCCCCCTCTCTTCTCCGCCCACCCCCTCCTCGACCCCGCCCCCCCCCACTCCTCGTCCCCCCCCCCGCTCCTCTCCCACCCCCACCCCCTTCCTCTCCCACCCCTCGCCCCCCTCCTCTCACTCACCCCCCCCTCCCCTCCTTCCCCCCCCCCTAGCTTGCCTCATCCCCCCCCCCCCTCTCCTCTCCCCCCCCCCCCTCTCCCCCCCCCCCCTTCCCTCCCCCCCCCCCCCTCTCCTTCCCCCCGGGGGGGGGGGGCCCCCTCCCTCCTCTCTCCCCCCCGCCTCCTCTTTCCCCCGCCCCCTCCTCTAATCCCCCTCCCCCCTCCTCTCTCCCCCCCCTCCCTCTCCCCCCCCCTCCTCTCCCCCCCCCTCCTCTTCCCCCCCCACCTCCTCATCCCCCTCCCCTCCTCTCCCCCCCCCTCCTATGGCCCGCCACCCCCCCCCTACCACTCCCCCCTCCCCCTTGCCTCCCATCCCCCCCACCCCTCCACTCACCCCCCCCCTCCTCTCCCCCCCCTCCTCTCCCCCCCCCACCCTCCTCTCCCCCCGGCCTCCCTTTCCTCTCCCCCCCCCCCACCTCCTCACAGCCCCCCCCCTCACTCTCCCCCCCCCTCCTTCTCCCCTCCCCCCCCCCCGTCTCCCCAACCGCACCTCCTCACCTCGCTCTCCCCACGCTCCCCTCCATCTCCTCCTCACCACCACCCCCTCCTCTCATCCTCCCACCCCCACTCCCCCCCCCCTCCCACCCCTACAGATTCCCAACCCCCCAGAGCCTTTCCCGGTGATGTTCATCGTTATCAATTCATGTGTTCTCGTTTGAGCCTGATAGCTAATTTTGCTCACAGTTTCTTACCATCCCTCCCTCCCTCCCCCAGAAAATGGGACTTGCTTTCCCTTCAGAGTGCAAGGCCAATGTCAATGTTCCTTTGTGTGGTCGGACTCTCAACTAAAATCAATCCCTTATTCGTGGGGCAGGAGGGGAGGGCAAAGGAGGGACGGTGTGCCGTTAAACATTCGGCTTAACCCAGCGGGTTCACCCCCCCGGCACACTCATTGTATCTCCCCCCACCCCCACCCCCCCAGGTTCTCCAGATGTCATCCTGGCCACCAACCAGGCCACTCAGTCACGACATGTGCCGGCAAGAAGATTTGCGAAGCTGCGAGCATCGCAACATCGTAGCCGTTTTCGTGGGCCACCCCGACCCGTTAGAGATGTCAGCACACCCAACTGGGCATCCAGGTGATGAGGCACGCCTCTGACCCGCCACTGTGGACCGTTCCCCTCACCCAGTAGGCGGTGGGCAGTGTGCGTGGGTGGACGGGTGGTGAAGCGGGCGGGGGGGGGGGGAAGTAGCGGGGAGGCAGATGGGGGGGGAGGAGGGTGAGGGGCAGGGGGGGGTGAAGGGAGGGTTTAGGGGGGCGGCGGGATGGGGGGGGGGGGGGGGGGGGTCGGGTGGGGGGGGGGGGGGGGGGTGGGGGGGTTGGGGGGGGGGGGGCGGGGGGTGGGGGGAGGGGGGCGCAGGGGGCTGGGGGTGGCGGGGGTGCAGGTGGGGGGGGTTAGCGCAGTATGTGCGGGGGGGGGGGGGGGAGGCGGTGGGCGGGGGGGGGGGGGGGGGGGGGGGGTGCGGGGGAAGGGGGTTGCAGGTCAAGGGGGTGGAGTGGTTATATGCGGGTGGAGGTGGTGGTGTGGGGAGGTGGGTGGTGGGGGGAGGGGGGTGGGGGGCGGGGGGGGGGGGGGGGGGGGGGGGGGGGGGGGGGGGGGGGGGGGGGGGGGTGGGGGGGGGGGGGGGGGGGAAAATAGAATTTACAATTCATGAAGTAGAAAATTAATAACGAAAATTTGAATCCGAAATCTTTAAGTGCTCTATCTAACTCTCTTCTTGGAAAGCATCCAAGAACCGGCCTCCCACCGCCATTCATTCGATCATGGCCTGATCGTTCCCTATCAAAAACCCATGCCTGACTTCTCCCCATATCCCTTGACCCACTAGCCCCTAGAGCTCTACCAACTCTCTTCTCTTAAATCCATCCTTTGACTTGGCGTCACTGCCCTCTTTGGCAGGGAAATTCCACCAAATTCACAACTCTCAGTGTGAAAAAGTTTTTTTCCTCACCTCATCTTAAACATGACCACCCCTTTATACCCAACACTGGTTAGGCCCCTAGTAAGTTGGACTCGCCAAAACATTGTGGACCATTTATTCTCCCCCCTGCATCTAGCTTGTCCATACCTATTTTATACTTTTATACAGTTTCTATAAGACCCCCCCCCCTCACCTTCTAAACACTCCAGTGAATACAAGCCAGTCTTATCAATCCATCCCACAAATAGCCCAGCGCAGCACCACCCTCCAATGTGATCAAGGCTGATGCATCCGCCCCATCCGTACCCCCGATCCATGCCTTCCCCCCATATCCCCTGAACTCCGCAACTTTAAATACCCAATCTAAACTCTCTCTTTAAATCCAACCCGAGAATACGAGCCAGCACCCGCCAATCATTGAGATCATGGCAGACGTCCCCTATCAATAACCCGTGCAGCCTTCTCCCCAAATCCCTTGAATTCCACTAGCCCCCTATCGCTCTCTAGATAATTCCAGAGAATTGGCCTACACCACCGCCCTCTGAGGGCAGAAGAAATCCACAGGATTCCGCAACCCCTGATTTAAAAGGTTTTTCCACATCTCCTTTCAAATGGTCCTACGCCCTTATTCTTAAACTGTGAGACCCCCTGTTCAGTACTCCCCCAACAATCGGGAAACATGTATCCCTCCAAACCCGACCTTAACAAACTTGCTTGAGTGTGACGAAGGAATTTTGGGCCCCGAAACCGATGCCGATCACCTTCGCTCCATAGATGGCTGCTGCACCCGCTGAGTTTCTCCAGCTTATGTGTACCCTTAATAAACTTACATGTTTCAAAAAGATCCCCCTCTTCATCCCTTCTAAACTCCAGAGTGTACAAGCCCAGCCGTCCATTCTCTCCGCATATGAACATGGTGAACCACGCTGCACTCCCTCAATATCATCTAAATGATACCCTTACAATTCCGATTTTTTTAAATTTATTTATTATAGAAACCAAAATAATAACAGAGAACATTATTTTACTATAGTGAAAATACATAATAATAATGTAAATTCATACTATATATTATTTATTGTACTTAATTATAAATTTCAAGGTTATATATTTTATAAACTAAGACTACATGAACTAATAATAAAATATAGTATTAGCAATATACTTCAAACTGTAAAATAATATTTGTTTGTCTCAAATTGCCAAATCTTATGTAATTAATAATATGAAATACTATAAAACTTTTTCATCTATCATTATATTTTCTTAAAGTTAACAATATCAGAGTTATCACTGAATTTTAAATTATAAAATTATTATAATAATTGAAAAATAACTCAAATTATAAATAATAGAACTAATGATCTGGCCTTTTAGGGGGATAACATATATTGCCCTGAATAGATACCTATAGCCCGGATGAAGACGAGGGCAATATGGATCTAGTGAGGGCAGTCAATATGTCGAATCTCCCGAAAGAGCCAGTCAATATTGTTATTATACCCATTAACAGACATTAAAAAATCAGAACATCTCATCAGATATGAATGTAATCTATACATAAATATTGCAACATGCAATGCAACATTGAAACTACGGTTACTAAAACCATTTCCAACATTGTTAAATAATGGTACTAAAAGAATTGTAACATTTATGTTTCTTAATGTAATTTTAATGTAAAACATTAATGTGACAAGAGATGTCGCACTTTTAAATCGCGAACTCTCTTCTCGCAACCGGCTGCCATTTTGTTTGTTTTGAGAATAAAATTATAATTTTCTGCAAGCAGCGATCACTTTGCCCGTCACGCCAGAGAGCGTCACGTTTTTTTTTTTATTTTTTTTTTTTTTTTTTTATTTTTTTTTTTTGGTTTTTTTATTTTATTTATTTTTTTTTTTTTTATATGCCAAGTTCCCGGAAAATGGAGACCAGGTTAATATAAGACAAATATTCCCCTCTGTTTTAAAAAAAACCAGGAAAAAGTCCAAAGCGATCGCTAGACAGGGAATATAAGAAAATATTCCCCCAGTTAAGCGCTTGCAGGCAGTAAAAAGGAATGGAATACAAATTCGTAAAAGCATAACCACAGATGAAGATAAGTAATAATAATAGAATATTGACTTGTGCCTTGAGGGGATACGACATAAATAGCCTGAAGTAGATTCCCAAATTGCCCGAGACGAAGATCTAGTGAGGGCAATAAAAGTCGAATCACTCCGAAAGAGAACAGACATATTGTTATTATTACCCATAAACAGACATCTAGAGAAAATTTGAACATCTCCGTAACATCCACGTAAATTTAACCCAAAATTGACGCTGCAGTCTACCTTCTGCCGTATAGAAATTACAACATTTCCCACGCAGCTGTCACGTATCCAAGGTTCCCGGATGTAGAGACCCGGGAATCTAAGACTATATTCCCGCTGTTAAAAAAACCAGTAAAGTCCATTAGGCGTTCGCTAGAAAGGGGAAAATCCGAAAATATTTCCCCCAGTTAGCGCTGCTGCAGTAAAAGGAAGGGAATACAATTTCGTAAAAGCATACCTCAGTAATGGATGAATGGGTAATAATAATAGAATATTGACTGGCCATCGAGGGTATACGACAAAATATACCAGAAGTATATTCATATTGCCCGAGTCGAAGATCTAGTGAGTTCAATATATGTCGTAACTCCCGAAAGAGGACAGTCAATATGTTATTATTACCCATATCAGACATCTACGAGAAAATATTGAACATCACCGGATTCCACGTAAAATTTAACCAAAATGTACGCGGCAGTCATCCTGTCTGCCGTTGAAATAATCTAAAAATACCCACGCAGCTTCCGTGCCAAGTTCCCCGGATGTGAACCAGTGGAATAAAAGACCTATATTCCCGCGCTGTATTTAAACAGGTTAAATTCCATATGCGTTCGCAAGAAGGGGAATACAAGAAAAAAATATTCCCCTGATAACCCCTCTGGCAGTAAAAACGAAGGGAATAACAATTTTGTAAAAAGCAAACCTCCGATGTGTGTATGGTAATAATATATAAAATTAAAAGAATACTAAAAATATTCTCATGAAGTTAATAATATTATATTCGTACTGATATTAAAGAGGTTAAGATAATTTGTTTCTATACTAATATCCTATTATTTAATTTAGATATTAGAAAATAGCAAAAATGAATAAAGAATAAAGAAAGGTTTTGATGGAGAATAGAATATTCGACATTAAATTGCCCTTAAAGAATATTCATGATTTACCCTTACAACAAAATACCTCCACTTCTAACCATACTGCCTCTACCACACTGAAACAGCTACGCCCCTCGCTAGGGTCCTAGAAATCGGTGACGATCGGTCGAGAACACTTCATTCTGAAGAAGGGTCTCGAGCCGAAACGTCACGCATTCCATCTCTCCAGAGATTCCCCTTACCCCTGAGTTCCTGTGTCTTACCTTTGCTGAAACCACACGCCGATCCATCCTCCACTGGAGTAGCAAATCATTACAAGATGTTTGGAGATTTAAAAAGTAAGTCTTCATAAAGCAAAAAAAGAAGTTTAATTTTGACCCCTAATTCACTTTTATCCAATCATCCCAGAATTAAAAACGTTATGGCCAAACTTCATTCTCGGAAAATTACATCTTGTTCCCTCTTGCTTTTCCATAGGACTTTCACTGATCTATGAACAGTCAAAGCCCCTACCTTTTCCCGAAAAATTAATGAGAACTGCATGAAATTTTCATTATTATAGATTGAAAACATAGAAACATAGGCCATTTCCCTCCCGAGCCTGCACCGCCATTCATATGAATCATGGCTTAATCATCCAACTCAAATTATCCCGTTCCTCCTGCCATCTCCGCCATACCCCCTGATACCCTATAGCCACAATGGCCACAGCTAACTCCCTCTAAAAAATAGCACAATTAACTGGCTACCTCAACCGCCCTCTGTTGTCAGAGAATTTCCGCAACAGATTCCACCAACTCACTGTGTGAAAAGAACAATGTATTTTTTTCCTCAACTCACGGTCCTTAAAGACTTCCCCCTTATCTTAAAAAACTGTGACCCCCTTGTTCTGGAGTTCCCCCAACATCGTGAGACAATCTTCCCGCTACAAGCCTGTCCAACCCCTTTAAGGAGTATTGTAAGTTTCTATAATAACCCCCCCCCCCCCCCAATCATCTAACTTCAGGAAGCATCTGAAACACATAGTCCCTGGTGGGGGTAAGAAGGACTCGACCCGAAACGCGTCGCCTATACTCCATTCGCTCCTTAGAATTGCTGCTGCCCCACGACCGCAGAGTTAATTCTCTCTCCATCCTTTGTGTACCCATGAAACATCTTAATTGGATGACCTGACAATAAAGCATATAATTTAGCTTGTCACCTAATTGTAGCTAATTACAAAATTCAGTCTAACGAGACTAAACATCATCCATTTCTTAAGAAAAAGGATAACAATTTTTAAATAGCCTAAATGTCCAAATAACATTCAACACAATGTTTGATATTGGCATATATGTGTCTTAATATAAAATACTCATTTACGAATAAGAAGTATAAAAAAAGAATAAAATGATATTAAAATTTTAAAATTTATATTAATAAAGTTTGGGGTAGTGGAATGTGGGGATTGATAAGTATTTATTAAAAAATTATAA
>JAVHYY010000184.1:0-89644 GCA_035221665.1 Okamejei kenojei
TATAGATCGAGAGAAGGAAGGAGAAAAGTAGAAAATAGAGATATAAAAATGAGATGAGCGGAGACGATATGAGAAGAGAACGAGGAAGGGAGAGAGAAAAAGAGAAAGGCAGAGAGAACATTAACTAGAGAGGTATATGGCCCATAGACATAGCGCACAAGGAGCAGCGATACACGACCGACGAGAAGGAACTGGCGCGGAAAACGGGAGCAGGAGGGAAGCAAACAGGGGACGAGAGCAAAGCAGGGGAGAGGAAAGAGCGACGAACCCCCCGCGAGTCCCCTTTCTCCAGGAGCGAGAAGGAGTGAGGTTTGTGGGGGCTTGGGACGGGGTGGGGGGTGATGAGTTCGTTGTTTGTTGCTTGTAGGGCGTGAGACGGTATGGATCGGTGCGAGGGAGAGTGAGTAGGGGGGCAGTGGGGTGGTTGAGGGGATGTTGATAGGTGGACTGTTTGTTGCGTTTGGAGTGAGAGAGTGATCGTGTGGACTTTGGTGGGTTCGATGAAGGAGGCAAGAAAAAGAAAGGATAAGTTGGGGTCGTATTGAGCGGTACGGTGTATTGTTCGATATGGAGTGAGTGAGGGTTTGGGGGTGTCGGGGATGTGGGGATGGAGGGGTGGGAGGTGGGCTTGGTGTTGGGTGGGAAAGGGGATGGGGGGGAGTGTGTGTAGTAGATTGAGATGTATAGATGAGAGATTGTAGTTACATCAGAGAATATGATGGAGATGTAGTTGTGATCAGTGAGTTGAATATTGATGGGAGAGTAGAAGAGACGGGCTGTGGGTTGGGGGTGGGGGTGTGGGGGGGGGGGTGGGGGGGGGGGGGGGGGGGGGTTTTGGTTGGGGGGGGGGGGGCGGTGGGGGGGGGGGGGGGGCGGGGGGGGGGGTTTGTGGGGGGGGGGGGGGGGGGTGGGGTGGAGGTGGGGGGGGGGGTGTTGGAATGGGGGGGGGGATGTGAATGGTGGATAAGGGGGGGGGGGGGGTGATGGGGGGGGTGGGGTTGGGGGGGGGGGTGGGGGGGGGGGGAGGGGGGGGGTGGGGAGGGGGGGGGGTGGGGGGGGGTTGGGGGGGTGGCGGGGGGGGGTGGGGGGGGGGGGGGGGGGGTTTGGGGGGCGGAGTTGGCGGGGGGCGGGTGGGTGGGGATGGGAGGGGGGGGGGGGGGAGGGTGGCGGGTGTGGGGTTGGGTATTGGTTTGTGTGTTTTTTTGTTTTTGTTTTGGGTTTGTGGGTGGTGGTGGGTTGGGGTTTGGTGTTTGTAGAAGACGAGGGCGGTGTGTGTAGTAGAGAGCTGGGTGAGTTGGGGTGGGGTGTCTGCGGGGTGTTGGGTGGGGTAGTCGATCGGTGTTGTTTGATGTGTTGGGAGTTGGTAGGCGGGGTTTGGACGTGTATTGTTGGGGTGTGGGGGGTTGGCGGGGTGTGCGGGGGTTGGCGGTGTGGGGCGTGTGGGGGGGGGGTGGTGGTGTGGTGGGGGGGGGTGTGGTGGGTGGGGGGTGTAGCGTGTGTTGGGTCGGGGGGTGGGGTTAGTTATAGGGGGGGGGGTTGGTGATGGGGGGGGTGGGGGTTGGGGTTGTGGGGGGTGGGTGTAGAATGGGTCTTTTGATTGGAGGGGGGGGGGGGGGGGGGGTTGTTGGTGGGTGGGGGGCGGTGGGGGGGTTTGGTGGTGTTGGGGGGGGTTTAGTGGTGGGGAGGGTTGAAGGGGGGGGAGGGGGGGGGGGAGTGGGTTGTGCCCCGTGGGGGGCGGGGGGCAGGGGGGGGCCCGGGGGGGTGTGGGGGGGTTGGAGGCGGGGGGGGGGTGGGGGGGTGGGAGGAAGGGAGGGGGGGGCGGGGGGGGGGGGGGGGGGGGGGTGAGGGCGGGGTGTGGGGGGGGAGGGTGTTTGGGGGGGGGGAGGTAGTTGAGGGGGGGGGTGGTGGTTGGGGGGGGGGGGGGGTCCGGGGGGAAGAGGGAGCAGGTAGGGGGGGTAAAGTGTGGGGGGGGGGGGATTGTTGTGGGTACGGGGGGGAAGGGGGGGGTGGGGTAGTTTGTGGGTGAGAGGGGGGGGAGGAGGTTGGGGGGGGGGGGGTGTTGATATGGGGGGAGTGGTGGGGATTCGTGTAGTGGGTATTTGGTGGGGGGTTGGGGGGTTGTTGTAGTAGGGGGGTGTGAGGGGGGGGTGATTGGGGTGAAGGTGTTGTTGGGGGGGGGAAAGGGGTGGTTGGGTAGTATAGGATTGGGGGGGGGTTGGGGGGTGTTGGTAGGGTGGGTGGGAGGGGGGGGGGGGGATTCTGATGGGGGGATAGTGGTGTTGGGGGATGAATCGTCGGGATAGGCGGCTGGGGGTAGGGTTGTAGGATAGATGTGGGGGGGGGGGGTTGGGGGGGGATAGTTGATTCGGGGTTGTGGGTGGCTATGGTGGCCGTGGGCGTGGGGTGTCGCGTGTGTGGGGTGGGGAGGGCCTCGGTTGGGGGTTTGTTGGTGGAGGTGGGGAGAGTTGTTTTTGTTCTGCTTCCGGTTGGTCATGTTGGAAGATGAGTTTGTTGGGGGGTCTGTGGGGGGTGGGGGAGTGGTGATCCGGGAGGTTCGGATAGTGTTGGGTGTGGGGGGTTGCAGGGGGATGAGGGGCTGTTTTGTGGGCAGTGAGCGTAGGGGGGCGGGTGCGGGCTGACGGGTGGATGGGGACCGTGGGGGTCTGCGTGAGGGGGGCGCAGGCGGTGGGGGAGGGGGGAGGGGGGGGGGGGGTTGTGGAGAGGGGGAGGTGGGCTGGAGTGGGACGGGGGGGCTCCAGGTCGAGGGGGCGTGGGGGGCAGTGGTGGGAGGTAGTGAGAGAGTTTAGGATATGGCGTTCGGTGGGGGCGGAGAGTGTGTGGGGCAGGGGCGCGGTGTTGGGGTGGTGGTGTTCTGTTCGAGTTGGGCGGGCGTGGGTGTGAGTGTCGAGGGGTAGGTGGGATGGGGTTTTGGGGTTTAGAGGAGGGGTGTGGGTGGGGGAGGGTGGGTGGGGGGGCGGGGGGGGTGGGGGCTGGAGGGGGTAGGGGTGGGGGGGGGGGGGGGGGGGGGGGGGGGGGGGGGTGGGGTGGTTGATAGGTGGGGGTGGGGGTGGAGGGGGGGGGGGGGGGGGGGGGAGGAGAAGGGGGGTCGGGGGGGGAGGGGAGGGGGGGGGGGGGGGGGAGGGGTGGGGGGGGCGGGGGGGGGTTGGGAGGGGGGGGGGGGGGGGGGGGGAGGGGGGTGGTAGGTGGGGGGGGGGGTAGGGTGTGGTTGGGGGTGGGGGGGGGGGGTGTAGTGGGGGGGGGGGGGGGGGCGGGTGGTCGGGGGGGGATCATGATGTGGGGGGAGTGGGGTTGAGTGGGAGGGTGGGGTGTGGTTGGGGTGTGGGTTGGGGTTGAGGGAGGGGATGGGGGCGATAATTTGGAGTTGTGGGGGGCGGTGGTGTGTGTATGGATGGTGGTGGGGGGGGTGTGATAGAAGGAGGAGTTTGTGGGTGGGGATGGGGGTAGGATCGGGGGAGTTGTATATGTAGAGGGAGTAGGTGGTGGGTTTGAGAGGGAGGGGGGTGGGGGGGGTGACTGGGGGAGGGGAGGGGTCGTGTAGTCTGTTGTTTGGTGTGGGCTGGGGCGGGGGGGGGTTGTGGGGTGGGGGGCGGGGAAGGTGTGGCGTGTTGGTGGGGTCGGGTGTTGGGGGGGAGGGGGGGGGGGAGTGGTTGGGCGGGTGTAGGCTTCTTGGCTTGGGGGGTAGGTAGGATGGGGCGGGTCAGGGGGGGGGGGGGGGCAGAGGAGGGTGGGGGGGTGGGGTTGTTGTGGTGGGGTGAGGGGGGGGGGGGGGGGGGGGAGGGTGTGTTTGGTGTGGGGGGGGTGGGGGGTGGGGGGGGTGGTGGGGGGGGGGGTGGGGGGGGGGGGGTGATGGAAGGGATTTGGGTGGGGGGTGGAAGGTGGGAGGGGGGGGGGGGTTGTGTGGGGGTGGGGGGGGGGGATTGTGGGGTTGTGTAGGGGGGGGAGGTGGGTGTAGGGTGGGGAAGGGGAGGGTGTGGGGGGCTGATCGGTAGGGGGAGGGGGGGGTTTGGTGATTGGGTTTAGGGGATGGAGGGGGGAGTGGGGGGAGTTTGTGGGGGGGTGTCAGGTGGTTGGAGGAGGTAGGGGGGGTTTTAGAGGGGGGGGGGCGGGGTTGGGGGGGGGAGTGGGGGATTTGGTGGAGCGGGATTGGAATGGATGGCAAGGGGGTGGGTCGGTGGGTGGGGATGGGTGGGGGTGGAGTTGGGGGGGGTGGGGGGGGTTGGGGGTGTTGGGGGGGGGGTGGGTGGTGATGGGATGGGGGGGTGGGGGGTTGTGTGTATGTGGTGAGTTGTGGGAGGGGTAGGGTGGGTTAGTTGGGGGGGGGGGTGGCGTTGTGAGGGGGGGGGGGGGGGGGGTGTGGGGGGGGGGGGGTGGGGAGGGTGGGGGGGGAATTAGGTGGGGGTAGGGGTGGGGGGCGGGTGTAAGAGGGTTGGTGGTAGGGGTTGTGGGGTGAGGGTGTATTTGGGGTTGGAGGGGGGGCGTTGTGGATGGTGGGGGTGGCGAGGTTCGGGGAGGGGGGCTGGGGGGGGGAGGTGGTGGTTTAGGCTAGGGTTATGTTGGGGGGTGGAACGCGGGGCGGGGAGTTATTGGTGTGGGGGGGATTGGTGTGGGTTTGTGGGGGTGGTGGGTGGTTGGGGTTTGCCTGGTTGGTTTTGGGGCGTGGTTGGGTTTGTGGTGTTGGTTTTGTGGTGGGTTTTTTTGGGGTGCGGTGCGGGAGTGGTTATGGATGGGGGGGTTGTGGTGGGTTGTGTGTTGTAGGGTTGGTTGTTGGGGGGGCTGTGGGGGTTGGTGGGGTTTGGAGGTGTATTGAGTGGTTAGTGGTAGGGATTGTTTGTTTGGTTGGGTATTGGGTAGTGAGTGAGCGTTTGTGTTTTAATGACTCTTAGGTGGGAGTCTCTTGGGGGACTGGTGTTGTGTGATGATTGTTTGGTGTGGGGATGATGTGTGGGGGGGTAATGGGCGTGGTTGGCTTTAATTGTTTGTAGTATTGGGTGTTTGGGTGGTTTTGTTTGACTATTTTCGATTGTGGGGTTGCCCGGTGTTTTTGATATGTGGTAAAAATAGTTTGTTTCTTTTATGGGTGAGGGGTGTTTGTTTATTGGTGTTATGATGGTGGGGTGTTATGTTTGTTTGTTTTCGTAGGCGTTGGTGTTGTGTTTGTCTGGTGTTTTTGGTAGATTTGTTGGGTCGACTTGGTTTGGTTGGGCGTTGGGAGGCGGTTGTTTTGTGTTTCTTGGTTGGGTGATTTTTTGCTTGGGGAATGGTTGAAGTTGTGGTTGGCTTTGAAGGTAATAAAAGGACTTAAGGTGTGTAGGTGGCTCTTTTAAAAGGAGGTTTGTTTAATGGTTGGTTTAGAATTAAGAGGATATAGATAATAAAGTGGTTGATGCGCCTTGCGGTTTTCTGTGTTCTGGGGTAGTGGGGGCGAAATTGTGGGTCCAGTGTAGTTTTTAGAGGGTGTGGGGGAATGTGGCGGGTTGTGGTCGGGGGGCGGTGGTTCGTGGGGGGGGTTGTTCGCGTTTTAGGGTGTCATCGGGTGGGCTGGCCGTTTATACTGTGGGTGGGGGTGTGGGGGGGGGACGGGGCGAGGGTGTGGACGTGGGGGGGTGTGGGGGTCGGTATGGGTCCGGGGGCGTAGGGAGCGCCCGTGGGGGGACTTGTAGGGGGGGGGGGGCTGTGAGGGGGTGGCGGGGGGGTGTGAGGGTGTTTGGTGGGATCGTACTGACAAGTAGGGGGGTGGGGGGCAGGGTAGTGGGGCGGGGGGGGGGGGTTGGGGGTGAGGAGGGTGGGGGGGATGGCTGGGGAGGGGGGGTGGGGGGGGGGGGTGGTCGGGGAGCGGGGTATGGGGGTAGGGTTATGGGGAGGGGGGGAGGGGGTGGGCGTGGCGGGGTGGTACTTTGGAGGGAGGTGGGGGGAGGGATACGGGGAAGAGGTGGGATTTGGGGGAGGTGGATGTTTGGTGTGGGGAGGGAGGTGTGGGTGGGAGGGGGGGGGGTAGGGGGGGGTAGGGCTAGAGAGCGGGTGGGGGGGTGGCAGGGGGGGGGGGGGTGTGGTTGGGGGGGGCGGGCTGTGAGCGGATAGGGGGGGGCGGGCGGGGGGGGGGGGGGGGGCGGTGGGGGGGGGTGAGGGGGGGGGGGAGGTGGGGTGGGCGAGGGGCGAGGGGGGGGGCGGGGGAGGGGCGAAGGAGGGAGGGGGGGGGGGGGGGAGGGGGCAGGGGGCGTAGGGGGGGGGAGGGGAGGGTGGGGGGGGGGGGGGGGGGGGGAGTGGGGGTGGCGACGGGGGTGGGGGGGGGTGGGCGGGCGGGGTAGGTTGGGGTGGGGTGGCGCGGTGGGGCGCGGGTGGGGTGTTGTAGGGGAGAGGCGGGGGTAGGGGGGGGAGGTGGGTGAGAGACGGGAGTGTGGTGGGAGCCGAGGGGGGAAGTGGGCGGGGTGAGGGCGGGGTTGTGGCTGTAGTATGGGTGGGGGTGGGGGGGAGGGTGGTGTGTAGAGTGCAGATGGGTCAGGTTGGTCGAGGAGAAACAGAGAGAGAGATAGGTGGGACAATATGGGTTTTGTTTGGTGGGGCTAGTCTGTTTGGGAGGGGGGAGAGTTGGGAGAAGAGTGAGTGAGATAATTGAAAGAGAGGGGGGGGAAAAGAGACAGAGATGGAAATGAAGAGAGAGAGAAGTACCTAGGAGCACGAGATGGGAGTGACGGGGGAGGGTGTTTAAGAGTATTCTGATGAGAGAGGGAGGAGTGAGGGGTGGTTTCCTGGCTGGTTGTATTTAATCGGTTAGTTGTCTTGACAGGGAGGTAGGTATGTAGTGGGAGGAGGTGTGGTGGAGGAGGAGGTAGGAGGAGAGAGAGATTGAGAATGAATCAGGGACTCAGAAGGGAGAGAAGAGGGAGGGGAGTTTAGTTTGTAGTGTTTTTGTGATGGATGTAGGTTGAGCATTGCTGGGAGTTAATGTGGACCATATTCTGTGGCCGTTTTGACCAAAAGACGGGTTTGAGGCGAAGTTAGTGCGTTGTTTATTTTTAGTTGTTAAGATCGGGCGGGATAGAATTGTGTGTGATCATTCTGGGGTGGATCCTTAGGACGTGTGGAGACGGACAGAGTGGGTGGTGGGGGGGAGGGCAGGAGGGATGGGTGTGATCCCATGTTTGGGGACAGATCCCCTCTCCCGCTCCCTCGCCCACTCTCGGTAAGTCCCCCCTCCGTGATCGACTGCTCTCGTTGGTTCCCCCTCCCCTCCCGAATCTCCCCCACTGCACAGAGAAGAGCGTGAGACTCTCTCTCTCTCTCTCTCTCTCTCCTCTCTCTCTCTCTCTCTCTCTCTCTCTCTCTCTCTTCTACTCTTCTCTCTCTCTCTCTCTCTCTCCCGCTCTCTCTCCCCCCCCGTCTCTCTCTCCCCCATCTCTCTCTCCCGTCAAACATTTCACTCTTTTCTCTCTCCCCATCTCTCTCTCCCGCAACATTTTCACTCGTTCCCTCTCCCCATCTCTCTTTCCCTTCATCTCCTCCCTCCTATTCCCCCCCTCTCCTTTCCCTCTTTCCGTCTCCACTCTATCTCTCCTTATCTCTCTCTCCCCACACTCTCACTCTCCCCTACTCTCACTCCTCTCTCTCGCTCCCAGCTCTCTCTCTCTCTCCCTCTCTTGCTCCCCCTCACTCTCTTATCCTCTCTCCTCCACTCTCTGCCCCCTCTCTCTCCCCCCCATCTCCCCCATCTCCCTCCCGCCCCCTCTCTCTCTCTCCACTCTCTCTCTCAATCTCTCTCTCTCCCATTCGTTCTCTCCCCGTCTCGATCTCCCACCACTTTCTCCCCTCTCCCTCCCCCTCTAAACCCTTTCTCCCCTCTCTCTCCCCTCCCTATCCTCCAGCTTTCTCTTTACCCTCTCTCTCCTCCCACTCTCTCTCAAACCCTTCTCTCCTCCCTTCACACTTCTCACCTCTCTCTGCTCTGCCCTCTCTCTCCACCTCCCCCTCCCCTCCTCTCCCCCTCTCTCTCTCTCCTCCTCTCCGCCCCTCTCTTTCCTCCCCTCTCTCTTCCCCCTCTCGCTGTCCCCCTCTCCTCTCCGCCCTCTTTATATAACCATATAACAATCTACAGCACGAACAGGCCCTCACTCTCGGCCGGTCCCAGTCCGTGGGCCGACCATTGTTTTCCCCTAGTCCCTCTACCACCCTGCACTCAGACCATACCCCGTCATTCCCCTTCATAGTCCATAACCTATCCACTTTACTCGTAAATGTTAAAATCGATCCTGCTCCACCACTACTGCTGGAATCTGATTCCACACATCCACCACCCCTCTGAGTATAGAAGTTTCCCCCTCACGTTCACCACCCAAACCTCTGTCCCTTAATTCCTTCATGTTCATGCCCTCGTTGTTTTTGAATACTTCCCTACCCCTCAATGGGAAAAAACGTATCCACGGTCAACTCTGTCTATCCTTTTCATCATTTATAAAGACCTCAATCAAGTCCCCCCTAACCTTCTGCGCACCAAGAATAAAGACCTAACTTGTTCAAACCTATTTCTCTGTAACATAGTTGCTGGAACCCCTGGCAACATTCTAGTAAATCTCCTCTGTACTCTCTCTTGTTTTGTTGACATCCTTCCTATAACTAGGCGACCAAAATTGTACACCATACTCCATTGGTCTTACCAAGCCTTGTTACAATTTTTAACATTAACCCCCGCTACTCCTATATACAATGCTCTTGATTTTATAAAGTCCAGCACACCAAAAGGCTTTCTTTACCAACCCTATCTACATGCGATTTCCACCTTCATGGGAACTATGCACAGTTTATTCCTAGATCCCTCTGTTCCACAGCATTCCTCAATTCCCTACCAATACCATGTTACACCTATTTTGATTTGTCCCTGCCAAGATGTAGCACTTTCCACGACTTATCAGCATTTAAACCTCCATCTGCCAAGGCCCACTTGTTCCAAATGGCCCAAATCTCTGTAGACTTTGAAAATCTACTTTCATAATCCAACAACATCCGTCACTGACTCTCTCCCCCCTCCCCTACTCCCCACTTCACTAACCCCATCTCTATTCCTGTCTCTCTCTCTCCTCTCTCCTCCCTTCTCTCTCTCCTACCCACGTCTCTCACATTCCCCACTCAGACACTCTTCCCCCTCTCTCTCCCCCTCCCACCTCTCCTCTCCCAGTCGTCTCTCTTCCTCCCGTCTCTCTTTCCTCTCGATTCCCGCCATCCCCGTCTCATCTCCCAGTCTCTCTCCCCCTACTCTTCTCCCCCTCTCTCTCCCCGCTTACTTCCAGGAGAAGGAGAGAGGAGGGGAGAGGAGAGTGGGAGAGAGAGATGACGGGGGATGAGAGAGGGGGGAGAGAAAGTGGGATGAGAGAGGTGGGGAGAGCAGAAGGAGAAAGAGTGGAGAAAGGAGAGACGGGGAGAAAGTGGCGTCGGAGAGAAGGAGAGATCGCGGAGGGAGAGGTGAAAGGGGAAGGAGGCCTACGTGGGCGGTGATCAGGCGTGGGTTCAGAGTATTGAGGGGAACAATGAGAGAGACACTATACATGTTTTTTATCCTATAGGGATTTGTTTGATTCATGGTTTGAGTGTTGTTTATATGTGGTCAAATAAAGTTTTTGGAACATAAAAAAAATAGAGAGAGGTGAGAGGAGGAGTGGGAGAGAAGTGGGAGAGAGGTGCGAGAGGGAGGGGGAGAAAGAAAGGAGGGACAGGAGAGGGGAGAGAGATGGGAGGAAGTGGGAGTGAGAAACAGAGAGAGAGATAGAGGTGGGAGTATAGTGAGAATGAGAGGCAGAGGGAGTGAGGGATGGGAGGAGAGAGGAGAGAGATGGGAGGAGGAGTATGAGAGAGAGAGATGGGAGGAGTGAGAGAGAGAGAGAGACAGAGGGGGAGGGAGGGATGTGAGAGAGAGAGAGAGAGAGGGGTGAGTGGGAGTGGTGAGGGGGACAGAGTGGGTGGTGGGGGGGAGGGCAGGAGGATGGGTGTGATCCCATGTTTTTTGGGACAGATCCCCTCTCCCGCTCCTCGCCCACTCTCGGTAAGAAGTCCCCCCTCCGTGATCGACCGCTCTCGTTTGGTTCCCCCCTCTCCCCTCCCGAAATCTCCCCCACTGCACAGAGAAGAGCGGAGACTCTCTCTCTCATCTCCCTCTCCCTCTCTTGTTCTCTCTCCCCCTCTCTCGCCCACTCTCTCTCCCCCTCTATCCCCCTCTCTCCCCCCCCTTTCTTCCCCTCAACTCTCTCCGCCCCTTTCTCCCCCTCTCACTCTCTATCCCCGTCTCTCTCCTCCCCCGTCTCTCTCTCCCCGTCTCTCCTCTCCCCGTTTCTCCTCCCCGTCTCTCTCTCCCCCGTCTCTCTCCCGTCGCACCCCCGTCTCTCTCTCCCCGTCTCTCTCCCTCAACGTTTCACTCTTTCTCTCATCCCCGTCTCTTTCTCCATCTCCCCTCCCCTATCTCCCCCCTCTCTTTCCCCTCTCTCCCCTCCACTCTATCTCCCCTTATCTCTCTCTCCCCACCTCTCTCACCCCACTTTCTCCCCCTTCTCCACACTCTCTCACTCCCCTCTCTCTCCTCTCCTCTCTCTTCCCCTCTTTATCTCCTCTCCCTTCTCTCTCCCTCCCGCTCTCTCCCCCCTCTCTCCCGCTCTCTCCAAAATCTCTCCCTCCCTCTGTCCCCTCCCTCTCCCCTTCTCTCCCTCCGTCTTCCCGCCCTCAAAATGAGATAGCGAGATAGAGAACGAGAGGGAGACGCGTGAGAGAGAGAGAGAGAGAGAGAGAGAGAGAACCCGGGGGATAGAAAGACAGAGAGTGAGGGAGAGAGAGAGAGAGAGAAGGGTGGGAGAAGTGAGAGATATAGTGAGAGGTGGGAGGAGGGAGAGAGAGAGAGAGGAGGGACAGACACAGAAGGGAGAGAGAGATGGGATGAGTGAGAGAGAAACAGAGAGAGAGAGGTGGGAGGAGTGAGAAAGAGACAGTGACAGAGAGAGGGAGAGGTGGGAGGAGTGAGAGAGAGAGAGGGGGAGGGAGAGAAGTGGGAGGAGTTAGAGAGAAAGAGTGGGGGGGGAGCAGGAGGGATGGTTGTGATCCCTCTCCTGCCCCCCTCCCCCACGCTCGGTAAGTCCCCCTCCGTGATCGACCGCTCTCGTTGGTTACCCCTCCCCTCCCGAATCTCCCCCACTGTACAGAGCAGAGAGAGAGAGAGACTCTCTCTCTCTCTCTCTCTCTCTCTCTCTCTCTCTCTCTCTCTCTCCTCTCTCGTTCTCCCTGTCCCTCTTTCTCTCTCTCTCTCTCTCTCTCAACGTTTGTACATTTCTGAAGCTGTTTACACGCTAATTGATTAAAGAGGCAACTATCTACTTTTCTCACACATTTCCGCATCTCATTTCTAGTCAGAACTGTGTGAAATCTGTCAAGAAAAGACCCCGATAAAGAGTTTGTTGCGTGTGTGTGTGCGTGTGTGTGTGTGTGTGTGTGTGTGTGGGTGTGTGTGTGTGCGCGCGCGAGCGTGTGTGAGTGCATGCATGTGTCTGTGTGCGTGCATGTGTGTTTGCCTGTATGTGTGTGCTTGTGTGTGTGTGTGCGTGTGTGTGTGTAAATATATATTTTTGTAATGGTAAAACTAACCATGTCTCAGTTTTTTTCCCCTCCTCTCCTCCCCTCCTCCTTTCTCGTTCCCCCTCTCCACCCAGCTCGGACGGAGGCCGGGCCTAAACGACACTTTAAAACAAAACTAGAGCTTGGAACGCAAAACATTAAATTGAATCTAAAACGATTGAAAGAAGAGAGAGAGCGAAACGCACAAAGATAAAGAGATGCAGCCCATCAGGCCCTGGGGATTTATCAGCCTTCAGTCCCATCCGTCTACCCAACACCATTTCCTGCCTAATGTGGATTTCCTTCAGCTCCTCTGTCACCCCAGATCCTCTGGCCACTAGTACATCAGGAAGAATGTTTGTGTCCTCCTTAGTGAAGACGGATCCAAAGTAGCTGTTCAACTCATCTGCCATTTCCTTGTTCCCCATAATAAATTCACCTTTTTCAGTCTTCAAGGGTCCAACTTTGGTCTGAACTAATTATTTCCTCTTCACAATCCTAAAGAAGCTTTTTTACTATCCTGCTTTATATTCTTGGCCCAGCTTTACCTTGTGTCATCTTATTCTCCCCGTATTGCCTTGTTAGTTATCTTCTGTTGCTCTTTAAACATTACCCAATCCTCTTGCTTCCCGCTCATCTTTGCTACGCTGTACTTTATTTTTACTCAACTGTCCCTGACTTCCCTTGTCAGCCCCGGTCGCCCATTACTCACTCCCCTTGGAATCTTTCTTCCTCTTTGGAATGAACTGATCCTGCACATTCTGTATTATTCCCAGAAATACCTGCCATTGTTGTTCCACTGTCATCCCTCCTCCCTCCCTCATGGCTCCAGCGGTGAATGTCAGGAGCCGGAGCCCGGAGCGGAGAGGCTGCGGCCGCCTCGGGGATGGATGCGCTCAGGGCGGGGATTTATTAATGAGCCGAAGCACTGAGGTGAGCGGATATTTCACCGCGCTCTTCACCTGCTCCCTGAACTTGGACTGGGTCGCCGCGTAAATAAATGTGTTCGTGCAGCAGCTGAGATTACTCAGCAGAAACGCGACGTTGTTAAAGATATATTGAGAATCATTCAGATCATTTCCAATTCCTGTGACCTGATAATAGACGAAGTTTACAACATACGTCAGCCACAGGAGGATGAAGCTGCCGGAGATGGTGAAGAGTAAAACCACAGACCTCCTCCTGCTCTCCATCTCCGGGTCACTGCGGTTCTCCCTCTTGCTCTCACCCCTCAGCCCCTTACGAACCCGACTGGCCACTAAAATGTGGCGGACTGTCAGAGCGTTGAGCAGCAGGATTACAGCGAAAGGGAGGAACGGAGTTAAAACCGTGTCGAACCAGGCAAATGCCACCCACCCGGGGTCAGTGTAATAACTGTCCACCGTGTCACAGCCCCACGGGACATTGTCGATAATTCTCCGGGTTCCTTTATGAAGTAGCGGGGAACATTTTTCAGACAGAGCAGGACGCCGGCTGTTGCCAGAACCGCAGCCGCAGTTTTCCCGGTGCAATATTTCGTTTTCAGCTTCTGGCAACAAATGGCAACAAAGCGATCAAAGGTGAAAGTGACGGTGAACCAGACAGAACAGTTTGTAGCTGCAAACGTCAGTACATCGATAACATTGCACACAGGGTAGATGGACAGGAAACTCCAATAAAAGTAATGTAATCGGATCCAAAACAAAATGACCGCGGTGATGAGGACCAGTAGATCGGCCGCTGCCATGGCCACCAGGTAGCGAGTGGTGCAGGTGGAGAGGCCGCACTTTCCCCGGGACAGGATCACAATCGCCACTAAATTCACTGCGAAAGAAGAAGGGAACGGACACTGGGCATTTACTCAACACGGTGTCCGGGGCTGAACACCGACTCGACTCTCAGCTCAAGATCAGGAGTGTTGGAGTGGGTGCGCGGCTGCTGCAAGTTTAACAATGTCAGAGCCAGACGGCTCCGCTGGCTGCCTGGGGGGTATAAGGCGACGTCGGGCGGGGTAAAGGGCGGGCGGGGAGGGAACGAGCAGCCACCCGCTACAATAGGCGCAATGGTCCTTTGTATAGTTAACCCTGCTGCTGCTCACAGTCTCTGATGGGGCCGCTTACACAGATTTAACCGTGACTGACCGCGTTTAACCAGGGCTCCGGAAACTCGGCATCTGATGGGGACGAGGAGGCTTCCAGAGGGAAGGCAGGGACAACATGGAATCCGGCAACAGAGTGGCTCCGTTAATGGATTCATTCCACAGTGAGTTCAGTTCAGTAACAACACACACACACACGCCGGTAGATCCGCGGCCACTGGTTCAGGAGATCTATCCAATTATTGATCAACAAGCGGTGGAATCGGACTGTGACAGACAGACTCCACAGTGAGACACAAGTGTCCACAGGAGCGGTGTTCACTCTGATCAATAACTCAGACACAGTGAACTTCACAATGTGAAACCCTCTCTCCCAGTCACACCGTGCCAGAGAGCTGCCTGCCTGCCCCGAGCACTGGGACAACTCTGGGCAAGGTGCCACTGAAGGCAAGAACAACATTCTAGTGGGTCCCGGCCGGCAGTAGTGAGAGAAAAAGAGGGTTAGTTTCGGCTGTCTGAAGATAACAAAAATCACAGCGTTAATTCAAAAATATTTCACTGAGAGGACTGATGTTCTTCACATATTCTTGTACAACGACCATCAGTTGGGAACTTGTAACATGATCAGAATCAGGTCAAAACCACTTAACACACGGAGGTATAAAACTTGAATTATTCTGCTCACTTACCAGGGATTCCAATGGCAGCAATGATCACGTACAGGATTTTCTGCACGTCTAAATATTCCCAATACTTTTCCAACATTTTCTCTGCCCAGTGACGTGTGAGCTACCGGTAATGTCTCGGAATGAAATGCTGAGGCAGAACATTCCTGGAGATTTTATACCATTTTCCGTCCCCACCGGGACAGTGAAGTTTCAACCGAGTTTAAAAATAGAGATTTTGAAATTAATCGCAAACAGATGACATCAGCCGAGTGAAATCCCTGCTGAGACAGGTCGGGACTTATTCAGGGAATTGATTGAGAAACTCCAAAGACTGGGAATTGTGGCGATAGATACTGAGGGATGGAAATTGGGAGCGGCGGCATTGTTCCAGCAAAGGGGATATTGTTTCAAACTCCATCAGATCCAACTCTCCACCTCATGTTGTTTGTCTGATTTCCTTCAATCCGTTTCGCTCAGCAAGGCAATGCCAAATTCCAGGGACCCTCTCAGGGCTTCTGGTGCCCAGTTTGGTGGACTGGACTGGGCGACCTTTGTCCACAGGTTGAGGAATTAGTTCAACAGATCGCTCGGACTAAAATGCCCCCCCCCCCCCCACCACTCAATATAATCGCGGCTTCACTGACTGTGACCTCAACCACCACACTCCCGCTGACCCCGGTAACCATTCACTCCCTGCTTGCCTGGAATAGACCTGACTCTACCATGGGACAATAACATTCTCTGCCTTCAACACCTCTGAGGAGGAACGACCCTAAGTCTCACGACACTCAGAGAACAGAAACATTGCCGCCTCAGAATTGTCCTAAACCTAAATAAAACAGCGAATGATGCAGCACCTCCCTCCTCTCTTTCTCCCTCCATCCTTACTGCTGTCACTCTCTCTGAACTGTTACTCTCTCTCCTCCGCTCTCTATTCCCCCTTTCTGGGCTGCCATCTCTCCGTCCACTGTCGGAGTGACACACAGTGGGATAGTACTGATGGAGGGTTAAAAATGGGACAGTTCTGACGCAGTGACATGCTGTGGTGGTACTGATGGAGTGACACACTGTGGTGGTACTGATGGAGTGACACACTGTGGTCGTACTGATGGAGGGACAGACTGTGGTGTTACTGATGGAGTGACACACTGTGGTGGTACTGATGGAGTGACACACTGTGCTGTTACTGATGGAGGGACACACTGTGGTGGTACTGATGGAGTGACACACTGTGCTGTTACTGGAGGGACACACTGGTGGTACTGATGGAGGGACAAAAATGGGGCAGTACTGATGCAGCGGCACACTGCGGTAGTACTGATAGTGGGACACACCGTGGTGACACTGATGAAGTGACACACTGGTGGGACTGATGGGGGCACACACTGTAGTGGTGCTGATGGAGGGACGCGCTATGGCGGTACTGATGGAGGGACGCGCTATGGTGGTACTGATTGAGTGTTACTCTGTGGTGGTACTGACGCAGAAAGACACTGTGGTGGTACTGATGGAATGACACTGTGGTGGTACTGATAGAGTGACACACTGGTAGGACTGATGGGGGCACACACTGTGGAGGTACTGATGGAGTGACACACTGTGGTGGAACTGATGGAATGACACACTTTGTGGTCGCCTTGATGGATTGACACACTGTGGAGTAGTCCTGATGGAGTAACAAACGTCCGGGTAGTAATAATGATGTGACACACTATGGGGTCGTACTGGGACTGATACACAGTGGGTTGGTGCTGATGGAGTGATAAACTCTGGGGAGGTACTGATGGACTGACACTCTGCGGAGTAGTACTGATAAAGTGATCACATGTATGGCAGTACTGATACAGTGACATTCTGGAAGGTCGTCCTGATGGAGTGACACATTTCGGAGTGGTACTGATCGAGTGACACACTGTGGGGTAGCACTGATGGAGTGGTAACATGTGAAGTAGATCTTATGGAGTGACACACTGAGGGATATTACTGATGAAGTCACAAAAACAGTTGTAGTGCTGATGGAGTGACACAGTGGTGGTACTGATGAAGGGACACACTGTGCTGTTACTGATGGAGGGACACACTGTGGTAGTACTGATGGAGGGACACACTGTGGTGGTACTGATGAAGGGACACACTGTGCTGTTACTGATGGAGTTACACACTGTGGTGGTACTGCTGGAGGGACACACTGTGGCGGTACTGATGGAGGGACACACTGTGGTAGTACTGATGGAGTAACACACTGTGGTAGTACTGATGCAGGGACACACAGTGGTGTTTCTGATGGAGGGACACACTGTGGTGGTACTGATGGAGTGACACACTGTGGTAGTACTGATGGAATAACACACTGTGATAGTACTGATGCAGGGACACACAGTGGTGTTTCTGATGGAGGGACACACTGTGGTGGTACTGATGGAATAACACACTGTGATAGTACTGATGCAGGGACACACAGTGGTGTTTCTGATGGAGGGACACATTGTGATGGTACTGGTGGAGTGACACTGGTGGTACTGATGGAGTGACACACTGTGGTCGTGCTGATGGTGTGACACACTGGTGGTACTGATGGAATGACACAATATGTGGTGGTACTGATGTAGGGGCACACTCGTGTGGTACTGATGAAGTGAAACACTTTTGTGTACTGATGGAGGGACACACTGTGTTGGCACTGATTGTCAAGTCTTCTAATGTTTTTGCAGTTTCCCAGCTTGAAAGGGATTTGATTTATCTACCCCGAAATGATGAACTGGATTCACTCAGGCCAAACACTTCTTTTCCACCTTTTATTTTGGAAGATTAGTCTTTAGCAGTTTTAACAGTTTTAGTCTTCAGCAGTTTTAGTCTTCAGCAGTTTTAACAGTTTTAGTCTTCATCAGTTTTAGTCTTCAGCAGTTTTAACAGTTTTAGTCTTCATCAGTTTTAGTCTTCTGCAGTTTTAGTCTTCAGCAGTTTTAACAGTTTTAGTCTTTAGCAGGTGAAAAACCGGCTGCAATCGGGTCTGTAGAAAATCAGTCCTGCTTGCCTCTTCTGGCTATCGCGGCAATCTTTTAGGACAGTCCTTTTGATTTACTGTTCAAGTGTTGCCGCCCGCAAGTCTCTTCCGTCTTCTTTCCTGGCTTCTGGTGCTGTGTGCCCCTTTACAAAGCCCCGGGCAGAACCCGGCAGGCTGGGGTTCCGCCCACTTTAATCACTGTCTTGTGATTTCAATTTAGCATTTCTCTGTACCTGTCCTTTTATTTCAGTTTGACTTGACACCTCCCACTCGATCTTCCAATGGAACCACTTGGGAGATCGACGCTTTAAAGTCAAACTTTGAAGTCTAGGTTTGAACGTGGTCTCCTGATGCTTTTCTGTCTTGTTCTTCTACTGGAAGTAAGACAACCAGCCGCCTAACGTCCCTGTGAACAATCGTAGCTTGGATCCTCTCCTTCCCCTGAGTGAAATTCCTTGATCTTCCCTTCAAAGCCCTTGTCAGAGGAATGGAGTAACTTGGGAAGATCCGTACATTAACGCCTCTCACGATGCCTTTGCGGTCTGGATTGGAGCTGACGACTCTGCCCAGCTTCAATTGCCCCCTCAGTTCATTTTGGTCACTTAACCAGACAATGTCTCCGGCAGTGACATTTCTCTGAGTGGTGTGCCACTTGCTCCTTATAAACAAGTTAGGACCAGCGAGTTGGCTCCAGCTCTCCCAAAACTTGTTCACCTCTGACTGCATTGTTCTTGGTTCTTCTTGGTTACTTGGCCCTCCAAAATATTCCAACTGGAATTTAAACTGGAGGTGGTGAAGGGAGGGGTTAAGCCAGAGAGGGTTATTGGGAAGAAAGTGCCACTTTAAATTTAGTTGCATCTTGCTAGGCAACCGTGGCTTGAAACCACCATACAGCCATACAGTAAAAAATAAAGAACACAACATGGAGTAGAAATTCAACAAAAAACATAAAACATCCGCTCACAGCAGTGTGAGATACCCTTTATGCTCACAATTAATACTCAAAGACTAAATCCTGGAAGCAAGAGATTTCTTTATTTTACGAGTCTGCAGACCGGGTGCCTCTCCAACTCGAGACACCCCGAAGCCAGAGAGATCATCCCCCTTTATACACAAAATCTTACATTCAATCCCCCCTCCGGACCATTCTCCAATCAGGGTCGGAGGTGCACAATCTGTAGGTACAACCCACCGTACATCCCCTCGCACCTCCCATATCATACATTGCATGTTCAAACATGTTCATGGTAATGAGCAATTTCTTGACCAGGGGTGTGTTGTAATATTCATTTATTCTATTATGCATGCTCAATTGCTCATGACCTGGCCCAGTTTTACTCACCTCCTAGTGAACCCTCTCAGTTTTCCTATATCAGTACTAAAGCTAAGCTATAGTGACAAGGGTCCCATCTATCACTCCTTTCCACTGATAGGGATCTCTCTACGTCTAACCATATAACAATTACAGCACGGAGACAGGCCCTCTCGGCCCTTCCAGTCCGTGCCGACCACATTTGTTTTCCCCTAGTCCCATCTACCTGCACTCAGACCATACCCCTCCATTCCCTTCACGTCCATATACCTATCCACTTTACTTTTAAATGTTAAAATCGATCCTGCCTCCACCACCTCTGCTGGAAGCTCATTCCACACAGCCGCCATCCTCTGAGTAAAGAAGTTCCCCTCACGTTACCCCTAAAACTTCTGTCCCTTAATTCTAATGTCATGCCCTCTTGTTGAATCTTTCCCTACCTCAATGGGAAAAGCTTATCCACGTCAACTCTGTCTATCCCTTTCATCATTTTTAAAGACCTCAATCAAGTCACCCCTTAACCTTCTGCGCTCCAAAGAATAAAGACCTAACTTGTTCAACCTTTCTCTGTAACATAGTTTGCTGGAACCCTGGCAACATTGTCTAGTAAATCTCCTCTGTACTCTCTCTATTTTGTTGACATCCTTCCTATAACTAGGCGACCAAAATTGTACACCATACTCCAGAATTGGTCTTTACCAAATGCCTTGTACAATTTTAACATTACTTCCCTACTCCTATATTCAATGCTCTGATTTATAAAGGCCAGCACACCAAAGGCTTTCTTTACCACCCTATCTACATGCGATTCCACCTTCAGGCAACTATGCACAGTTATTCCTAGATCCCTCTGTTCCACAGCATTCCTCAATTCCCTACCATTTACCATGTAAATCACCCCCTTCTCCAACTATACAATGAATCTCGTCTTACTCAAGGCCTCAAGGATGGGTCTGGCAACCTTCAGACACTGCTGTGTCAGAATCCTCTCTCCAGCCCCTCTCTGTTTGAATTCTCTTTAAAACTCCGTTCTTTAATAGGGTTTAATCACTTTATCCCTCACAATCCTCTATTTTTCTTTTGCTACGCATACACTGATTAAACCCTCATTTTAAGTTCCTTCAATTCGAACATCTCCTCCTGTAAATAATAAACTTCCCCTGGCCGCATTATCATTATTTTCTGTATTTCCCCTTTCTCTCCCATAGGCATGACTACAGCCTGCATCTGACATACTTCTGGTAATAAGTTCCCTAAAACAAGGGATATAACAGGGGATAAAGATCAGTCCAGCCACTGCACATAGAAACACAAGTCCCACCGTTCTCCACCATGTTCCTCCGAGGATAGAATCCCACCATTGGGTTCCCATAATCGAATTCCACTTTTGTATTGGAACATGCGCCAACTTCCGGATCCTTTCTGATATGTCCATCACTGCCTATCCATTATCATCGATGTTCAAACAGCAATTAGAGAGGTTGAATTTCCGGCACACCCCTCCTTCTTCTGCCAGGAGGTAATCTAGGGCTAACCTGTTCTGGTATATCGCTGCTCTCATCTGCGTCTGCTGCTTTGCCAGCATCTCCAGCGCCCCCGCAGTTTGGTTGGTAATTACCTCCAGTACTGCCTGAAGCCTTATGATCCGGTTTAACATGTATACTGGTGTTCGGTAGCCCCAGGATCCATCCTGTGCCCAGGTGGCTGGTCCGTACTATGAGATGATTCTTGCTGGTGGCCACTCATCATCTTCCCATTCTCCAATGTCTATTTTCCTCTTTTTCCGATATAGGTCATCAAATACAGGTGTTCCTGGGGTTTAACAGGAATAATCCAGGTTGTACCAGTCCAATAAAACAAGTCCCACTCCAATTCATCGGTAACACCGAGTATGCCTTGTATCCGCATATCCATAACAATCCTTCAGGGGCCGGTCCACTAGAGGCAACCTTGTTCCATATATCTTGCAATACTGGGATCCCCTGATAAGGGTTATTCCCGGTGCAATTCCATAGTCCGACTGATCCCACTCCATCAATTTCCATCCGGATAGCGCAGTTTTTCCCATATTTCTTAGTTAGATACCATTTAGGCTCCTCTGGCCACCACACTCGGGACTGATTTGGCCACTGGGTGATGATGCGCTGGCAGGGGCTGCTGCCTACTAGGACGGCATCCTTTGCCCTGGGCCTAGCGATACACTCAGTCCCGACCGGAGCATCTGTCAGGACCCATACCTGGGGATCTCGGTCTTGTCCAATTGTCAGGTTCCACCCCATCAGGTCCCATATTTCAACAATGGATCCTCTCCACGGCCAGCGTGAATTCATCAGTGGTCCTCCGCAGACCCAACAGTTAGTCACATTCAGGGTCCCAGCTATCCGGGTGGCCAAGTCCACAAACAGGTTTTTTTCTCCTTCAGGTATTTCGATCTGCTTCTTGATTTCTTCGTACAGTGTCTGGTGCACTTGAGGCTGAGTATGTGGGGGAGGGGGAGGCTTAGTGACTACTACCTTAGTAATCTCTTTCACTACTTCCTCCTTCGTCTTATCTATTGCCCCTTTTATGATCTGAGAAGGGAAAACTAACTGTACACAAACCCATCTCTCTCCCCTTGGGCCGGTAACGGCCCCAAACTTCCCTATATACCCCCTATTGCCTGCCATCAAATACTCCTTTCCCCCCTCTTTACAAATGATTCTAGTCTTTCGGTCATGGCATACTTTGTTCACATGGGAATGATAGGTAAAATGATTTGGTTATTACCCTCTGTATTGAATAGGATGATAACATTTATCACAATTATTAATACCTTTTACAACAATTACATACAAAGCAAACAATACCACGACTGCTCCTTTCATACTGTCAGTTATACATTCAATGCTTTTCTTTTTAAAATTGCTGTTAGGGGTTTACTTCCCGGCTTCACCGTCCACTGTTCCTCCTCCCCAGGAACGGGTGGATCGACGGGTCCTTTAACCCGGATCGCGTGGGTCCACCCTTTCTCTTTTGTTCGTATTGCTGTCTCGGTTGTCAGCAATACTAGGTACGGTCCAGTCCACCTGGGCTTGAGTTTCTCCTCCTTCCAATTTTTGACCAGTACCCAGTCGCCGGCCTTTACAGCATGTATTGGAAAGTCAAGTGGCGGGCTTTGAGCCAATAATCCTTTCGCTATAATTCTGTAAGGGAACGGGACACTGCCAGTAAATAGTTCCTCAAGAATACATCACCTCCCTCAAAGGTTGGTGTGCCTTCCACCTTCCCAAAATAAGGCAATCCAAACAACATTTCATAGGGAGACACCGCAATATCCTTTCGTGGTGCCGTCCGTATTCGCAATAGAGCAATTGGTAGACATTTAGTCCAGGGTAACCCCGTCTCCTCCATTAATTTAGTTATCTGTATTTTTAGAGTGGCATTCATCCGCTCCACTGTCCCCGAACTCTGGGGGTGCCATGGAGTATGCAGCTTCCAGTTTATTCCTAAGGCGCGACAAATTAATAGGTGCACCTTGGAAGCAAAATGTGTTCCTCGATCTGAGTCTATGGATTCAATTACGCCATATCGTGGGATGATTTGTTCCAGCAATATCTTAGTGACTGCCTGGGCAGTGGCATTTATCGTGGGAAATGCCTCTACCCACCTGGTGAAGTGATCCACTATAACTAGAAGATATTTCCACTGCTGTACTTTTGGTAATTCTGTGAAGTCTACCTGTATTCTCTGGAAGGGTCTAATGGGCAATTGTTGTCCTCCCCCTCGGACAGCTCTCATTACCTTCTTATTCACCTTTTGACACACTACACAACCAGACACCGCCTGCTTGGCTAAAGTATAAATGCGTCTACAGGCATAAGTCCGTAGTATCGTGTCGCACAGAGACTGAGCTCCCCAGTGCGATTGCGAATGTAGTTGTCTAATCAAATCCCTCGTCAATCCTTTAGTAATTATTTGTTTTTTATCCGGCGTCCACCACTTCCCGTCCGTGGAGCGCCGGGCACCCAACTCATTCATTTTATCTTCCTCCTCCCGCGAGAATACAGGTATCTTCTCTATTCCCTCTCTCAACGGTATCAGAGACAGCATTTTTACCGTTCCTTCTGTCGCTGCTGTCTTAGCGGCACTTTCGACTGCCCTGTTCCCTCTAGCTTCCAGCGAATTCCCTCTCTGGTGGCCTGCTACATGGACCACCGCTATTCTTTCTGGCAATTTTAGTGCTTCCAAAGCTTTCTCAATTAACTGTTCATGAGCCAACTCTTTCCCTCTGGCTGTAATCATCCCTCTTTCTTTCCAGATTTTCCCAAAGGTGTGTACCACCCCAAAGGCATACTTGGAGTCCGTATACACAGTTCCTTCTTTCGCTTTCAATAGTTCCAATGGTAATGCATACAATTCACACGTTTGCGTGGACCAACTTCCTGGTAACCTGCCTGCTTCCACTTTTTCAAACCCTTCTCCGGTTATCATAGCATACCCACTATACCTTTTTCCGTCTACGCATCGGGAAGAACCATCAATGAACCATCTTTCCCCTGTCTCAAGCGGTCGTTCTTCTAAATCTTCCATACTCTTTGTCTGAAGTTCTATTATCTCACTACAATCATGTTCTGATAACTCCCCTTCCTGCTCAGCACCTGCCGAGTACAAAAACTGAGAGGGATTTAGGTTTTTATCCGTTACTATGGTCAAATCATTCTTTTCCATAAGTATAACCTTATACTTCAAAATTCTAGAATCCGTCAACCACCGACTGGACTTCTGAGTTAGTATCGTCCGGACCGTGTGGGGAGTGGACAGCACCAGAGTTCCTCCAAACGTCAATTTCCTACTTTCCTCCACTAACACTGCTGTTGCCGCTACCGCTTGAATACATACTGGCCATCCCCGCGATACTGGATCCAAGAGTTTGGAGAGGAACGCGACGGGCTGCCGCTTCCCTCCTTTCTCTTGGGTTAGTACTCCCAGCGCAATTCCATTTTCTGCATTCACAAAAAGATGGAATGGCTGGTCAATAGACGGGAGAGCCAGTACAGGGGCAGTGATTAAACTGTTCTTTAGTTTCCTAAACTGGTGTTCGTCCCTGAATTCCCACTTTACTTTATCATTTTCTTCACTTAATTTATCATATAGAAACCTAACCTGTCGGGTATAGTCATCTATCCATAATCTACAATATCCAATCAGTCCAAGAAACTTCCTAATCTCCTTCTTATTCTTCGGCATTGGCAGTCCGGTAATTCCCGCTATCCTTTCCGGGTTTATTCTTCTTTTCCCATCGCTTATCAAGTGTCCTAGATATTTAACTTCTCGTTCTACAAACTGTAACTTACTTTTAGACACTCTCAACCCCTTTTCCCCCAGAAAGTTCAGGAGGGTTATTGTTGCATCCTTAACTGCCTCCTCTTCTTCCCCTGATAGTAATAAATCGTCCACATACTGCAACAGCTGTGTCTCATCAGTCCTCGGGACGTCCTCTAATACTTGTTCTAATATCTGTCCAAACAGGTTAGGGGACTCTGTAAATCCCTGAGGGAGTGCAGTCCACCGATACTGCTGTTTCCTTTGGGTCTCTGGGTTTTCCCATTCAAACGCAAAAAGGTCCCTGCTCTCTTCAGCCAGGGGACAGCTCCAAAAAGCGTCTTTTAAATCTACCACACTGAACCACTTGTGATTCGGGGGTATCCGTCCCATTATGGTATCCGGGTTCGGGACCACCGGGTGTCGCGTTCTAACTACCTTATTTAATTCCCTGAGATCCTGGACCAATCTGAACGTCCCGTCGGTTTTCCTTACGGGGAGTACGGGGGTGTTATATGGGGACATAAAACTCTCTAATATACCGTTCTCTATAAGTTCTCTATAATTGGCTGAAGTCCTCTCCTTCCTTCCATAGAAATTGGATATTACCTTGCCCGTACTATCTCACCTTCTTTTTTTTCAAAGCTATTTTTCAAGGGTGGGATCTGCAGCCCACCCCGGTTTTCTTCCTTGGCCCACACCTGCGGGACTATTCTTTCCTCGTCCTCCGTGGTCAATTTATACAATTGGACTATTATCTGTCCCCCTACGGGGGCTGTTCCCATTCCTAATTGGATTTGTAAGTCTCTCCCCATCAAATTTATCCCTGCCTGGGGTACCAAGATTAAATCTTCTATAGTTTTCCCGATTCTCATATTTTACCACCACCCCCTTCTACCTCGGGTAATGTCATCACTTTCCCTTCTACCCCTGAGATTCTAACCTGTTTTTTACCCAATCTCATTCCTTCTGGTACCTTAGTTATACTCGATCTTTCTGCTCCCAAATATACCATAAATATCATATCCTCTCCCTGGGGTCCTAGGTTCCCGTGTGTATCCTATACACCCCAGGGAGCGGAACCCCTGACTCCCCTATTCTTCCTCCATGAGTGCGTACGACTGCACCTCCCGTCGTCGCTTAGGACATTCCCTCTTGAAATGACCCTCCTCTTTACAAGAATAACACCAGGGTGGCCCCGTGTACCACCCTCCTGATCCTTGTTCCTTGTTTTCCCGGGGACCCCAACTTCGGTCCCTCCATTCACCTCTTCCTCGTCCTCCAATACTACTTGCTGTACTGCTTGCAACATCATTTTTGCCTTTCCCTTCCTGTTTCTCCTCATCCCGTCTTACATATACCTTTTGAGCCTCTGTTAACAACTGATTCAATGGTTTTTCATTCCAATCTTCCAATTTTTCCAATTTCTTTCTAATATCTGGCCATGATTTTGTTACAAAATTAACCTTCAACAACTGCTGACCTGCGGTCGTATCAGGGTCTATCCCCGAATACTGCTGGACATTCTTCCTTAATCTTTGTAAAAGCACTGTCGGAAGTTCGTCCTTGTTCTGCTGATTTTCAAAAGCCCGTTCGAAATTCTGTCCCTTGGGAACGGCTTCTCTGATTCCCTTGATTATTATCTCCCTGAGATCTCTCATACTTTTTCTTCCTTCCTCTGTTTGGTTATTCCAATTTGGGACAGTTATGGGATATTTTTCTGCTCTCGCTTTAATCCTGTAACCCCTTCTCCTGCCTGTCTGACCATCTGTCTTTCTTCTGAAGTAAACAAACTTCCCCTTATTGACATCATTGTCTGCCAACTCCTTTTTTTTCTGGGCCCCATTAATTTATTACCCTTCTCCAACCAGAATGTTTATCTAAACAAACCATAAAAGCTGCTTGTTGTTCAGCAATTAACTTATTTCTAATTTTGTTCAAACCATTCCCCCTACAATTCCCAAATTCCAATTCCTAGTTTAAATACATACGACTAACAATTTTCCAAATTAACTTTACTGAAAAGAAATCTATAGAAGCCAAGCAACCTACATTTTCCAACTTCCCCTTTTTAAGTTGCGATGATACAAAGCGTTGTCCGTTACCTTACAATAACCTTCCCCATTGCTTACAATTCCTTAAAGGAACACACACACACAACCCTTACAACATGTGGCCCACAGCAAACAAACCTATCACATATACAAACTTCCTCATTCATACACACATTACATTAGTTCCATTCTTACTTCAATGAGATTGTTTGAAACAACTCAATATTTTTCATAAAAACATTTTTGGCCCTAGGAACTGATCTATTTGTTCAGCCAGTCCCAAGGGGTCTTCCAATAAACTTTTCATCTCCTTTTTAAAGTTCCTCACCCCCATACTGGTGAGAGGCACATAGTTTCCTTACTCTTACCCCGGGTGTTCCCTTCACCCCATCCAACATTCGCCCCAACGGACTATCGGGCGGAATGTTAGGCTCCATATCAGTATGAGCCTCATCCCGGTTCCCCGGACCCTTACTCCTCCCGTTCCGGTTTCCCATTACCTTGTCGGACTATTCCCGTCCGACAAACCCCGGTCGCCCAGGCAATACTTAGTAGTCGTTTTTCTTACCTGGGTCCTGTGCACAAGAAGCACTCGACAAGGTACGTATTTACTACGTATTTACCTTACGTAAATACGTAAATACGTAAATCCCGAGTCTTTTCCAGCGGATATCACTCGCTCAAACTGCTGATGGCAAGCAAGGAGATCAGAGACTGCTGAAATCAGCAGGGTGCACCTTCCCTTCCTTCTTTGCCTCCACCAAGCAGCCGGAGTGGCGATCGCGGACGAGCCCCCAATTTGTGAGATACCCTTTATGCTCACAATTAATACTCAAAGACTAAATCCTGGAAGCAAGAGATTTCTTTATTTTACGAGTCTGCAGACCGGGTGCCTCTCCAACTCGAGACACACCGAAGCCAGAGAGATCATCCCCCTTTATACACAAAATCTTACATTCAATCCCCCCTGCAGACCCTTCTCCAATCAGGGTCGGAGGTGCACAATCTGTAGGTACAACCCACCGTACATCCCCTCGCACCTCCCATATCATACATTGCATGTTCAAACATGTTCATGGTAATGAGCAATTTCTTGACCGGGGTGTGTTGTAATATTCATTTATTCTATTAAGCATGCTCAATTGCTCATGACCTGGCCCAGTTTTACTCACCTCCTAGTGAACCCTCTCCGTTTTCCTATATCAGTACTAAAGCTAAGCTATAGTGACAAGGGTCCCATCTATCACTCCTTTCCACTGATAGGGATCTCTCTACATCACCCCCTTCTCCAGCTATACAATGAATCTCTTCTTACTCAAGGACTCGAGGATGGGTCTGGCAACCTTCAGACACTGCTGTGTCAGAATCCTCTCTCCAGCCCCTCTCTGTTTGAATTCTCTTTAAAACTCCTTTCTTTAATAGGGTTTAATCACTTTATCCCTCACAGCAGGATCAGCTGTGAGGGAAGGCACCAAAGTCAGTCTCTTCCCCTGATGTTCCCCACTGTTCACCCGTGGTCGGGGCCTCCCCGAGCCCTCCGCAGTCGCCGCTACGGACGGCCCGATGTTCAGGCCCGCTCGGCAGCGTGATGTAAGTCCGACGTCGGGGCTAGGGGACGTCCTCAGCGGCCTGGACCTCGAGTCAGCCACCTCCTACCGGAGTCCGCGGCTCCCAAAGTCCACAGGCCGCGCCGGGTGGAGACACAACGCTGTAGGCCCTCAGCAAAGGGCCCCAGGACTCCATGGAGTTCAGCGCTGCCCGCGTTGGAAGCTCTCCCAACCAGAGCTCCATGATGTTGGAGCAGCGGCCCAAAGCTCCGGAGCTCCAACGGCGACCCAGGTAAGTATCGCCCGCTCCGTGGTGACTCCAGCGCCGCCGCCGTTGCAGCTCTGGTCCGGTTCCCGGTCCCCGGCAGGAAAGGTCGCTCGGATCCAGGAGGTCGGCCGCGAGGTGGGGGGCGAGGACGCGACTCCGAGAAATAGTCGCGTCCCCGCCAGGAAGCGACTGGGAATTAGTTTCCCCCTTACCCTGCCCCCTCTCCCACATAGAAAAGTTAAAGTTTCCCCCCCAAGACAGACTTTTAACGGAATAAAAATAAAAAGAAAATGTAAAAACAAATGGGCTGCAGGCAGAGGCTGCTGTCAGCGCAGCGCCCCCTGATGGATGTTCTAAGTCTTTTGTAGGGGAAGCTGGAAAAGTCAAAAGACTTGATGTCTCCGCACTGAGATGCTCGGCCAAGCAGAAGAGTATTTGGAGTAATATACTGAATGCAGTCTTCCCGGCTTTGTATCCTGGCATCGATTGGACGTTCATTTGACAGGTTGGCTGCCATGTAAAGAGCTGTCTGAAACTCACTATAACTGTATTCTATATTCTGTATTCTGTATTCTACACTATATTCTGTATTCTGTATTCTACACTATATTCTGTATTCTGTATTCTACACTATATAACTGTATTCTGTATTCTACACTATATTCTTTTCCAAAACTTTGGAGCACTCTCTTCACAACCCGCACAGCAGCTTCCGCAGCGCCATTCCTGTGTGGAGAATCAGCAGGATGGATTTTCCACATCCACTCTGTTCCATTTTTAGCTGCGTTCTCCCCCAAAGCTGCTCTGTCCAGATTGTCCAAAAATCTATATAGTTCCTCTAAGACTGATTTTGCGCCAATAAAATTTGTGCCTGGATCTGACCAGATCTTCGTGGGGTGCCCACGGATTGCTGTGAATCTTTGATAAGCCATCAGAAACCCTTCACTTGATAAGGTGCTGACTAACTCTGTGTGGATGGCTCTGCTGGCCATACAGCAGAAGACAACTCCCCAGACTTTGAGTTTTACCCTCTTCTTGACGTGGTAGGGTCCAAAGAGGTCTACTGTTGTAAACTCAAAAGGAGCAGCAGGTTCAGTTCTTTCAGGCGGCAGATCACTCATTACCTGTTGACATTTCGTTGCGTTTGCTTTCTTGCAGATTATGCAGTGATCAACGACTTTTTTAGCAATTCTCCTTCCTTTTATGACCCAAGCCTTTCTTCTCATTTTGAGCAAGGTCCCAGCCACTCCGTCATGACTCTTCCTGTGAGCCTCCCGAGCTAGCAGCATGGACACCCAGGCATCAACGGGCAGGATGGGAACTGCAACTTTATCCTCTTCAAAGCTCTGCGCTCTGCCACCACAAACCATCAGCCCAGAATCTTGGTCTTTATAGGCTACCATATAACCATATAACCATATAACAATTACAGCACGGAGACAGGCCCTCTCGGCCCTTCCAGTCCGTGCCGACCATTAGTTTTCCCCAAGTCCCATCTACCTGCACTCAGACCATACCCCTCCATTCCCTTCACGTCCATATACCTATCCACTTTACTTTTAAATGTTAAAATCGATCCTGCCTCCACCACCTCTGCTGGAAGCTCATTCTACACAGCCACCACCCTCTGAGTAAAGAAGTTCCCCCTCACATTACCCCTAAACTTCTGTCCCTTAATTCTCATGTCGATCTGTTGTGGTGCTTGGGAACATCGTGCCCAATTGCGCAGCACAAAAGATATCTTTTAGAGCATTTTCTCGTTCTCTTACTGTAATGACTCCTGTCAAAGAGATGGCCTCTCACTTTGGATTGTTTAGGGCTTTGTTCTTGCCAAGAAACCTCTTCGCTGCTCTCCAAATCCATGCAACTGTCTTGATCAGTCGAGTTAGAATGCTGAACTGCTTGACATCAACAAGGTTCTGAATAGCTAACCCTGCAGGTGGGCTCTTTGGGTTTGTTGGTTCCGTTTCTTGGTTCACTACCTTGGCTCTTGATAGTGCTGCAACAAAAGCTTTCTTCTGTAACTTGGCGATCCACAAGATTCTTCTTGGTTCTTGGTTCTTGGTTCTTGGTTACTTGGTCCTCCAAAATATTCCAACTGGAATTTATACTGGAGGTGGTGAAGGGAGGGGTTTAGCCAGAGAGGGTTATTGGGAAGAAAGTGCCACTTTAAATTTAGTTGCATCTGGCTGGGCAACCGTGGTTTGGTGGAGATTATTCCATGGTTTAATAGTGCGTGGGAAGAACGAATAGCTCTACACATCTGTCTCTGTGGCTGGGACCACAAATTGGATCGAATGCCCTCGTCTGCTCCTAATTGGTTTGGGATTGGTGTAGGTCTTGTGATCTATGTCTAGCTGACCATTTAACATTTTGTAAAAACAGGTGAAACGGTGAGCTTCACGTCTGTCTTGGAGATGATACCACTTCTCCACTTGAATTCAACTGTGAGCTCAAAATAATTCTTTAAGCGTGAGGCGAACACTGCTCCGCACATCTACGCTTTAACAGCATCTCCTCTGTGGTTCAAGGGAGTTGTGACAGAGTGGCCTTGGTTCCACAAGTCTGACAATTGGGCCATGGTCTGAATCCCATCTCACATACATCACTGCCCCGTGGGTGTGCTCACTTCCGTCAGAAAAGGTGATTCCCAAGGGTTCAGTTGAGGAGCAAGAGGGATTCAGTGCCCTGACGAAGTTGACTTTTCCAAGTTGTACGTACTCTTCAAAGAGCTTAATTGCATCCTGCCTGAGTCCACCTGAGAGTGCCATGTCCCATGTGTCTCTGACCGAACAGCTTCCCTCTTTTGCTTCTTGGAAGGATCTGCGTACTAGGATCGCTCCCATTTGCTTAATAGGAGCCACTATGCCGATGGGGTCATTTAGCCCTGCTACCTGGCTGAGAAGCTCTCTTCTTGTTAGGGGATTTGGCGTCTGAGTTTTGATTTGCTCTTGTAGAAGGCCTTGACCAAGCCGCATCTTTTTCTTTCTCTTGGAGAAATTGATTGCCACCATAACGTGGAGCATATCCTCTTCAACAATGTAGCCCAGACCAAGTGCCCTGTTATCACCATCATGCATTTGGTTTGGGAGGATCATGCTTTTTGTTTTGCTTTTCTTTAAAGAATCACTGTCCTCCTTCCTCCCACTTTGGCCAGACAGAACCCAAGGCTTGGGCTCAAACCTACCAGCTTTTAGGATTCGTTCCACATGTGCTGTGATGATTCGCAACTGGTTGAGGCTGTTGTGAGATGTGAGGAAGTCGTCAACATAGCTGTCTTTCTGGAGTACTTGCTGCTCATCCTTGAGGTGGGTAAAAGAAGGAATATTAGCAGTCTCACGCATTGCCAACTGTGCAATGCACCCCGCAGGTTTGTCTCCGATGTTCACTCTTGTGATAGCATACTCTCCCAGCTCCTCGTCCACGGAATCTCGCCAGAGGAATCTGTGTAAGTGTACTTCACGGTCCTCCAACCAGACTGAGTTATACATCTTTTTTATGTCTCCCAGAGCAGCATAGATTCCGCCTCTGAATCTGAGGAGGACGGCGCAAATTTGGTTGAGGACGTCTGGACCTTTCATCAGCAAATCATTTAAGCTGACACCATTGCACTTTTGGCTGCTGTTCCACACTAGTCTCACTGGGGTTGTGACAGAGTGGGGGTTTGGAGCAATAAGGTGACTCACATACCACACTGGTCCATTCCAGTTTGCAATCATGTCTTCAAACAATTTGATTGCAGCCTTTCGGTCCACCATGTCGTGCAACTGAGCTGTGTAGGCACTTTTCCATTCAGGTTCTCTGGATAGCTGCCTCTCCGTCCTGAGAAATGTGGCTTCCACTGTCCTTTTATTATTTGGTAGAGAAGCTGGGTCTTCCAGCCAAGGATAGCTAGCATGCCGATGTGGGTCTTTACTGTGACGGTCTCCTGTCACGTAGGTGAGGCCTTCGAGCTCTCTCTCTTCAGCAAGAGTCATTTCTTTTCCGCCTGGCTGGCAGTTTCCACAGCGGCAACCCCCGCACTTTGGCTCGCATGCTGCTCCAATGCTATCCCACTTCCACCAATCCAAGAAGTCCCGGGTGGCGGCTGATGTACGTGACTTCTGGACTTTGACGGCGACCTGTCCGTTTGGTGAAAGTTCCTCAGGGACTGCGTCAGTGAGCTCCTCATACTTTAAAGCAGCTGCTCTCATTGATCTTGCGAAGTGTGTTTTGGACATGTGGGCTGACATGGTAAGCTCCTCAAACAGCTCATGATGACAACCTCCAACAGTCTTTCCCAGTCGTCCATCCCACAGAATGAGATCTCCAACAGTTCTAATCCTCTGAGGCGCTAGCTGACCTTCTCTATGGCTTATGAGCAAATGTATCTCTTTTGGTCTCACAAGTTCCTCAAGTGGGACGTCTGGAAAGACCTTTTGCAGCTGCTGTGGTGCCACATGTTTGTGAACATCTGCAATGCTGTCCAATCCATAACAAACTAACTGGTACGACTTGAGTGTGCCCTTGGGAGTCTTCACTCGGATCTTTAGAAGATAGCGCCTCGTCTTTACGTGGACCTTCATCCCCCCAACTCCATGGACGATAAGCATGATGTCTTCACTCCTAAGGTTCAGTCTACTCGCAGCCTTGTGAGTTATGTAGTTGGCATCTGAAGCCAAGTCAATTAATGACCCAACCTTTTGTCCAGCATTTTCTACGACCTCCAGAAGCATCATAATCACTGGATGCTCTTGCAGTCCACCGTCCTTTAGAAGGCTTGGCTGATGCTTTGCAGTTTTGAAGGCTCTTGATGCCGTGTTGGAGAACACATCTCGGCATTGTTCTGCCAACTCTGGTGGAAGTTTGCTGAAAATCTCCACTTGGTCCACTGTATATTTCCTCTTGCCTTTATCTTCCTCTGGACCAAATTTATTCCTTCTCTGATCCACACTGCTTTTCCTCATCTCATAATTGGGGCACAGATAAAAATGATGCTCAGGAGTCTGTTCATCCTTGCAGATTTGATTTTTACACATATATGCAGGTTTTCAGTATCAACCATCATCATGAACTTCAAGACACTTTTTGCATGCTCCAAACTTCTTTACTGCAGCTCTTTTCTCTGTCAGCTTGAGCCCTCGAAACTGCTTGCAGAAGTACAGCTTTCTTTTATGCTTTACGTCACCACAGACTACACAACTTGTGTGGTCATTTCCTGACTTGGTAGACTTGGTTCTGGCATGTCTTGGTCCAGTCCGAGTTTCCTTTCTACTGGGCTCCTCGTCCCTCAGTTGCTCGAGCTGTTCGTATATGCTCTCCTGCTCTTTGAGAAATGACAAGAGACCGTCAAACCGTTTCTCTGGTCCCACAGCATTCCTCTTGTCAGCTGCATAAACCAGCCATTCCTTTTTGAGGGTTTCTGGAAGCTTGGTTTCAATTGATTTTGTCATCAGTGGATTTTTAATAGCGCCTGTGTCTCTGAGATCGCTCAAGTCCTTAAGCGCCTTTTCCACAGCAGGAATTAATTCCACTAATTTACGTGGCTGATGTCCTCTGACAGGTGGGATTCTCTGAAGCTCCTCCACTATCTCAATAGCAATAGCTGTTTGATTTCCAAACCGGTTCTCTAGGACACGAAAGATGTCATCTGCTGTGTTATAACTTGTGAGGCGGAGGTCTCTTGTAATTTTGTCCTCCAGACTGTCCAGCAATTGAACCTTCTTCACCTCATTTGATCCAGTGGGTTCACCTTGCTTTTGCAGAGCTTCCCAATCCTTCCTCCATCCATAAAAGTCACGCTTGTTTCCAGTAAACTTAGGAAGGGCCGTGGGTCTCAATCTGATGGCTGGTGCAGGATAATTGAAAGCATTCGCCGCTTGTGCTAATCCTTCAGCGTCCTTCTTTATTCTTGCCTGTACGAAGTCAGCCTTCCTGGAAACCAGCTTGGGGACGAGAAGCTCGAGTGTCCTTAGGTTTTTTCCGGAAGCTCTCTTGCTGATCCAGAGGGACCCAACTTTTCCACCGACTGTATGACTCCTTTGCAGTCTCTACCAGTTTCTGCAGGTGGTTAAGCATAAATTCATATGCTTCTTGGTTGCTATTTGATGGTGCGGTGGCAGCAGCAAGTTCACATGCACCATCTGCTGTCTGTAGTGAGGTGGATAATTCAACATTTCCAAAGTTTGCCCATAGAGTGTCCTGGATGAGCCCGTTGACCTTTTTTAGTTTCGACTCACACTCCTTTGCAGTCTTTGCCAGGTCGGCTTTTTGCTGTTCAGTTAACACAGTTTCCACATCTGCGTCAAGCGCCGCCTCCAGCTCTGCAATGATTCCAGCTCCAGCTCTCCAATGACATTCCATCGTCATTGGCTTCCATGACTTTTTCGGCCTCCTGCATGAGTTTGTTGAAATTGTTCCTGAGCTCCTCTTCAGACATTTCTTCATGGTTCCTAATGATGCTGTTAACAAGACGAGAGAATGCCCGTTTTGCTGTTGTCCTCTCCACCTTGAGCTGCTCAGCTGACTTTCCAGTAACTCCATCAGCCATGATTTATCTTGACTTAACTTTTTCTCTTCCAGGTTTCCAGATCTCCTGGTCACAGCGGTTTTTCACTGTCAAGTCTTTTAATGTTTTTGTGCAGATTACCCGCTTGAAAGGGATCTGATTCATCCGCCCCGATATGATGAACTGGATTTCACTCAATGACCAAACACTTCTTTTCCATTTTTCCCCCATTTTTATTTTGGCAGATTCAGCAATTAATTTACAGTTCCACGTGATTTATTGCTTCCGCCATTACTTTGAAGGCATTTAGATGTTGTAGGTCTTAAGGTATTTAACAGTTTAGTCTTTTAGTAGCTGAAAATCGGCTGCTAATGGGGTGCTGCAGATAATCAGTCCTGCATGCCTTTGCTGGCGATCGCGGCAGTTTTTAGGACGGTCTCTTAGATTATACTGTTCAAGTTTTAGCCGCAAGTCAACTTCTCTCACGGACCTGTCCGCTTTTCTGTTCATGGTCGGGCTGACTCTGACCCTGACCAGACTTTCTCTGTTTTCTCCCCCCACCGGGCTGACTGTTCCCGGTTGGGCTGAAGACTCAGCCTCTGTCGGTGGCTCTCTGGACCTGTCCGTGGCCTTCACGGTACTAGGCCCCCACCCGACATCTGTGGCTGCTGCTTGGGCCTGGCTGGGGGCTGCACAGCCCTGGATACATTCCAGGTAAGCTGACACCGTGCTTGGTCACCCTTACTGCCCCTGCTTGTTTTCCTAGCTCTTCCCTGAGCTATTGCTTCCCGTTTCTACCGTTTTCCTTTTTGGCGCCAATTCAAACCCATTTGGCTTGGTGCTGTTCCACGTTTCCAAATACTACTTCTATTTTTAACTGTTGTTTGCGATTCTTCTTGCAGACCTTGTTCTTATCTTCGTTCTTTTATCCTCGTCGCTAATTGTTGTGCATTCGGATTCTTTGAACAGTCTTGAATAAAGGCTCGGACACGGGAGGAATCATACAAGCTTCTCGTCTGCAGGACGCCACCTCCAGTTTTTTTCTGCTCATGCGTACTTGCCCCAGACATCACAAGACAACAATTACTTATCCTAATTATCCCATACCCAACTCCCCCTTTAACCTGGAGGCAGGTAATTCCTTTTCTATTACATACACCACACGCCTCCCCTTTTAAGTCCATTTCACCTGTATGGTATATGCTCTTTTCCTACTATTGTGCGCTTGTGATTTTAAGTTAGCATTTGTCCTTTCATTTCAGTTTGTCTTGACAATAGTATAAACCAAAAATAACATAATACATTTCATGTACCACTTCTTGTTTTAAACTTTAATAATAGGAAAGTAACAGAAGTAATAAAAAGAGAAATAGAGAAAGTTAGATAAGATTGTGAGTACGAGAAAAAGTGAAAAGAAAGAGCCCGTAAAAACGTAGAGCGCGAGGAAGAATAAAAGAAAAAAGAAAAAAATAAATAAAGGAGAATATGAGAAAATAAGATAAGATTAAAGTGATGTACCCACTTCATATCTTTACACACCCCTCACCAGGTCCTGAAACAGTTTATTTCCAGAGTTATGTTGCACCCTATGCTTGTAATAAGTCGATAAATGGAGACTAAATCTTTAAGAGTTGGTCTGATTTACCTGCTTATGAATCTCATGTCTTCAAGGTGTAACATTTCGGACATATTTGAAATCCACATTTTAACCGTTGGTGTGGGTGCATTTTTCCAAAATTTAGGTATGAGTTTTTTTGCCGTTATTAAGCCATAATTAACTAAATTCTTTAGGAATGAAGTCAGCTCAAAGCCGAATTCCATTGTTCCAAAAATAATCAATTCTACGTTAGGTTTCAATTTTATTTTAAATAATTTTGTAAAAATTTCAAAGATTTAATTCCAATCTTTTTGGATTTTTATGCAAAATAAGAAGGAATGTGCTATAGTTGCATCTTGAGATAAACATTTATCACAAGTGGGGGAAACATTTGGAAATATTTTATTTCGTTTAGTTAAAGTATGTCTTACATTGATCGAGCATTTATGCACATATAGCAAGTATTATCCCAACACTCTTTCGATATTTTTATAGATAGTTCCTGTTCTCAATCTCTTCTAATTCTATCGGATGGTGGTATTTCTATATTTAGGATGATATTATATAAGTGTGATATTAAGTTAGTTGAGTCCGCCTTTCTGTTCATAGCTTCATCTAATTGGTCTGGAGTCAAAATTTGGGATTCTTGTGTATGTTTTTTAAATAATCACAGATTTGAAGATGTTTAAAATATTGATTACTTCTCAGGTTGTATTTGTAGTTGTTGGAATGAAAAAAACATTTCCAGTTTCATACATGTCTCCAAGCGTTTTAATTCCTATTATTTCCCAATGTGTAAATGATTTATCATAATGGATGGTTTAAACGACGGATTATTAACTAGAGGAGAGAGAAGCGATGGGTTTCTTCATTTAAGGGTTAATTTTATTTGTTTCCAAATTCTAATAGTACTATGAATAATTGGATTTTTCTTGTATATTGTATTATTCTGTTTTATTGGTGAGAGAAGGATCGCTCCTATATTAAAAAGGGAACAATCCTCTCTCTCCATTACTATCCAATCCACCCGTTGGGCAGAATTGTCCAACAGGTGAATTACATTTTTGACATTTACTGCCCAATAATAATACAAAAAATGAGGGAGTGTTAATCCTCCAAATTCTTTAGGTTTACTCAAGTGTCTTCTTTGAATTATATGGGATGTATAGTCCCATATAAAATTTGTGATATCAGAATCCAATTTTTTGAAAAACTTTTTCAGTAAGTATATTGGTATTGATTGAAATAAATATAAAATTTGTGGTAAGAAGATCATTTTTATGGCATTAATTCTGCCTATTAAAGACATCAGAAGTGTTTTCCAAAATTTAATCAGGGCATTTAATTTAGTAAGTAAGAACATATAATTTGCATTGAATTAAGATTTATATTTTCTGCTACTTTCGATTCCCAAGTATTTAAATTTTTCTGTAGCAATTTTAAAAGAAAATTTTAAAAGGTGTGCTGAATCTTGAAGTTTTATCGTCATAATTTCACTTTTATTCCAATTTATTCTATTTCCTGAAAAGGATCCGAATTCCTCTATTTGGTATACTGATTTGCGATTTTGTAATATACAATAGTACATCATATGCGTATAGTGATATTTTATTATTTGAGTATTTTGTATTATAACCATGGATATTCGGATGTGTTCTTATGCTTTCAGTAAGGGTTCTATGACAAGAGCAAATAGCAGGGGTGATAGTGAACATCCCTGTCTATTGCCCCTGGATAGTTGAAATTTTGGGAAACAGCATGTTTCTTAGTTAATATTCTAGCCTTCGGCTTGTCATATAATAGTTTTACCCATAAGATAAAGTTCTCTCCCATTTAAAAATTTTGCAATACTTTGACCAGGTAATCCCATTTCACTTCATCGAATGCTTTTTCTGCGTCTAATTAAATAATTGATACATCTTGCTCTTCAGTTTTGTATGTGTGCATTATATTAAACAGACGTCTCAAATTATTGAATGAATATCTCTTGTGTATAAACCCCGTTTGATCCACATTTATTAATTTGCTAACATATTTAATCTTCTTGCTAAAGTTTTCGCTAATTCTTTTTGATCTGTATTTAACAATGCGATGGCTCGATATGAGCCAGGATCTTCTAAATCTTTATCTTTTTTAGGTATGAGTGTAATCGTTGATTCCGCTAATGTTTATGGTAATGTTTGTTCTTTGAAAGCATATGTATACAGTTAGTGTAACCGTGGTGAAATTATCTCATAAAATCTTTTATAAAATTCATTACTAAATCCATCCGGTCCTGGTGTTTTACCATTCTTCAGTGAATTTATTGTTCTATTTCCTTAATTGAGACCTGAGCAGATTAAGTTTTGGGAGGTTACAATTATCCAAAAACGTTATAACTTTTGTACTATCTGCTGACATTTTAGATGTATATCAATTTTGATAAAATTGAGTAAATATTTTATTGGTATCATTGGGTAAGGTTAGCAATTCACCTTTATCTGATTTAATCTTTAAAATCGTTTAGAATTTGAGGATTAAACCTCCAAAACGATTTTTTGTTAGGCATTCCTACTAGGAGTTAGAATTTAGAAGTTAACGGGGAGTGATCAGAGATAATGCTGTTATGATATTTAGCATTCTTTGTGTAAGGAATTAATTTCGTATCCACTAAACCATAGTGGATACGTGAATAAGTTTTGTGCACCATTGAGTAAAAAGAGTATTCCCTTGCAACTTCCCTGACAGTCTTGAATACTCCCATAGCATAAATTTGACGTGAACCGTACTTCCTTTTCTATGAAGTTCCCCAGATCAGGAAGCATGTCCTCTCGATTCTCACTTCCCTCTAACAAACCAGCTTTATCTTTTCTCTCAGTCTATAGGGCAGTTTTAGAGTGATCATTTTCATATTGCTGACAACATTCATTGATTGCATGTGGTCTAAGAGGGTAGTCATTTCTTTTATACTTCTATGAAATATACTGTCAGTATAATATAGATAAATGTGAGGCTATCCACTTCGGCGGCAAAAACAAGGAAGCAGATTATTATCTCAATGGGGTTGGGTTAGGTAAGGGGGAGGTACAGCGAGACCTGGGTGTCCTTGTACACCAGTCACTGAAAGTTGTCGTGCAGGTACAGCAGGCAGTGATGAAAGCAAATGGAATGTTGGCCTTCATAACAAGAGGATTCCAGTACAGGAGTAAAGAGGTTTTTCTGCAGTTGTTTAGGGCTCTGGTGAGACCACATCTGGAGTATTGTGTACAGTTTTGGTCTCCTAATTTGAGGAAGGACATCCTTGTGATTGAGGCAGTGCAGTGTAGGTTCACGAGATTGATCCCTGGGACGGCGGGACTGTCATATGAGGAAAGATTGAAAATACTAGGCTAGAAAATCACTGGAGTTTAGAAGGATGAGGGGGAATCTTATAGAAACATATAAAATTATAAAAGGACTGGACAAGCTAAATGCAGGAAAAATGTTCCCATGTTTTAATGCTGATAAGTGTGAAGTGTTACATCTTGGCAGGACAAATCAAAATAGGACGTACATGGTAAATGGTAGGGAATTGAGGAATGCTGTGGAACAGAGAGATCTAGGAATTACTGTGCATAGTTCCCTGAAGGTAGAATTGCATGTAGATAGGGTGGTAAAGAAAGCCTTTGGTGTGCTGGCCTTTATAAATCAGAGCATTGAATATAGGAGTAGGGAAGTAATGTTAAAATTGTACAAGGCATTGGTAAGACCAATTCTGGAGTATGGTGCACAATTTTGGTCGCCTAATTATAGGAAGGATGTCAACAAAATAGAGTACAGAGGAGATTTACTAAAATGTTGCCTGGGTTCCAGCAACTATGTTACAGAGAAAGGTTGAACAAGTTAGGTCTTTATTCTTTGGAGCGCAGTAGGTTAAGGGGGGACTTGATTGAGGTCTTTAAAATGATGAAAGCGATAGACATAGTTGACGTGGATAAGCTTTTCCCATTGAGGGTAGGGAAGATTCAAACAAGAGGGCATGATTTGAGAATTAAGGGAGAAAAGTTTAGGGGTAACATGAGGGGGGACTTCTTTACTGGCTGTGTGGAATGAGCTTCCAGCAGAAGTGGTGAAGGCAGGATCGATTTTAACATTTAAAAGTAAAGTGGATAGGTATATGGACGGAAAGGGAATGGAGGGGTATGGTCTGAGTGCAGGTAGATGGGACTAGGGGAAAACAAATGGTCGGCACGGACTGGAAGGGCCGAGAGGGCCTGTTTCCGTGCTGTAATTGTTATATGGTTACATGGTTATATGGTTGGGTGAGTCCAGAACCAGGGGGCCAAAGTCTTAGAATAAAGGGGAGGTCATTTAAGACTGAGCTGAGAAAAAACTTTTTTACCCATGGAGTTGTGAATTTATGGAATTCCCTGCCACAGAGGGTAGTGGAGGCCAAATCACTGGATAGATTTAAGCGATTTGGATAGAGCTCTAGGGGCTAGTGGAATCAAGGGATATGGGGAGAAGGCAGGCACGGGTTATTGATAGGGGACGATCAGCCATGATCACAATGAATGACGGTGCTGGCTCGAAGGGCCGAATGGCCTCCTCCTGCACCTATTTTCTATGTTTCTATGAAATATCGCAAACTCTCGCAATGCTTTCGCGTCTTCTGGCTGGGTAGCTGTCCAAGCATAGGCCTTCTTCATGAGGATGTCCTAGGATCATGGAAGTTTAAAGGGACTTTAAACAGCGAGCGGCGACTGTGGAGGGTTCAACAGCCCCGACCACGGGTGAACAAAAGGGGAAGATGCAAAACTTTATTACTTTATTACCTTTCATCACAGTGAGGAATGTGGATTCCGCTGTGGTGGATGTTTATGTTATATTTTATGTGGCTGTGTGTCTTGTTGCTTTTTACTCAGTATGGCTGTATGGTTACTCAAATATCATTGTACCTTAATTGGTGCATGTGACAATAAATACCAACTTAACCTTGATAAACTTTCGTCTATATTTCTATAATTATAAAACTCAAATCTTGGATGTGTATTTATTCGTTTGTGTTTACTCACATCTTCTCGAAAAAACTTCGAGCTGACGGTAACATTTTTATATATTCCGTTAGTGATTTTCCTCCTGGAGTCCAAAACAGCCTTATCTGAAAAACTCATGCTTTATTTCCAGTCATTTATGAATATTTTCACAAATCCGATAAAACGTTGAAAATAAACGAGATGGTCTCGCTGATGACGTCACAATGGGTCTTCCGCACACGACCTGCGCTGTGTTCCACGCACTCCACTCCCAAGCCCTCCTCTCCCTGCCTACTCACCCCTACTCTCTCCCCCCTCCCTGCTACCTCTCCTCTCCCCCCCCTCCTCTCCTCCCTCCCACTCCTCTCTCTCCCCCACCTCTCCTCCTCCTCTCTACCCGCTTCCTCTCTACCCCATTCCCTGCTGCCTCTCCTCTCTCCCCCTCTCTCCTCCCTCTTCCACCCCCCATCACTCCCCCCTTGTCTCTCACCCCCGTGTCTATGTATGTGTGACGCCACAACCACATGTTGAGGGGATGGGATACAACGTGTCCTAACTTGGTCTAGTATATATATTTTTTAAAAGGATCGTGCACAATTGTGACGGCTTGATTTTAAAGACAGGACAGGGGCATTCCGTGAGGGATTCGCGGGGTTGGAAGAGGTTTCTTCTGTGTTATTCCCCTCACTTGTTGTCCAGTAAGGAAGACAGCGGCACTCGGCCCGTCGGAGCTAGGATGCGCGGGTGGAAGGCTGAGCTTGGATTGAACGGGCGATGTCATCACCTCCCGGTCGATGTGCAGAACAACAAACTTACTCCCCCAAGCTGCCTACCTCCCATTCCCCTTACTCCCCCAAGCTGGCTACCTCCCATTCCTTACTCCCCCAAGCTGGCTACCTCCCATTCCCCTTACTCCCCCAAGCTGGCTACCTCCCATTCCTTACTCCCCCAAGCTGGCTACCTCCCATTCCCCTTACTCCCCCAAGCTGGCTACCTCCCATTCCTTACACCCCCAAGCTGCCTACCTCCCATTCCCCTTACTCCCCCCCCAAGCTGGCTACCTCCCATTCCCCTTACTCCCCCAAGCTGGTGACCTCCCATCTCTCATTTCCCCCACACTGGCCACCTACCTCCATACCTTATCCCCCAAGCTGGTCACATCCCATCCGGTACCCCCCTAGGTGAGTACCCCCATTCGTTAATCCTCCAAGCTGGCTACCTCCCATTCCCCTCACTCCCCAAGCTGGCCACGTCCCATCCCTCCCCTGTCCCACGTAGGAAACCTGAACGTTAACCTCTGGTGACCTTGCGCCCCACCCAAGCTTTCCATGAGTCGCCACAGGTTTTGGTCACTCGCATGGAAAGCCTCGACCGAAGCGTGAGCTGCATCTACTGACCAAAGATCCTACAGGATATTTGCTACTGACCACACACACACACACACACACACACACACACACACACACACACACACACACACAGAAGGTGGGGGCAAGGGACAGCGGAGGAGCACTGTCTGCGTGATGAAGTGGAAGGTAAACGGCTGCCATAGAGCACTGTAAATCCTTTAGAGTGTGCGGAGGGGGGGAGAAGGGGGTAGAAGGGGAGAGAGAAGGGGTCGAAGGGGAGAGAGAAAGGGGGAGAAGGGGGAAGGGGAGAACGAATGGGGGCAAACGGGGGGAGAGGGAGTAGAGACAGTTTTAAGATGTTTAATAAAGTTCGTGGGCATTTTACCTACCGGCGGATCTTCTAGGTCCTGAAAACCAAAGATCCTATAGGATTGTTGCTGAAAACTCCAATGAGCCAATCAAAATGGCCGGTCAGCGAAGGAGATTGCCTTCGACTGCCTGTAAGTAAATAGCAACCCCACTCCACTGGCTTCGACCAAACGGCAACCGAGTCCAGGCCGGTTTTGAATTTGTTGAAATAATCGCAGGAACATAGAAGAAGCCTCGATTACGCGGAAACCACTTTCGACCATTAGGGAGTGTGACCAAAGCCTCCGGAAACCTCGGGCGGGGCACAAGGTCACCAGAGGTTTCCGTTCAGGTTTCTTAATTGGTACAGGGGCTCCCATCACTTACTCCCCCAAGCTGGCCTGTTTCCCACCGCACTGCCATGGGCTGTGGGTCGGCAGCGTACACACACACGGGGCCAGGTGGAGCGGGGCCGCGGATCCGGCAGCAGACACACGGGACCAAAAACCCAGTAACATCCCCGGGTGGTGGGCTGGCTGTAGCCCCGCCGCTGCGTTTCAGCTGCCAATCACCAAACGATATTGCCAAGTGCAGGAACTATCTGTGAAGTAGTGGGGAGGTGTCCGACGGCTACAGATAGGCATGGAGGCGAGAATAATTTCTGATCATTTCTGGATGGTTGGGATTTTCTTTCATTATTGACAGTGCAATCTTTATTCTGAAGAATTCCAAAGAGCACAGTTGTCAAAGTTCATCTCTTAAAGAAAGCAGACAGCAACAAAATTGTTAAAGGTAAACCAAAGCAATATTTTAATTAATGTGCCAGACGGGAGTAGCGAGATCTACAAAGAGCACACACGTTGCTCAGTGCCTCTCGGGCTCCACTCAAAGAACAAAGGAAAGTTAGAGTAATTATACTTCTTATCAATAAAACACACTTTCTAAATCTGAGTGAAAGATCTGTAGCCCAAGGGAAACCAAGGAGGCTGGACCCATATATTTGCAATGTCAGGCTTATTCTCAAATCTTGGCACAGCTTCAGTACAGCTGCCCATTCCGGAAGTACAACTAACTCCATTTTGTTTTCATCCGTCTGTGAACTAAAACAAGATTGTAAGACTTGGATGAAAGCCACTACCTTGTCCTTAGCTGGGACAGACAGTTCAGACAGATATCTAATATGGTGCAGTGCCCAGACAATACATCTCTATGTTAATACATTGTTAATACATTGTTTCACTGATTAGTATAAACCACGCTTCTAAGATATTCCCAGAATTTATTCTGCTGGGAAAATTCTCTTTTAAATTTGACTGCTTTCTGTTTTTCAGTAAATCTCCATTTTAAATTATGGACCAAATTAAATTCTTTCATACTGAGGTCAGGATAAACTTGCTTTATTTGTCACATAAGTCACAAATGCGTCAAAACTTTTTTTTAAAAAACACTTTAAACTGCATAAGAAGGAACTGCAGATGTGGAAAATCGAAGGGAGATAAGAATGATGGAGAAACTCAGCGGGTGAGGCAGCATCTATGGAGCGAAGGAAATAGGCAACGTTTTGGGTCGAAACCCTTCTTCAGACTGATGTGAGGGTGGGGGGGAGGTGGGAAGAAGAAAGGGAGAGGTGGAGCCAGTGGGCTGAGGGAGAGCTGAGAAGGGGAGGAGAAAGTAGGGACCACCTGAAATTAGAGAAGTCAATGTTCATACCGCTGGGGAGCAAACTGCCCAAGCGAAATATGAGGTGCCTCTCCTCCAATTTGCAGTGGTCTACACTCTGGCCATGGAGGAGGCCCAGGACAGAAAGGCAGGATTCAGAATGGGAGGGGGGTTGAAGTGCTGAGCCACCGGGAGATCAGGTTGGTTAATGCGAACCGAGCGGAGGTGTTTGGTGTGTGTGCGTGAGAGTGTGTGGGGATGAGAGAGAGGTGTGTGTGTGTGTGTGAGAGAGAGAGGGACAGTGTGTGAGTGTGTGTGTGTGTGAGAGAGAGAGGTAGTGTTTGTGTGTGTGAGAGAGAGCGGGGTGTGTGAGAGAACAAGAGAGAGGGAGTGTATGAAGACAGTGAGCGAGAGAGGGAGTGTGTGACAGAGGAGGGGGGCACGAGAGCATGGAGTGGAGAGAATTTGTGTACGAGTGGGGGGAGAGTGTGGGGAGAGGGAAGAGAGTGGAATATATATGTGCAGCTTTAAGGGACATTGGTCAGGTAGCATTTGGAGTATTGCATACAGTTCTGGTCACTCCATTACAGGACTGATGTGGAGGCTTTGGGGAAGGTGCAGAGATTGTTAACCAGAATGGTTTAAAAACAAGGAACTCCAGTTACTGGTTTACAAAAAAAGACACAAAGTGCTGGAGTAACTCAGTGGGACAGGCAGCATCTCTGGAGAGAACGAATGAATGACTGAAGAAAAGACCCGAATCGTTACCCATTCCTTCCAGCATTTTGTGTCTACCTAAACAGCGCCTATCTATCCACGTGGCGGTGTGCCAGGCAGGCTGGGCAAAGGCCTTGCCACAGAGCGGGCAGGTGAAGGGGCGCTGGCCAGTGCTCCAGAAGGTGGTCAAGGCAGGTGAAGCCCTTACCACAGGATGGGCAGGGGAAGGGATGCTCATCGTTGTGGGTACGCAGGTGCTGCCACAGGCTGGACATGCGGGTGAAACCCTTGCCACACTCAGCGCACCCAAAGGATCTCTCTCCGGTGTGTAGCCGCTGGTGCTCCCGTAGCCCCCGTGCTCTGTTGTCACTGTGGGAGCAGCTGCTTGCCGGCGTGAGTCCGCCGGTGGTGCCGCAACCCACGCGAGGTGTCAAACTCCTCACTGCAGTACGGACAGACGTACAGCTGGCCACTGGTGTGCACACGCTGGTGAGACAGGGCATGGGAGGCAATGGCAAAGTGCTCTCCACACACCGGGCTGGGGACGAGACAGTTGCTGGCGTGCACCCGCTGGTGGGAGAGCAGATTGGAGGAGCGGGTGAAGCCCTTGCCGCACTGAGTGCAGATGAAGGGGCGCTTGCCAGCGTGGGTGCGCTGATGCTTCAGCAGGTTGTGGGACTGGGTGAAGCCCTTGCCGCACTGGGCACAGGAGTAGGGGCGCTCCCCACTGTGGGTGCGCTGGTGCCTCAGCAGGGTGCCAGAGTGGGTGAATCCCTTGCCGCACTGGGTGCAGGTGTAGGGACGCTCGCCGGTGTGGATGCGCTGGTGCACCAACAAGTCACAGGACTGCGTGAAGCCCTTGCCGCACTGGGCGCAGGTGTATGGGCACTCGCCGGTGTGGTTGCGCTGGTGGGACAGCAGGGTGCTGGAGTAGGTGAAGCCCTTGCCGCAGTTGCTGCAGGTGTAGGGCCACTCCCCGGTGTGCAATCGTCTGTGCTCCTTCATGTACCTGGACGACTTGAAGCCTTTGCCACAGGTGGAGCAGGTGAAGGCTCGCTCGCTGCTGTGCACCTGCCGGTGCTGCCTCAGCCCCGATAACTGGGCAAAGCTCATGTTGCACATGGAGCAGCAATAGGGCTTCTCACCCATGTGCACCCGCCAGTGTCTCTTCAGGTCAATGATCGTCTTGAAGCTCTTGCCGCATTCCGAGCAGTCGAAGGGGCGTTCTCCCGTGTGCACCCGCAGGTAGATCTCCAGCTCGCTCAGGCTCTGCCAGGCCTTGCCACACACGTCGCACTCATAACGCTTCTCCTTGTTGTGCCCCATCATGTGGTCCTCCATTGAAGCTTAGCCACTCGATGCTCAGCCCGCACATCGAGCAGATTGGGGGTGGGGGGCGGGCTCACCGGCACCCTGGCTGCCCTCAATGCCCTCGCATCCCCGTCTCTCTGTCCACAGCAACGGCTCCTAAACCCTGTAGAGGAGGAACAGAGAGGGTTAACAAGCTGGCAAACAGGACATTACTAGTACATACTAGACTAAGTGTATCACACAGGAGGGATGCTCACCCAACGCAATATTCCAACTCTCCACCAATTCCAATATTACTCACCAGTGGGGGGGGGGTGGAGGGGGGTGGGAGGGGGCTTTCTGTTGCACTAGTATGGGTATTGTGGGCCGAAGGTGCTGGTTTCCAGAAGGCTAGTATAGACATTGTGGGCCGAATGGATTCTTGGCCTGGCAGCTCAGTCACTGAGGCTTGGCAGTACAGTCACTCGGACCTGCCAGGCTGGCAGCTGAGAAACTGCCAGAAATTCTGCCCAAAACAGGTGACAGACTAAGAGAGAAGTGGGAGAGGGTGGACTGAATGGCTGGCAGTTCAGTCACTTACGGCTGGTGGGCTGGCAGTTCAGTCACTTACAGCTGCTGGGCTGGCAGTTCACTTACTGACAGCTGCTGGGCTGGCAGTTCACTTACTCATGGCTCATGGGCTGACAGTTCACTTACTCACGGCTCGTGGGATGGCAGTTCAGTCACTCACGCCTGGTACGCTGGCAGTTCATTCTGTCACCCCCCCTCCCTTCATCACCCCCACTCTGCTCCTTGCCATTCTCCTCCACCCACGCATTCAGTCCATCTCCCTGCACCCTCCCCCATGCACTCTTAGCGGCTCTCCCACAGAGCAGCCATTCCTGCCTATTAGGTTCCCATTGTGATGAAGAACACGCAGGCATGAAAAGTGGAAAAAAGGATTTATTAAAGTTTAAATTGTGAATTACTCTTAAAATATAAGAACAACTTAAATGTTAAAGATGAGAATTGTTAAGTTATTTCTTGTTGTGTCTCTTGTGTTCTGCTGCTCGCTGCCTCTTGATGGCTATTTGCTGTTGATGAAAAAAGAGCCAATTTTAATATGGAGATATTGAGCGGTTGTAATTTATTGTAATTCTCAATCCTCTGGACTCACTGAAGAATTCGTGCAAAACATTTTTTGAGGCGGGGGTGGCTTCTTCATTTGGGTGGCGTGCACAGCCTAAAATTGTAGGACAACTTGTTCCATTTGATCTTCTGTTTGTGCAAGTCGAGTTGATTGCATTAGTAGAAACAGGGCGGACCACGTGAGGGTGGGGGGGGGGGGGGGGGCCGGGGGGGAAAAGAAGTGGGGGGGGGGAAGAAAAAAGAAAGAGAGAGAGCGAGAGAGAGAGAGAGAGGAGAGATGGAAGAAGAGAGGGACAAAATTCATTTTAAGAACACAATCTTTTTAAAAGGCAAGGCAAACAATTCAGCAGCAGCTGCTCGACAACCAAAATTCATTTTGTGAACACAAACTTTTAACGGTGAAGATGTTTATTCAAACAATTTCGCAGTAGTGTCATATATATAACATAATATAACATATAACAATATACACAGAAGGGCAGCAGGAAGTGGCGGCGGGAAGTGGGCCGCTGCCTGGCAGCTGCGGCTCGCCTGCAGTCCGTTTGTTTTTTTCTTTTTGTTGTTGTTTTTCTTATGTCTGTTTTAGTTTAGTTTAGTTTATTAGGTTGTGTAAGTGTGGGGGGGGGGGGGGGGGGGGGGGGGGGGGGGGGGGGGGGGGGGGGGGGGGGGGGGGAGGGGTTGGGAGAAGGATGAGCAAACATGATGAAGAAGGAAAGAACGACGAAACATTAGTCTCTTCCTTCTGGGGATACGACCTTTTTAGTCGTGTCCTGTCTCCATCTGCGCTGAGGCCTAATGGCGGAGCTGGACGGCCTCGGGCCTGTGGCGGCAGTTTCCAGCGGCGGCGGTGGCCCGACTGACTCACTGGCCCGGCCTAGCAGCGGCGGCGGCCGGCCCCCCGACTTGGAGCTGTGGCGGGCACTCCGGCGTTCCGGGCGGTGGCAGCGGCCCGACTTGGAGCTTTGGCGGCGCACTCCGGCGTTTCGGCAGCGGCAGCGGCCTGACTTGGAGCTGCGGCCCGACCTAGTAGCAGCAGCGGCCCGACTTGGAGCTGCGGCCCGGCCTAGCAGCGGCGGCGGGCCCGACTTGTAGCTGTGGCGGCGCTCCGGGCGTTCCGGCGGCGGCAGCGGCCCGACTTGGAGCTGTGGCCCGACTTGGAGGCTGTGGCCGACTTGGAGCTGTGGCCCGACTTGGAGCTGTGGCGGCACTCCGGCGTTCCGGTTGGCGGCGGTGGGGCCCGACTTGGAGCTGTGGCCCTGACTATGGTGGCTAGTGGCGGTTTGTTGTTTCTGGCGTTTCGGCGTTGCCGGCGGGGGCGTCGGAGTCCTGGATCGCCTCAGCGCAGAGGGAGAACAAGGAGGGAAGAGACAAAGACTAAGACTTTTGCCTTCCATCACAGTGAGGAGGTGTTTGGTGAACTCACTGTGGTGGATGTTAAATTTGTGTTTATTATGTGTTTTTGTTACTTTTTATTATATGTAGCTGCAGGCACGAAATTTCGTTCAGACCGAAAGGTCTGAATGACAATAAAGGAATTCAAATTCAAATAACGGAAACAGGCCCTGTCGGCCCTTCCAGTCTGTGCCGAACATTTATTTTCCCCTAGTCCCATCTACCTGCACTCACACCATACCCCTCCATTCCTTCCCATCCATATACCTATCGCCACTTTACTTTTAAATGTTTAAAATCGATCCTGCCTCCCCACTTCTGCTGGAAGCTCATTCCACTACAGCCACCACTCTGAGTTAAAGAGGTTCCCCCTCAGTTACCCCTAAACCTCTGTTCTCTTCATTCTCATGTCATGCCCTCTTGTTTGAATCTTCCCAACCCTCAATGGGAAAAGCTTATCCACGTCAACTCATTGTGCCTATCCCTTTCATCATTTTAAAGACTGAATCAAGTCCCCCCTTAAACCTTCTGCGCTCCAAAATAAGACCTAATCTTGGTTAACCTTTCTTTATTGTAAACTTAGTTGCTGAAACCTGGCAACATCCTAGTTAAAATCTCCTCTGTTACTCTCTCTATTTTGTTGACATCCTTCTATAATTAGGCGACCAAAACTGTACACCAATACTCCTAGAATTTGGTCTCACCAATGCCTTGTCACATTTTAACTTTACTTCCCTATTCTATATTCAATGCTCTGATTTATAAAGGCAGCATCCGCACACCAAAAGCTTTCTTTTACCACCTATTACATGCGATCCAAAAACCTTCAGGGAACTATGCACAGTTATTCCTAGATCGCTCTGTTCCACAGCATTCCTCAATTCCCTACCATTTACCATGTACGTCCTACTTTGATTTGTCCTGCCAAGATGTAGCACCTCACACTTATCAGCATTAAACTCCATCTGCCATCTTTCAGCCCACTCTGGCCCAAATGGCCCAAATCTCTCTGTAGATTTTGAAAATCTACTTCATTATCCACACCACCACCTATCTTAGTATCATCTGCATACTTACTTATCCAATTTTCCACCCCATCAGCCACTTGACAACAAAACTCCATTTTGTGAACACAAACTTTTTAAAAGTTGAGGCAAGCAATTTGGTAGCAGCCACTTAACAACCGATCCATTGTCTGAAAACAAACTTTTTTTTAAAAAGGCAAACAATTTGGCAGCAGCCACTTGACAGCCACATCGAGGGGACTCACCGTGGAGTAGACGTGCGTTCAGTGTTATTCACTGCTCAGATACCCGTGATGCTTTCGCTTTCTGGGTCTGGCAGAGACTGAGGGAGGCTTGATACTTCCGGGTTTTATAGTCCCTCCCCCTTGCCGTCAGCCCCCCGGAGGAAGTGGCAGCAGCCCCAGCGAGCGAATGGTGTTGAATTAAAAAAAAAAAACATTAAATACGCTCTGGTTTCTCTGGTTTTTATCGATGGGGAAAAATCTTGGTTCCTCTGGATCCAGGAGGCGAGGGAGGCGGAGAGGGGGGGCTCTGAGCGAGGTGGCCAAAATGACGGCCGTATTAGGAGGTAAAGGGGTGGCGTTCTTTTTTTTTCTCGGATATCGCAGCACAGTGGGCCAAAAGCAGTCAAGATCAGATTTTAAGTAATAAGGATGGATGGGTGTGTTTATGGAAGATGGGGAAACCATTATATTATTTCTGCGTGGCACAGTCGCGCAGCAGTACAATTGCTGCCTCACCGCTAGAGTACCGGCTCGATCCGGCTACGGGGCGCTGTCCTGTTGTGAGTTTGTACATTCTCCCTTGACCTGCATGTTGTTTTTACTCCGGCTGCTCCGGTTTCCTCCAACATTTCAATGACGTGCAGGGTTTGTAGATTAATCGGCCTCCACAAAAATTGTTTAAATTGACATCTCTAATGTGCGTAGGGATAGTTGCTAGTGTCCGGGGGTGGTGATCGCTGGTCGGCGCAGGACACGCGGGGTCAAAAGACTTGTGCCCGCGCTGCATCTCTAAAATTAAAACTAAAAAACCAAAGATGGGAACTCGATCCAAAATGTTTACCCATTTGATTCTCTCCACAGATGCAGCATGGTCCCGCTGAGTTACTCCAGCACTTTGTGTCGATCTTGGCCACTGATGCTGCCTGAGCCACTGAGGACTCCAGCACATGTTCACGGCGCTCTTTCTTTCTCTCGGGACTCGCTCTGTCTCGCGCTGTCTCTCTTTCTCTTTCCATCTATCTCTCATCTCTATCTTCTCTGGCAACCCCCCCCCCATTCCCCCCCCCCCACCACCACCCGGTCTGTCTTTATCTGGGCCCTGCGCTCACACCGGCCTGTCTCTCTCGGGATCGCGGTCCATTCCCTGCTTGTCCGTTCCTCCCACTCTATCCCTCTCGCTGCATCTTGCTCTTTTTGCACCCCCCCCCCCCCCCTCCTCCCTCCCTCCCCCCCCCTCCCTTCGCTTGTCCCCCTCTCTCTCACCTCACACTCTCTCTCTCCTCACTTCACTATCTATGTCCCCTCTTTTTCCCTGTCCCTCTCTCTCCCCCTCTTCTACTTATCCCCCTTCGCTGTCCCTCTTCTATTCCCACTCTCCCACTCTCTCATCTGTCTCCCCCCCCCCCCCCCCCCCCCCTCTCTCTCTCTTTCTCTCTCTCTCTCTCTGTCTCTCCCCCCCCGTCTCTCTCTATCTCCCACTCTCCCTCTCTCTCTCTCTCTTCGCCCCCCCTCTTCTTCTTGTCTTCTGTCCCCTCTCTCTCGATCTTTCTCTCACCAGGGTCCGGGGTACTCAGCGCGGTTTCATCTTCATCTTTTTCCCGTCCACGTTCCAACCGCCAACCCGCGGCCCGCCCGCCCCGCACAGCAACGCCAACATGCCCCCTTCTTGTGTAGGACGGGGCATGTTGGTCGGGGTTGGTAGTTGTAAGAGAATGTACTGGCGGGCCGGCGCCAGGGCAATGTTGGTCCGGTGTGGGACTAGTGTATAGTTGGTCAGTGTGGGATAGTGTAGAACGGTGCATGGTGGTCGGGTGGGATAGGGTTAGATGGGCAAGTTGGTCGTTGTGGGCAGGTGTGGGACGTGTTAGGACGGGGCATGTTGGTCGGGGGACTAGTTTATAGCGGGGCATGTTGGTCGGGGTAGGGAACATGGCAGAGGGGACATTTGTCGGCGGGGACTAGTGTTGATGGGGCATGTTGGTCAGAGCGGGGACTAGTGTAGTTGGTCAGGGTGGGACCTGGGTCTAGTAGATGGGCAGGTTGGTCGGGTGGGACTAGTGTAGATTGGGGCATGGGTCAGGTGGGGACTAGTGTAGATGGGGCATGTTGGTCGGGGTGGGACTAGTGTAGTTGGGGATGTTGGTCGGGGTGGGACTAGTGTAGATGGGGTGTTGGTGTTGGTAGGTGGGCTAGTGGGACTGTTGGTGTTTGCGGTGGGACTAGTGTAGATGGGGCATGTTGGTCGAGGTGGGACTAGTGTATAGATGGTCTGTTCAGGGTGGGACGGGACTAGTGTAGATGGGGCATGTTGGTTGGGGTGGGACTAGTGTAGATGGGGCATGCAGTGGTAATGGTCGAGGTGGGACGGGGTACTAGTGTAGAATGGGGACATGTTGGTCGAGGTTGGGGACTAGTCGTGATTGGGGCATGTTGTTGGTAAAGTGGGGTGGGGACTATGTCTGTTGTCGAGGTGGGACTATTTGTAGATGGGGCATGTTGTTTCTGGGAGTGGGACTTAGTGTAGATGGGTATGTTATACGGCGAGGGGGGGGACTAGTAGTAATGGGGCATGTTGGTCGAGGTGGGACTAGTGTTGATGGGGCATGTTGGGTCAGGGTTGGGACAGTCGATAGTGTAGATGGGGCATGGGGCTCGTTGTATGTTGGTCTAGTGTGGGGTGTGGGAGGTGGGGACTAGAGTGGTAGGCATGTTGGAGTTTGTTCATGTTGGTCGAGGTGCTGGAACTGTAGATGGGGCATGTTGGTCGAGGTGGGACTAGTGTAGAATGGACATGGTTGGTCAGGGTGGGACTAGTGTAGATGGGGCATATAGGTAGAAGTCGGGGTGGACTAGTGTAGATGGGGCTAGATTAGTGGTTGGGGTTGGGACTAGTGTAGATGGGCATGTGGTCGAGGGTGACTAGTGTAGATGGGGCATGTTGGTCAGGGTGGGACTGTAAGGGTAGATGGGCATGTTTTGGGGTGGGACTAGTGTAGATGGGGCATGTTGGTCGAGGGGGACAAGTGTAGATGGGCATGTTTGGTCATGGGTGTGGGGACTAGTGTAGTGGGGGGCATGTTGTCGGTGGGACTAGTGTGTTGTGGGACTCGGTAGATGGGGCGCATAAGTTGGTGGCTAGTTGGTCGTAGTGGCAGGATGAGGACTCGTGTAGACGTGCATTGTTGGTTCTGGGGGGACTAGTATAGACGGGCATGTTGACGGGGTTTTAGGACCTGTCGAGGGGCATGTTGGTCGCGGGGATATTTATGGTAGATGGGGCAAGTTTGCCAGAGTGGTAATAGTGTGGGTTGGTCAGGGTGGAAAACTAGTTGTGAGGGCATGTTGGTCGGGGTGGTAGTGTAAGATTGTTGGTCGACTAGTGTAGTTTTGGGGCATGTTGGTTGGGGTGGGACTAGTGTCCGGACTAGTGGGGGGGTGGGGACTAGTGTAGATGGGGCATGCGTTGGTCCTAGTGTAAGTGGGGCATTGTTGTTCAGGGTGGGACTAGTGTAGATGGGGCATGTTGGTTGGGGTGGGGGGACTAGTGTAGATGGGGCATGTTGGTCGAGGTGGGACCAGTGTAGATTGGGGCATGTTGGTCAGGGTGGGGACTAGTATAGATGGGGCATGTTGGTTGGGGTGGGGACTAGTGTAGATGGGGCATGTTGGGTCGAGGTGGGACTAGTGTAGTTGGTCAGGGTGGGGGGACTAGTGTAGATGGGGCATGGTGGTCGGGGTGGGACTAGTGTAGATGGGGCAAGTTGGTCGTAGTGGGCAGGTGGGACTAGTGTAGACCGGGCATGTTGGATCTGGGGGACTAGTATTGACGGGGCATGTTAGGTCGGGGTAGGACATGTAGAGGGGGGCAATGTTGGTCGGGGGGGGGACTAGTGTAGATGGGGCATGTTGGTCAGAGTGGGACTAGTGTAGTTGGTCAGGGTGGGACTAGTATAGATGGGGCATGTTGGTCGGAGTGGGACTAGTGTAGATAGGACATGTTGGTCAGGGTGGGATTGGGACTAGTGTAGATGGGGCATGATTGGTCGGGGTGGGACTAGTGTAAATGGGGCATGTTGGTCGTAGTGGGCAGGTGGGACTAGTGTAGACGGGGCATGTTGGTCTGGGGGACTAGTGTAGATGGGGCATGTTGGTCAGGGTGGGACTAGTGTAGTTGGTCAGGGTGGGACTAGTGTAGATGGGGCATGTTGGTCGGGGTGGGACTAGTGTAGATGGGGCATGTTGGTCGAGGTGAGACTAGTGTAGATAGACATGTTGGTCGAGGTGGGACTAGTGTAGATGGGGCATGTTGGGTCAGGGTGGGACTAGTGTAGATGGGGCATGTTGGTCGGGGTCGGGGTGGGACTAGTGTAGATGGGGCATGTTGGTCGGGTGGGCCAGGTGGGACTAGTGTAGACGGGCATGTTGGTCTGGGGGGGGACTAGTGTAGATGGGGGCATGTTGGTCGGGGTGGGACATGTGGACGGGGCATGTTGGTCGGGGGGGGACTAGTGTAGATGGGGCATGTTGGTCAGGGTGGGGGACGTAGTGTAGTTGGTTAGGGTGGGACTAGTGTAGATTGGGGCATGTTGGTCGGGGTGGACTAGTGTAGATGGGGCATGTTGGTCGAGGTGGGACTAGTTTAGTTGGGGCATGTTGGTTGGGGTGGGACTAGTGTAGATGGGGCATGTTGGTCGAGGTGGGACTAGTGTAGATGAGGCATGTTGGTCGGTGTGGGCAAGTTGGGCTGAAGGGCCTGTTTCCGCGCTGTGTCTCTCTCTCTCTGTCTGTCTGTCTGTCTGTCTCTCTCTGTTTGTCTCTGTGTCCCTCTCTGTCTCTTTCTCTCTTTCTGACTCTCTCTTTCTGTCTGTCTCTCTCTCTCTCCCCCCCCCACACTGAACTCACACCAGCTGCTTATTTTCAGCTGGTTTCCTTTACTGTGCGTCTCTCTCTCTCTCTCTCTCTCTCTCTCTCTCTTCTCTCCTCTCTCTCTCTCTCTCTCTCTCTCTCATTTTCTCTCTCTCTCTGACTCTCTCCCTCCATCTCTCTCTATATATCTATCTCTGTCTCTCTCTCTGTTTCTCCCTGTCTCTCGCTGTCTCTCTCTATCTCTTCTCTCTCTCTCTCTCTCTCTCTCTCTCTCTCTCTCTCTCTCTCTCTCTCTCCTCTCTCTCCTCTCTCTCCTCTCTCTCTCTCTCTCTCTCTCTCTCTCTCTCTCTCTCTCTCTCTCTCTGTCACTCTCTGTCTGTCTGTATCTCTCTCTATATAACCATATAACAATTACAGCACGGAAACAGGTCATCTCGGCCCTTCTAGTCCGTGCCGAACACTTACTCTCCCCGAGTCCCATCTACCTGCACTCAGACCATAACCCTCCATTCCTTTCCCGTCCACATACCTATCCAATTCATTTTTAAATGATAAAATCGAGCCTGCCTTCACCACTACCACTGGAAGCTCATTCCACACAGCTACCACCCTCTGAGTAAAGAAATTCCCCCTCATGTTACCCCTAAACGTTTCTCCCTTACTTCTCAAATCATGTCCTCTTGTTCGAATATTCCCTACTCTCAATGGAAAAAGCTTATCCATGTCAACTCTCTATCCCTCTCATAATTTTAAATACCTCTATCAAGTCCCCCCTTAACCTTCTGCACCCCAAAGAATAAAGACCTATCTTGTTCAACATTTCTCTGTAACTTAGGTGCTGAAACCCAGGCAACATTCTAGTAAATCTCCTCTGTACGCTCTCTATTTTGTTGACATCTTTCCTATAATTTGCCGACCAAAATTGTACACCATACTCCAGAATTAGCCTCCCCAATGCCTTGTACAATTTTAACATTACATCCCAACTTTTATACTCAATGCTCTGATGTATAAAGGCCAGTACACGTAAAGCTTTCTTTACCACCCTATCTGCATGAGATTCCACCTTCAGGGAACTATGCAGTTATCCCTAGATCCCTCTGTTCAATTGCATTCCTCAATTCGCTACCATTTACCATGTAAGTGCTATTTTGATTTGTCCTGCCACGATGTAGCACCTCACACTTATCATCATTAAACAACATCTGCCATCTTTCAGCCCACTCTTCCAAATGGCCTAAATCTCTCTGTAGACTTTGAAAATCTACTTCATTATCCACAACATCACCTATCTTAGTATCATCTGCAGACTTACTAATCCAATTTACCACACTATCATCCAGATCATTGATGTATATGACAAACAACAGTGGACCCAACACAGATCCCTGAGGCACCCCACTGGTCACCGGCCTCCAATCTGACAAACAACCATCCACCATTACTCTCTGGTATCTCCCATTTAGCCACTGTTGCATCCATCTTGCTACTCCACTATTAATACCCAACAATTGAACCTTCTTAACAAACCTTCCAAGTGGAACCTTGTCAAAGGCCTTACTGAAGTCCATACAGATCACATCCACTGCTTTACCCTCATCAATTTCCCTAGTAACCACTTCAAAAAATTCAAGAAGATTAGTCAAACATGACCTTCCAGGCACAAATCCATGTCGACTGTTCCTAATCAGACCCTGTATATCGAGATGCTTATATATATTATCTCTAAGTATCCTTTCCATTAATTTTCCCACCACTGACGTCAAACTAACAGGCCTATAATTGCTAGGTTTGCTCTTAGAACCCTTTTTAAACAATGGAACGACATGCGCAGTATGCAAATCCTCCGGTACCATTCCCTTTTCTAATGACATTTTAAATATTTCTGTCATAGCCCCTGCTATTTCTACACTAACTTCCCTCAATGACCTAGGGAATATCCTGTCAGGACCTGGAGACTTATCCACTTTTATATTTTTCAAAAGTGTCAGTACTTCCTCTTCTTTGAATCTCATAGTTTCCATAGCTACTCTACTTGTTTCCCTTACCTCACATAATTCAATATCCTTCTCCTTGGTGAATACCGAAGAAAATAAATTGTTCAATATCTCCGCCATCTCTTTTGGCTCTGCAGATAGCTGTCCACTCTGACTCTCTAATGGACCAATTTTATCCCTTGTTATCCTTTTGCTATTAATATAGCTGTAGAAACCCTTTGGATTTACTTTCAACTTACTTGCCAAAGCAACCTCATATCTTTTAGGGTACACAAAATAGTGAGGTCAAGGATCTCACCATCTCCATCGCAGGGGATACACTCCTGACCGACATCCACTATAAACCCACTGACTCCCATGGCTACCTGGACCACTCTTCTTCCCACCCTGCTTCCTGTAAGGACTCCATCCCCTATTCCCAATGCCTCTGTCTACGCCACATCTGCTCCCAGGATGAGGTGTTCCACACCAGGCCATCGCAAATGTCCTCATTCTTCAGGGAACGGGGGTTCCCCTTCCCTACTATAAATGAGGCTCACAAAAATCTCGACCCTTCGTCCAGTTCTGACCTTCTCCATTATTATATTGAAACAAATGGTATTGTGAGGCAGTGCAGCGTAGGTTCACGAGATTGATCCCTTGGATGGCGGGACTGTCATATGAGGAAAGATTGAAAAGACTAGGTTTGTATTCACTGAAGCTTAGAAGGATGAGGGGGAATCTTATAGAAACATATAAAATTATAAAAGGCCTGTCAAGCTAGATGCAGGAAACATGTTCCCAATGTTGGGCGAGTCCAGAACCAGGAGCGACAGTCTTAGAATAAAGGGGAGGCCATTTAAGACTGACATGAGAAAAAACTTTTTCACCCAGAGAGTTGTGAATTTATGGAATTCCCTACTACAGAGGGCAGTGGAGACCAAATCACTGGATGGATTTAAGAGAAAGTTAGATAGAGCTCTAGGGGCTAGTGGAAACAAGGGATATGGGGAGAAGGCAGGCACGGGTTATTGATAGCAGACGATCAGCCATGATCACAATGAATGGCGGTGCTGCCTCGAAGGGCCGAATGGCCTCCTCCTGCACCTATTTTCTATGTTTCTGTTTCTATGTGATCGCTGGACCTGAAGTGCTCCCAAACACATGTCCGCCACCTGTCTCATTTCCTATCAGGAGGTCCAGCACTGCCCCTTCTCTAGTAGGTACCTCTATGTATTGCTGCAAAAAAAATATCCTAACTCTCTCTTAAATCCATCCAGCCCTTTTACAGAATGTGTTTCCCAGTCTATGTGTGGAAAATTGAAAACTCCCACAATCACTACCTTGTGCTTACTACTAATATCTGCTATCTCCTTACATATTTGCTCTTCCAATTCTCGCTCCCCATTAGGCGGTCTATAATACACCCCTATAAGTGTTGCTACACCTTTCCCATTTCTCAGTTCCACCCAAATAGCCTCCCTAGACGAGCTCTCTAATCTATCCAGCAAAAGCACTGCTGTAATATCTTCCCTGACAAGCAATGCTCCACCTCTTGCCCCTCCAATTCTAGCACACCTGAAGCAACAAAATCCTGGAATATTTAGTTTCCAATCACAGCCATCCTGCAACCATGTTTCACTAATCACCACAACATCATTCTTCCAGGTTTCAATCCAGGCTCTAAGCTCATCCACCTTTCTTACAAGGCTCCTAGCATTAAAATATACACATTTAAGAAACCCACCACCTGTTATTCTCAGTTTATTATCCTTTTCTTCTTTCTCCCCCACATGTTGGGTCTGAGTGCTTCCCTTCTCTGCCTCCTGCCTCACACACTGTCTACTAGCTTTCTCTATTTGAGTCCCTCCCCCCGACCGTTCTAGTTTAAAGTCTCCCCAGTAGCCTTTGCAAATCTCCCCACCAGGATATTGGTCCCCCTCGGGTTCAAGTTCAACCCGTCCTTTTTGTACAAGTCACACCTTCCCCAAAGGAGGTCCCAATGATCCAGAAACTTGAATCCCTGCCCTCTGCACCAGTCCCTCAGCCACACATTTATCCTCCACCTCGCGCCATTCCTACTCTCACTGTCGCATGGCACAGGCAGTAATCCTGAGATTGTTACCTTTGTGGTCCTTCTCCTTAACTCTCCTCCTAACTCCCTAAATTCTCCTTTCAGGATCTCTTCTCTTTTTCTACCTATGTCATTGGTACCTATATCTCAGGACCTCAGGCTCCTCTCCCTCCCATTTCAGGATATCTTGGACATGTTCAGACAGATCACAGACCCAGGCACCAGGGAGGCAAACTACCACCCGGGTCTCCTGACTGCGTCCACAGAATAGTCCCCTATTACTAATGCCCTCTTCTTCTTTTCCCTACCCTTCTGAGCAACAGGGCCAGTCTCTGTGCTGGAGGCCCGGCCGCTGTCGCTACCCCCAGGTAGGCTGTCTCCCCCAACAGTACTCAAACAGGAGTACTTATTCCCAAGTGTACAGCCACCGGGGTACTCTCTAGTCCCTGCCTCTGCCCCTTGCCCCTGCTAACTGTGGCCCACTTGTCTGCCTCCCGTGGTCTTGGAGTGACCACCTCTCTATAACTGTCTATATGACTTCCTCACTCTCCCTGACCAGACGGAGGTCATCGAGCTGCTGCTCCAGGTTCCTAATACAGTCCCTTAGGAGCCCATCTCGACCCACCTGGTGCAGATGTGAGGTCTGGAAGTCTATCAGACTCCATGACCTCCCACATGTGACATCCCGAACAGTAAACTGCCCTGGGCCTCATACTCCCCCCTTACCCAGGATACAACACAAAGTGCTGGAAGAAACCAGCAGGGATCTGACTCCCAATCAGCGGCTTCCTCTAGCCCGCTTCCACCAATCAGCGGCTTCCTCTAGTCCGCTTCTACCAATCAGCGGCTTCCTCTAGTCCGCTTCCACCAATCAGCGGCTTCCTCTAGTCCGCTTCCACCAATCAGCGGCTTCCTCTAGTCCGCTGCCACCAATCAGCGGCTTCCTCTAGTCCGCTTCCACCAATGAGCGGCTTCCTCTGGTCCGCTTCCATCAATCAGCGGCTTCCTCTGGTCTGCTTCCACCAATCAGCGGCTTCCTCTAGTCCGCTTCCACCAATCAGCGGCTTCCTCTGGTCTGCTTCCACCAATCAGCGGCTTCGTCTAGCCCGCTTCCACCAATCAGCGGCTTCCGCTAGCCCGCTTCCACCAATCAGCGGCTTCCTCTAGTCCGCCTCTACCAACCAGCGACTTCCTCTAGCCCACTTCCACCAATCAGCGGCTTCCTCTAGCCCACTTCCACCAATCAGCGGCTTCCTCTAGCCCACTTCCACCAATCAGCGGCTTCCTCTAGTCCGCTTCCACCAATCAGCGGCTTCCTCTAGTCCGCTTCCACCAATCAGCGGCTTCCTCTGGTCTGCTTCCACCAATCAGCGGCTTCGTCTAGCCCGCTTCCACCAATCAGCGGCTTCCTCTAGCCCGCCTCCACCAACCAGTGGCTTCCTCTGGTCCGCCTCTACCAACCAGCGGCTTCCTCTAGCCCACTTCCACCAATCAGCGGCTTCCTCTAGCCCACTTCCACCAATCAGCGGCTTCCTCTAGCCCACTTCCACCAATCAGCGGCTTCCTCTAGTCCGCTTGTTTTGAAATGCGAATGGAACGTTACAGATTTGGCCTCCAACCGCCGCAACCGCTCCCGGGCCTCAGGCTGGCGGCCGGTGTCTGTCTCTGTATCTATATCTCTCTGTCTCTCTCTCTGTCTCTCTCTCTGTCTCTCTCTCTGTCTCTCTCATTGTCTCTCTCTCTGATTCACTCTTTTTTTTTAAATTTCAAAATATACTTTATTCGAATGATAAATATATACAATACATTGACCTTGCGGAAAATCCATCCGACATTTTCGGAGGCTGTACAATAGATCAATACAGTTTAGACATTTCTTTTCCCCAAATTTCCACAAATCAGTCCCCCACTCATGCCACTCATGTGGTACAATGGCGTGGGATACCTTCCCTTATATTGAGGGGCGTCTCCACCTTACCGTACCCCCATGTCCAGCAGCGCAAGGACCTTAGACTGTGGCCCTCCCCCACCGAGCCTTGGCGTTGGCTGCACCGAGCTTCAGTGCGTCCCTCAGCACGTACTCCTGCAGTCTGCAGCGGGCCAGTCAGCAACATTCCCTGACGGACATCTCGCTCTGCTGGGTGGTGAACAATGCTCGGGCAGACCAAAGGGCGTCTTTTACCGAGTTGATGACCCTCCAGCAGCACTTGATGTCAGTCTCTGAATGTGTCCCTGGGAACAGTCCGTAAATCACCGAGTCCTCTGTGACGGAGCTGTTCGGCATAAACCGTACCAGGGACCTTTGCATTTTTCTCCAGACTCTTTTAGCAAAACCACACTCTGTAAAGAGGTGGGCAACCGTCTCCTCGCCATAGCAGCCGTCCCGAGGGCAGCGTGCGCTGGCAGTGAAGTTCCGACGGTGCAGGAAGGATCTGACTGGGAGGGCTCCGCTCACCGCCAGCCAAGCCAGGTCTTGGTGCTTGTTGGTGAGTTCTGGCGATGAGGCATTTTGCCAGACAAGCTGGGCAGTCTGCTCAGGGACCCACGCCACCGGGTCCATAGAGTCATTTCCCTGCAGTGCCTGCAGGACATTCTGGGCTGACCACTGCCGGATGGACATGTGGTCAAAGGTGTTGGTCCGGAAGAACCCTTCCACCGACGACAGATGGGGCGGCAATGTCCAGCTGACTGGCACATTGCGTGGCACCTGCGCCAGGCCCATCCTTCTCAACACCGGGGACAGGTAGAACCTCAGCAGGTAGTGACAGTTGGTGCCCACGTGCCTTGGCTCCACACTCCGCCTGATGCAGCCACACACGAAGGTGGCCATCAGAATGAGGGCGACGTTGGGCACGCGTTGCCTGCTGACTTGTACATTGTGGCCCGTCGCACCCGATCCATCCTCGACCCCCAAATGAACTGGAAGATGGCCCGGGTGATCCCAGTGGCGTATGAGGGAGGGATAGGCCACACTTGTGCCAAGTACAGCAGCCCCGAGAGCACCTCACACCTGATGACCAAATTCTTTCCCGTTATGGAGAGTGAGCGTTGCCTCCACAGCTCCAGCTTCCTCCCCACCCTGGCTATCCTCTCCAGCCAATTTTTGTTACATGCCTCAGCCCCCCCAAACCAGATCCCCAGTGTAGATAAGGTACACAGACACCTTAAAGTCTTCAGTACTTTATTAAGCATACGTTATACAGAGCCCTGGCTGTACGTGGTCTGTCACGAACACTAGAGAGAGAGCTAGGGGCGTGTGGGTTGCAATTATACTAACTGGTGGGGGGAGTGGTTAGCATGGACATCGTTACTATCAATTAAAGGTTTACACACATATCATCTACATCCTTCCTCTACCAAAACAAACAGTGAGTGACAGGGCGACCACGTCTCATGCGCCAGGGTGAGTGCAAACAGTAGAGCACAGGGATACAGGATCACACGTAATCGCCGTAACGGACAGGCGGCCTGACCAGGCGACCAGACCGGGTCCGCACCTCGCCATCACCTCCTTCCCCGACGGGAACAAGCGGGGATGCTGGGGCATGGTGGGGGCTACGGACAGGAGAACTCCTTGGCGACGAAGGCATCGGGGGGTGGGGGTGGCGAAGAGAAGGGCGAGGAAGCCGGAGAAAGCGGGACCGCAGCCGGGAGGCGTTCTGGAGGAGGACGAGGGGAGGTCGGCCCCAGAGGAATGGGCAAAGCACAGGGCCGCGACAGAGGCAGCGGGGGGGCATACGGAGCCGCCGGGGGAGGGAGAGGCTCGTTCACGAGCCGGAGATGCTGGCGGGACCGGCGGTACACCCTTCCGTCGTGGTTGACAAGGTATGAACGAGGGGAACCGGCAGAACCGACGACCACGGCCAGCCTGGAACGGCCAGAAGAGGACCACATACGGGACGACCTGGCCGGGGAGAAGGAGGGCAGAGGACACGGCAGGACCTGTCGTGGGAACGCTTCTGGATACTGTGTATTTCGGCAATGCGTTCCCGGACCAAGGCAGGTTTAAAGACGGAGGGGGACAGGGACTGCTGAGACACCGGGACCGTGGTCCTCGTGACTCGGGACATGAGTCGCTGAGCCGGGGAGCCCAGGGCATGGTCGCGGGAGATGTTGCGGAGGTTCAGCAGGGCCAGGTAGATGTCGGAGCCGGATAGGCGACAACGCTCCAACAATCCTTTAGCTCTGCGGACCGCGCGCTCGGACAGTCCATTGCTCTGCGGGTATTCCGGGCTGCTGGTGTAATGACGAAAGTTCCAACGCTCAGCAAAATCGCGGAACTCGGCACTGGTGAACTGGCTGCCGTTGTCCGACTGCAGGCTGACGGGGGACCCGAAGGTGGCAAAGTGGCAGCGCAACTTGTCGATGACTGCGACGGAAGAGAGGGAGTTGAGCTGGTCAACTTCAAACCAGCTGGAGTAAGAGTCGACAAGCACCAGGAAGTGCTTTCCGTGCCACTCGAAGATGTCGGTTGCTAGCGCAGACCATGGCAGGTCAGCAGCTGGCTGCTGCAGGAGCGGCTGCCGCTGTTGCTGTGGAACGAGGCAGTTACAGGTAGGGCACGCGGAGACACTATCACGGAAGTAGCGAGGCATGTCAGGCCAGAGGAACTGGCTCTGAGCGACAGAAAGGGTCGCCTCGGCCCCAGGATGGCTACGATGAGCGGTTTCGAAGTATTGTTCTCGTAGTGCTGCGGGCACCACCACCTTGTGCCCCTTCACAATCACACCACCACGCAGCACCAACTCGTCACAAACCAAGAAGTAAGGCACCGCTGCGGCCGGCAGGGAAGAACGGCGGTCTGGCCAGCCCTGCTTGATGATCGCGGCCAGCTGCTGTAGCAAAGTGTCAGCCGCCGTGTGCTTGGCCAGGGACTGCAACTGACCGGAGGGCACGAAGTTCACGCCCAGGACTATCAGATCGGACGTCTCGTACGGATGTCGGGTTGTGGATGAGAGAGGCGCCCGAGACAGCGTGTCAGCAACAAACATGACCTTGCCCTTGCGATAAACCACTGTGAAAGTGAAGCGTTGTAGCTGGAGCATCATGCGCTGGAGCCGGGAGGAGGCCATGTGTATCGGCTTGTTGAGGATGGTGACCAGAGGCTGGTGGTCCGTCTCGACAGTGAAGCAGGTGCCCAGGATATAGTCTTTGAATTTGGAGCAGGCAAAGACAACCGCCAGCAGCTCTTTCTCAATCTGGGCATAGTGTTGTTCAGCGGTCGTCATTGTGCGGGATGCGTAGGACACAGGCAGTTGCACCCCGTCATGGATCTGCAGGCAGGCGGCCCCGAGGCCAAACTTAGATGCATCACATGTGAGAAGATGGGGCGCTGGAGGTCAAAATACTTCAGCGTTGGCATGCTGATCAGCTTAGATTTGAGGGTGTCGAATGCACGCTGGTGTTGCGGGAACCAGGCCCAGGCAGTGTCCTTTTTCACCAGATCCCGCAGAGGGGCACTCAGTTCGCTCAGGTCGGGGATGAACTTTCCCAGGTAGTTGACATGCCCAAGAAGCGCTGTAGGCCAGGCACGTCAGCAGGTGCAGGCATCTCGGATATCGCGGCCATCTTCTGCGGGTTGGGCTTTAGCCCCAATGCAGTGAAAACATGCCCCACGTAGGTGACCTCAGGGACCCGGAATCGGCACTTCTTCGGGTTGAGCTTCAGGTTGACCTCCCGGGCCCACTGCAGCACCTGGCGAAGGTGGTGGTCGCGCTCAGCGACATTCTTCCCATAAACCAGGATGTCGTCGACAATGATGGCACACGGAAGTCCAGCAAACAGTTGTTCCATGGTCCTCTGGAACACCTCGCTAGCAGAGTTGATCCCAAACGGCATGCGGAGGAAGCGATACCTGCCGAAGGGCGTGCTGAAGATCGTCAGGTGCGAGGATCGCTCATCTAGAGGTATCTGCCAGAATGAACTCTTGGCATCAAGAACCGAGAACACAGTGGCAGGGCCGACCTGTGCAGCAACATCCTCCACCGTCCGCATGAAATAGTGCGGGCGCCTGATGGCCAAGTTCAAGTCCTTAGGGTTGATGCAGATCCGTATTTTGCTCTTGTCTTTCTTCGCAGCGACAACCATAGTAGAAACCCACCGGGTGGAGTCCGTTACTGGCTTCAGGAAGCCCGTGGCCACCATCTCACGAAGAGCAGACTCGACCTTGCCCCCATGGCAAAGGAGACACGGTGCGGGGGACGGACGACCGGCGTGATGTCGGGATTGAGGGCAATCCTGTAGCTGCAGGGCAACTTCCCCAGCTTCGAGTCAAACCGGTCTGGGAATTCGGCCAGCGGGTTCAGAGGTGCCTCTACCAGGTGGACATCGCTGTGGAAGCTCACCAATCCGAGGTCCTGGCAGGCCTCCACGCCGAGCAGGGGGTCACATTTACCATCTAGCAGGAATAAAGAGAGGGGCCGAGAGGTCTTCAGCTCCTTGCAGTGGAGAGTGGCCCTCCCCACAGGAACAAGAACGCCAATTATTTCTTATCTTCCTGAACAGGCTTGTCGACATAACATTAGCAGTAGCCCCGTATCCACCTTAGCAGAGAAGGCCATGCCATTCACCGTGACTCGCAAGGAAAACACACTCAGCTCGCACTGAGAAGAGTCAGGGTCAGACGGGGGGAGATCATCGTGCTGGAGATGGGAACCAGATGCTGTATCATCACGTGTCAGGTAGCGAGACGGTTTCTGTTGTGGCTGTACAGGGTTCGCACGGGAACGGCATGCTGCCGAGAAGTGGTTGGGCTTGTTGCAGAAATTACAGGTTTTCCCCAACGCCGGGCACACATTAAAACGGTGTGAGACAAAGTTACAATTTGGACATCGTTGAGGAGGTCTGAAGCCCTGCAGTGGGCTTGCCCTCTGTCGCCGGGGAGCATTGTACTGGCGACCAGCGAGACTGGCTGTGTGGACTACAGGGTCAGGTACAGCGGAGGAGGCAGCCTCAGCTAAACGAGAGGCATGCAGCGCCTCATCGAATGTCAGATCAGGCTTACGCAGCAGCTCAGAGCGCAGCTTATCATCCTGTAGAACAAAGACCAAGATGTCACGGGTCAAAGTATCAGGGGTCAGAACATGCAGGTCACATCAGTGAGCCAGGTGGCGCAGCGCGGCCACGAAATTGTCAATAGATTCCCCAGGGTTTTGGCGTCTGGAGAACAGTTTGAAACGCTGTAAGATGTGGTTAATGGGAAGGTCACACATCGCCGTAAATTTAGCAAGCAGACATACCGGGTCCTGGATACTCTCACCCTGTCCATAGATGAACGACTCCGAATGCTCGAGCGCTTCGGGACCAGCCAGGTTAAGCAGCAGGGAAGCCTTAACAGCGGGGGCCACAGCAGGGTGGGCGAATGTAACATAATGCTCAAAGTCACGTCGGAACACACTCCAGCGATAAGTGATGTCTGCATGAAAGACTAGGATGTCAGGTTTACGACAGGCAGAAGCCATCACGGCACAGGGAGGGGGTACTGGGACTAAGAAAATAAAACGCGATAGACTGGAGACGCAGAAATAAGCACTTCTGACACCATGTAGAGAAGGTACACAGACACCTTAAGGTCTTCACTACTTTATTAATCATACATCATATAGCCCTGGCTGTACGTGGTCTGTCATGATCACTAGAGAGAGAGCTAGGGGCGTGTGGGTTACAATTATACTAACTGGTGGGGGTTGGTTAGCATGGACATCGTCACTATCAATTAAAGGTGTACACACATATCATGTACAGTCCACAGAGTGCAAAATATTATTGGGGCACCGCTACCAGCTTTGGAGGGCATCTACCACACACGGTGTCTCAGGAAGGCCGTCAGCATACATAAAGACTCCTCTGTAATGGACTGTTCAAACTACTCCCTTCCAGCAGACGTTACAAGGGCTTCTACGCCCGCACCTCCAGACTCAGGAACAGCTTCATTCCCAGAGCTAGAGCGGCTCTGAACCGGCCCTGCTGAGTACCCCCCCGCCCCCATGGACTGTCTCCCCCAGCCTCGTACTTTAGTCTGTGTTGATTTTACTGGTCTAATGTTCGTTTTTACAAACCTTGTTCTCAGGGTATTTAAACCTAAATTTTATTTGTCGATTAAGTTATGACATCGGATGGAAGTTGCAAAACAAATCTCGTTGCACTTATGTGTAATGACAACAAAATATATTATTATTATTATTATTATTATTATTGTGAATCTGTAGCCATTTGGGACTGAGATGAGAAGCAACTTTTCCCCACCAGAGAGTTGTGAATCTGTGGCCATTTGGGATTGAGATGAGGAGAAACCTTTCCACCTAGAGAGTTGTGAATCTGTGGAATTCTCTGCCTCAGAGGGCGGTGGAGGCACGTTCTCTGGATGCTTTCAAGAGAGAGTTAGATAGAGCTCTAGTTTACATAGAAACATAGAAAATAGGTGCAGGAGGAGGCCATTAGCCCTTCGAGCCAGCACCGCCATTCATTGTGATCATGGCTGATCGTCCGCTATCAATAACCCGTGCCTGCCTTCTCCCCATATCCCTTGACTCCACTAGCCCCTAGAGCTCTATCCAACTCTCTCTTAAATCCACCCAGTGATTTGGCCTCCACTGCCATCTGTGGCAGGGAATTCCATAAATTCACAACTCTGGGTAAAAAAGCTTTTTCTCACCTCAGTCTTAAATGACCTCCCCTTTATTCTAGGACTGTGGCCCCTGGTTCTGGACTCACCCAAAATTGGGAACATTTTTCATCCATCTAGCTTGTCCAGTCCTTTTATAATTTTATATGTTTCTATAATATTCCCCCTCATCCTTCTAAACTCCAGTGAATACAAGCCTAGTCTTTTCAATTTTTCTTCATATGACAGTCCCACCATCCCAGGGATCAATCTCGTGAACCTACGCTGCACTGCCTCAATCACAAGGATGTCTTTCCTCAAATTAGGAGACCAAAACATGTACACAATACACCAGATGTGGTCTCTCCAGAGCCCTATACAACTGCAGAAGAACCTCTCTACTCCTATACTGAAATCCTCTTGTTATGAAGGCCAACATTCCATTAGCTTGCTTCACTGCCTGCTGTACCTGCACGCCAACTTTCAGTGACTGGTGTACAAGGACACCCAAGTCTCGCTGTACCACCCAATTATCTAACCTAACCCCATTGAGATAATAATCTGCCCCCTTGTTTTTGCCACCAAAGTGGATAACCCCACATTTATCTATATTATACTGCATCTGCCACGCATCTGCCCACTCAATCAACCTGTCCAGTTCCCCCTGTATCCTCAGAACATCCTCTTCACAGTTCACACTGCCACCCAGCTTTGTGTCATCCGCAAACTTGCTAGTGTCACTCCTAATTCCCTCTTCCAAATCAGTAATATATATGGTAAACAGTTGCGGCCCCAGCACCGAGCCTTGCGGCACTCCACTCGCCACTGCCTGACATTCTTAAAAGGACCCGTTCACTCCTACTCTTTGCTTCCGGTCTGCCAACCAATTTTCTATCCATGTCAACACCCTACCCCCAATACCATGTGCTCTAATTTTAGTCGCCAGTCTCCCGTGCGGGACCTTATCAAAGGCTTTCTGAAAGTCTAGATACACTACATCCACTGGCACCCCTTCATCCATTTTACTTGTCACATCCTCAAAAAATTCCAGAAGATTAGTCAAGCATGATTTCCCTTTCATAAATCCATGTTGACTTGGACTAATCCTTTTACTGCTACTCTTTGCTGTGTTATACATTTTTTCTTTTAGTTTTATTCTATCCCTAACTTCTCTTGTCAGCCACGGTTGCCTCCTACTCCCCTTAGATTCTTTCTTCCTTTTTGGAATGAAATGATCCTGCATCTTCCGGATTATGCCCAGAAATTCCTGCCATTGCTGTTCCACCGTCATTCCTGCTAGGATCCCTTTCCAGTCTATTTTGGCCAGCTCCTCTCTCATGCCTTCATAGTCCCCTTTGTTCAACTGTATCACTGCCACTTCCGATTTAACGTTCTCCTTCTCAAATTGCAGATTAAAACTAATCATATTATGATCACTACCTCCAAGCGGTTCCTTTACCTCGAGTTCTCTTATCATATCTGGTTCACTAAATCCAGAATTGCCTTTTCTCTGGTCGGCTCCATTACAAGCTGCTCTAAGAATCCATCTCGGAGGCATTCTACAAACTCCCTTTCTTGGATGGGGCATGTTGGTCAGGGTGGGACTAGTGTAGATGGGGCATGTTGGGACTAGTGTAGATGGGGCATGTTGGTCGGGGTGGGATTAGTGTAGATGGGGCATGTTGGTCGGGGTGGGACTAGTGTAGATGGGGCATGTTGGTCGGGGTGGGACTAGTGTAGATGGGGCATGTTGGTCGGGGTGGGATTAGTGTAGATGGGGCATGTTGGTCGGGGTGGGACTAGTGTAGATGGGGCATGTTGGTCGGGGTGGGACTAGTGTAGATGGGGCATGTTGGTCGGGGTGGGACTCGTGTAGATGGGGCATGTTGGTCTGGGTAGTGAAAGTTGGGACGAAGGGCCTGTATCTCTTTGCAACTCACTAAATCAAACCAAACTGTACTACTAAATGAAATGTAATGTTTATCGATGAATTATATATTTATACACACAATATTTACGCCTGTATATATTATTAATAACAAATATATATTAATATTCATGGAGTAACTCAGTGGGTCAGGCAGCATCTGTGGAGAACATGGAATACGTTTCCACCCAGAGAGTCGTTTCCACCCAGAGAGTCGTGAATCTGTGGCCATTCGGGACTTGACTCAGTGGGACCCGTTGGAACCCAGTCACATGGGGAGGGGTCCACCCGATGCAATATTCCACTACTCACCCATAGCTCCCTTCCTCAATTAGGTCCTGCAGCAATGGGAGGGGGGGGGGTGTGGCGGAGGGGTGTGGAAGGAGAGGGCGTGTGTATGTGTGTGCGTGTGTGAGTGTCTGTCTGTGTGTGTGTCTGTGTCTCTGTGTGTTTGTGTTTGTGTGTGTGTGTGTGTGTGTGTGTGTGTGTGTGCGCGCGCGCGCGCGCGTGAGTGTGAGAGTGTGAGTGTGCGTGTGGTGTGTGCGTGCGCATGGGGAGGGGTAGGAGCCAGCGAGGGGCACCAGAGGGGTGGTGGCTGGAGCTGGCAGTGCGATGGGGACTCACAGCAGGCGCTGCTCGCTGTCGTTCTCCCGCCGGGATCAGAGTCTCCACTTTCCATCTGGCCACATCTCCGGCTCTGGGCTGGGATGCTTGGGGCTGGGATGCTGCTTGCGGCTGGGCTGCTCGGGGCTGCTGCTTGGGGCTGGGCTGCTCAGTGCGTGGCTGCTCGGGGCTGGGCTGCTCAGTGTCCCTCCGGTTGTAAACCTCCGCCGGCCACCCTCGGCCGCAGTAAGGACGCGGTGGTGCATGAAGGGGCGGACCGACCCGGGGTGCGACTGGAGAAGAGACTAATCTGCGCGGTGCCGAACGTCAGGAGACAGTGTGAGACAGGAGGAGACAGTGCCCCGAATGGCACAGTGTCACACAGACACACACAGACACACACAGACACACACAGACACACACACACACACACACTCACTCATTCACACACAAACAACCAATACTAAAATGTCAAGTAACTTTAGAACGTGGTAAACCTACAGTGTGTAAACCGAATGATTCAAACATTTAAAGCCTCCGGTAGAAGCTGCTGCTGCTGAAGCAAAAACTTGCTTTAAAAAACGTCCAACAAAACACACTCACCATAAACAGAGCAGTACGCTCTCTTGATTTATTCAACAATGTCTTCACTATGGAAATAACGCACTCAGTGCCATCTTGCCGCTAACCGGAAATTACGTCATCGGCGCCATCTTGTCACTAAGCGGATGTGACGGAATCTTACGCATCTTAGCAAACACTTTACAACCAATCTATTCTCTGAAAACTTTTTAAACGCCAAGGCAATTTGGCAAACACTTTACAACCAATCAATTTTCTGAACTTTTTAAAAGCCAAGACAAACAATTTGGCAAGCACTTTACAACCACATTGAGGTGACTCACCGTCGAGTAGACGTGCTTTCAATGTTATTCACAGCTCAGAGAGCCGTGATCCTCTTGCTTCCTCCAATTCGCAGAGACTGAGTGAGGCACGATGCTTCCGGGATTTATAGTTCCCCCACTTGCCACCAGCGGGGCACCAGAGAGAAAGGCGACATTTTTAAAACATTAATAACTCTCTGATATTTCATCGACGGTAAAAATCCTCCACTCCAGTCTGGCGGAGGGGGTCTCTGAACGAGGTGGCCAAAAATGACGGCCATAAGTGGCGGCGTTCATTTGGAAATTATGAAACAGAAAGTCAGAAAGTGCTCAAGATCTTAGTTTTAATAATATAGATGACAATATAATCATCCTTCTCGCTCTCCCTCCCTCTCTCTCTCTTCTCCTCTCCCTTTCCCCCTCCCTCTCTCTCTCCCTCCCTCTCTCTTTTCTTTCTCCTTCTCTCTCTCCCTTTCCCCCTCCCTCTCTCTTTCCCTCTCCCCTCTCTCTCCCTCCCCCCCTCTCTCTCCACCCCCCCCCTCTCTCCCTCTCGTTTCCTCAGGTAGATGAGGCAACATATACAGGTGCTTATTAAAATAGACGCACCGCAGATCACGATGTATTGGTCAATCATCTTCTCATCTACAATGTCAGGAAGAGAAGAGAATAGATTAATAATTTCCTCCCACCCTCTCTCCCCCCCCCCCCACTCTCTCTCCTCACTGCCTCTCCCCCCCTCTATCTCCCCAGGCCTAGATGTATTTTTTGCGGACTATATTTAAGGCTTTTGGGCTATTTTAAGACAACTGGGCCCAAGACATTACCAGTTCAGATAGATTTTTTGGGCCTATATTTTAAGCTTTAGACTATTTTAAGATAACTTGGCCCAAGAAGGTAGCAGTTCAGGACAAGATGTATTTTGGGCCTATATTTTAGGCTTTAGATTATTTAAAAACAACTTGGCCCTGGACATTACCAGTTCAGGCCTAGATGGATTTTGGGCCTATATTTTTGTCTTTAGATTCTTTTAAGGCAAGTTAGCCCTAGACATTACCAGTTCAGGTTTAGATGGATTGTTTGGGGCTACATTTTAGGCTTTAGATTCTTTTAAGACTTTGGCCCAAGAAGTTACCAGTTCAGGCCTAGATGGAATTTTCTGGGCCTATATTTTAGGCTTTAGACTATTTTAAGACAACTCGGGCCTAGACCAGGGGTGGGGAACCTTTTCACATTGGAAGGCCGCATTAAGTTAGCTGTAATTTAATAAGGCCACATCCAAGAAGCTTCAATTAGATATACTTCAAAATGTACGTTACTTTGTAAACATCTAACTACTATGTACTAACTTCAAAACAATGAAAACATTTTGTTAATTCTTTTTTTTTTGTTAATATATTTTTATTAGAAGCAAACATATTATGGTGAAAACATTTCATGTGTATCAATCATACATTATTAATATTATCAATTGAGGATTAATTCTGCTTCTAACTTTTTTATATAGATAGAAAGTAAGAGAGAGAGAGAGAAAAACCCCATAAATGTCAAGATAAAAAAAAGATTGGAATGATTTACTAATAATACATCATTGGAGATAGGTTTGAAGATTATAAAGTATAACTTTTCATCTGATCCTGAGTTCAAGTTTCAGTTAGGTTCCCGTGCCGAACCAATCTACCCTTTCAAATAATCGATGAATGAAGACCATATTCTAACAAAAAGTTCTTGTTTGTCCATTAAGACAAATCTGATTCTTTCCAGGTGTAGGGTCTCCGACATTTCCATAATCCACATTTTAATTGTGGGGGTTATAGGACCTTTCCAAAATTTTAATATTAATTTCTTCCCAGTTATTATACTGTAGTCTAGAAAGTTTCTTTGGCTTGTTGTGCATGTTAGACTTTGCTCTGATATTCCAAGTATTATTAGTTTTGAGTCAGGATCCAGTTTAGTATTAACAACTTCAGAAATTATTCTAAAAATATCAATCCAGAAATTTTTGATTTTTATACAATTTGCAAAAGTATGTGTCAAGTTAGCCTCTAGATGCTGACATTTATCGCAGATAGGAGAGATGTGTGGGAACATTCCATTTAGTTTTACTTTAGTGTAGTGTAATCTGTGTAATGCTTTAAATTGTCCTAAAGCATGTCTGGCATTTAACGAGCATTGATGTGTATATTGTAGACTTTTGTCCCAAATATTTTTTGTTATAGGTTGGCCTAATTAATTTTCCATGTATGTCTATATGATTCCGTCGATGGGACCTTACTATCTAAAAGGGTATTATAAATATAAATTGTTAATTTTTCTGTATTAGGATGTTTATTCAAACATTCATCAAGGATTTCTGGTTCCCTACTCCTATAATCTTGTGTATTGGATTTAACATAATCTCTAAATTGTAGATATCGAAAAGAAATATTGGAGTGTAGTCCATAAATCTGTTGTAACTCCTGAAATAAAAGAAAAGTGCCTTTCTTATAAAGATGTCCCATCTTTTTAATTCTGTCATTTGTCCATTATAGAAACATAGAAATTAGGTGCAGGAGTAGGCCATTCAGCCCTTCGAGCCTGCACCGCCATTCAATATGATCATGGCTGATCATCCAACTCAGTATCCCGTACCTGCCTTCTCTCCATACCCTCTGATCCCCTTAGCCACAAGGGCCACATCCAACTCACTCTTAAATATAGCCAATGAACTGGCCTCAACTACCCTCTGTGGCAGAGAGTTCCAGAGACTCACCGCTCTCTGTGTGAAAAAAGTCTTTCTCATCTCGGTCTTAAAGGATTTCCCCCTTATCCTTAAGCTGTGACCCCTTGTCCTGGACTTCCCCAACATCGGGAACAATCTTCCTGCATCTAGCCTGTCCAACCCCTTAAGAATTTTGTAAGTTTCTATAAGATCCCCTCTCAATCTCCTAAATTCCAGAGAGTATAAACCGAGTCTATCCAGTCTTTCTTCATAAGACAGTCCTGACATCCCAGGAATCAGTCTGGTGAACCTTCTCTGCACTCCCTCTATGGCAATAATGTCCTTCCTCAGATTTGGAGACCAAAACTGTACGCAATACTCCAGGTGTGGTCTCACCAAGACCCTGTACAACTGAAGTAGAACCTCCCTGCTCCTGTACTCAAATCCTTTTGCTATGAAAGCTAACATACCATTCGCTTTTTTCACTGCCTGCTGCACCTGCATGCCTACTTTCAATGACTGGTGTACCATGACACCCAGGTCTCGCTGCATCTCCCCTTTTCCTAATCGGCCACCATTTAAATAATAGTCTGCTTTCCTGTTTTTTGCCACCAAAGTGGATAACCTCACATTTATCCACATTATACTGCATCTGCCAAACATTTGCCCACTCACCCAGCCTATCCAAGTCACCTTGCAGTCTCCTAGCATCCTCCTCACAGCGAACACTGCCCCCCAGCTTAGTGTCATCCGCAAACTTGGAGATATTGCCTTCAATTCCCTCATCCAGATCATTAATATATATTGTAAATAGCTGGGGTCCCAGCACTGAGCCCTGCGGTACCCCACTAGTTACTGCCTGCCATTGTGAAAAGGACCCGTTTACTCCTACTCTTTGCTTCCTGTTTGCCAGCCAGTTCTCTATCCACATCAATACTGAACCCCTAATACCGTATGCTTTAAGTTTGTATACTAATCTCTTATGTGGGACCTTGTCGAAAGCCTTCTGGAAGTCCAGATATACCACATCCACTGGTTCTCCTTATCCACGCTACTAGTTACATCCTCGAAAAATTCCACAAGATTCGTCAGACATGATTTACCTTTTGTAAATCCATGCTGACTTTGTCCAATGATTTCACCACTTTCCAAATGTGCTGCTATCCCATCTTTAATAACTGACTCTAGCAGTTTCCCCACTACCGATGTTAGACTAACTGGTCTGTAATTCCCCGTTTTCTCTCTCCCTCCCTTCTTAAAAAGAGGGGTTACATTTGCTACCCGCCAATCCTCAGGAACTACTCAAGAATCTAAAGAGTTTTGAAAGATTATCACTAATGCATCCACTATTTCCTGAGCTACTTCCTTAAGTACTCTGGGATGCAGCCTATCTGGCCCTGGGGATTTATCGGCCTTTAATCTATTCAATTTACCCAACACCACTTCCCGACTGACCTGGATTTCACTCAATTCCTCCTTTGACCCACAGTCCCCTGCTATTTCAGGCAGATTATTTATGTCTTCCTTAGTGAAGACGGAACCAAAGTAGTTATTCAATTGGTCCGCCATATCCTTGTTCCCCATGATCAACTCACCTGTTTCTGACTGCAAGGGACCTACATTTGTTTTAACTAACCTCTTTCTCTTCACATATCTATAAAAACTTTTGCAGTCAGTTTTTATGTTCCCTGCCAGTTTTCTTTCATAATCTATTTTTCCTTTCCTAATTAAGCCCTTTGTCCTCCTCTGCTGGTCTCTGAATTTCTCCCAGTCCTCTGGTATGCTGCTTTTTCTGGCTACTTTGTACGCATCATCCTTTGCTTTGATACTATCCCTGATTTCCCTTGTTATCCACGGATGCACTACCTTCCCCGATTTATTCTTTTGCCAAACTGTGATGAACAATTTTTGTAGTTCATCCATGCAGTCTTTAAATGTCTTCCATTGTATATCCACCGTCAACCCTTTTAGAATTAATTGCCAGTCAATCTTGGCCAATTCACGTCTCATACCCTCAAAGTTACCTTTCTTTAAGTTCAGAACCATTGTTTCTGAATTAACAATGTCACTCTCCATCCTAATGAAGAACTCAACCATATTATGGTTACTCTTGCCCAAGGGGGCACGTACAACAAGACGGCTAATTACCCCTTCCTCATTACTCAAAACCCAGTCTAAAATAGCCTGCTCTCTCGTTGGTTGCTCTACATGTTGATTTAGATAACTATCCCGCATACATTCCAAAAAATCCTCTTCCTCAGCACCCCTGCCAATTTGATTAACCCAATCTATATGTAGATTGAAGTCACCCATTATAACTGTTTTGCCTTTGTCGCACGCATTTCTAATTTCCTGTTGATACCATCCCCAACTTCTCTGCTACTGTTAGGTGGCCTGTACACAACACCCACCAGCGTTTTCTGCCCCTTAGTGTTTTGTAGCTCTACCCATACCGATTCCACATCCTCCAAGCTAATGTCCTTCCTTTCCATTGCGTTAATCTCCTCTCTAACCAGCAACGCTACTCCACCTCCTTTTCCTTTCTCTCTATCCCTCCTGAATATTGAATATCCCTGGATGTTCAGCTCCCTGCCTACGTCACCCTGGAGCCATATCTCCGTGATCCCAACTATATCATAATCATTAATATCTATCTGCACGTTCAACTCGTCCACCTTATTACGAATACTCCTTGCATTGAGACACAAAGCCTTCAGGCTTGTCTTTACAACGCACTTACCCCTTATACAATTTTGCTGAAAAGTGGTCCTTTTTGATTTTTGCCCTATGTGAAACCTTTATCCAGTATGGAAGGTTTTAATAAGGGATTGTTTACAATGGGGAGACAGAGTGATATATTATCCAATTTTAAAGCCTTTTTTAATTGTTTCAAGATTTGTATACCACTATGTATTATAGGGTTTTCCCTATAGGTTTTTATGTGCAATTTTGTGGGTGCAAACATAATCGAACCTATTTTTAAAAGTAAACCATCTTCCTTTTCCATCCTTAACCAGTCTGGTTGTTGATCCATTTCTTCCAGCCAGAAATTCATGTTTTTAATATGGACTGCCCAAAAATAAAACAGAAAATTTGGTAAAGCTAAACCTCCATTAGTCTTTGATTTACATAAATGCTTTTTGCTTATTCTATGTTTCTTATAATCCCAAATGAAACTTGTAACAGTGGAGTCGACTTTAAAAAAGATTTTGGGATATATAGCGGGATTGACTGAAATAAGTACAGTAATTGTGGCAAAAAGATCATTTTTATAGCATTAATTCTACCAAACATTTAAATGAGGAGTGTTTTTCAATACTGAATATTCTTATTTAGTTTATTCAGTAAAGGTGAGAAGTTTGATTTAAATAAAGAAGTATATGTCTTAGTTACATAAATTCCTAAATATTTAACTTTTTCCTCAATTATTTTAAAAGGGGATTGTTGTAGTGTATGTAAATTGAGTTCCGTTGTTAGCATGAATTCGCTTTTATTCCAATTAATTCTATATCCTGAAAACTGACCAAATTGAGTTATTAGATTTCATAGATTTGGAATACTACTTTCTGGCTTTGTAATATATATTAATACATCATCTGCATATAAGGAGATTTTATTCATTGTGTCTTTAGTATTATACCCATGTATTTCAGGATGAGCTCTGACACTTTCTGTTAATGGTTCAATTGCAAAAGCGAATAATAATGGGGACAGCGGGCACCCTTGACTACAACCTCTAGAAAGATTAAATTTAGTTGATAACGTTTGGTTTGTTAGTATTCTAGCTGTTAGGTTAGAATATAAAAGTTTAACCCATGTACAGTACTTCTTTCCCAATTGAAATGTTCCCTTCACCGAAAATAAATATGATCATACCACCTGATCAAATGCTTTTTCAGCATCTAGCGAAATAATTGCAAGGTCTGCATTAGCAATTCTATTTGAGTATATAATATTAAATAGTTGTCTCAAATTGTAAAATGAATAACGTTTTGGAATAAAACCTGTTTGGTCGGTGTGTTTAATTTGTTAATCACTAAACTCAGTCTATGAGGTAGGAATTTAGTTTATATTTTCTGATCAGTATTTAAGAGAACTATTGCTCTATAAGAACCTGGATCTTCCAGATCCTTATCAGTTTTTGGTATAAGTATTATTGTAGATTCGTTTAAAGTTTCTGGGAGTTTCTGTTGAGTATAAACGTGTTTATACAGTGTCTGTAAACGTGGGGAAATCAGATCATAAAATGTTTTATAAAATTCAGAGCTTAGGCCGTCAGGGCCTGCGGCCTTTCCATTTTTGAAACATCTAATTGACTCTTCAATATCTTTTATCGTTATTTCAGCACCTAGTAGTTCTCGCTCTTGCAAATCTAAACCCGTAAGATTACATTTCTGTAAAAATGCTTCCATTCCTGTTGATTGTTCTGTCACTTTAGTTGAGTAAAGTTTTTGATAGTATTGTGAAAATCTGTCATTAATATTTTTAGGTAGTGTTAATATTTCTCCCTTGTCTGATCTAATTTGATAAATTGTTTTTTCCCCGTCCAGTTTACGCAGCTGACGTGCTAATAGTTTTTGTGGTTTATCACCAAATTCAAAGTTTAATTGTTTTGTATGTTGATAAAGTTTTATAACTTGGTCTGAGTATATTTTATTCAACTTATATTTAAGTGCTGCAATTTTGTTGTGTTTTGCCATAGTTGCTACTGCATTTTCTATGTCTAATTACCTTATTTCTATTTCCAATGTCTGTTGTTTAGCCCTATTCTCTTTATTAAGTAATGCCTGGGAGGAGATTAATGCTCCTCGTGTAAATGCTTTAAATGTTTCCCAAAGAAGGGAAGCAGAAGTTCCATGGTGGTCATTAGCCTCGAAAAACATATTAATCTTGTTTTACAAGGTATTCATAACATACCTTTTCATTTAAAATTTGAGGATTAAGTCTCCATTGTGTCTGTTTCTTGTCCATTCCGTTTAGTTTAATTATAAATGTTAATGGAGCATGGTCCGAGATTATAATTTTATGATATTGCGAGTTGTAGGCGAATGGAATAAGTTTAGAGTCTAGTAAGAAATAGTCTATCCTTGAATAAGTTTTATGCACCGGTGAATAAAATGAATATTCTTGTCCGGATGGATTTTCAATTCATTCTTGATGTTGGTAGTATTAATATATGAGTTTAAAAATTCACTTGACTGAGATTTTAATTTTATTTGAGTTGATGATCTGTCTATGACACCCAGGTCTCATTGCATCTCCCCTTTTCCTAATCAGCCACTGTTCAGATAATAGTCTACCCTCCTGTTTTTGCTGCCAAAGTGGATAACCTCACATTTATCCACATTATACTGCATCTGCCATGCCTTGCAGCCTCCTAGCATCCTCCTCACAGCTAAAACTGCCCCCCAGTTTCGTGTCGTCCGCAAACTTGGGGATGTTGCATTCAATTCCCTCATCCAGATCATGAATATTGTAAATAGCTGGGGTCCAAGCACTGAGCCTTGCGGTACCCCACTAGTCACTGACTGCCATTCTGAAAATGACCCGTTGGTGTTTTAAATACGTTCATTTTAAGATTTAAAAAATAATAATAAAAAGACGAACAAAAACATATTAATAAAAATAAAACGATTTGGTCTACAAAATTTCGATTCATTCAAAAGGCCGCACTTAATGACCTAGAAGGCCACAAGTTCCCCACCCCGGCCCTGGACAATACCAGATCAGGACTAGATGGCTTTTTCAGCCTATATTTTAGGCTTTAGACTATTTTAAAACAACTTGGCTCCAAACATTACCAGTTCAGGCCTAGATGGTTTTTTGGGCCTATATTTTCGGCTTTATATTCTTTTAAGGCAAGTTGGCCTTAGACATTACCAGTTCAGGACTAGATTGGCTTTAGACAACTTACGATTTAAAATTTTTCGAAAACAGGTGAAATTTGCAAAACAACAGTCCAGTTTCTCACAAATTAATTGGCGATTAAATTCTTGTCCAAATCCACATTTAGGAGAAGTTACAGCTGTCTTACACCCTTAAAAATAGAGAGAGAGAGAGGAGAGAGAGAGGAGAGGAGAGAGAGAGAGAGAGAGAGTTGAGAGAGAGAGAGAGAGAGAGAGAGAGAGAGAGAGAGAGAGAGAGAGAGAGAGAGAGAGAGAGAGAGAGAGAGAGGGAGAGAGAGGGGCTGAGAGAGAGAGCACAATCAGTTAATATATTTAACAAGACACTCAGGCCCTTCGGCCCACCGAGTCCGTGCCGACCAGCGATCGCCCATACACATGCTAGTTTAGTGATACAGGGCGAAAACAGGTCCTTCAGCCCAACTTGCCCACACTGGCCAACGTGCCCCATCTACACTAGTCCCACCTGCTGCCCACGTTTGGCCCATATGCCTCCAAACCTGTCCTATTCATGTACCTATCCAAGTGTTGTGATAGTCCCTGCCTCAACTACCTCCTCCGGCAGCTCCTTCCATACACCCACCACCCTCTGTGTGGAAAGGTTGCCCCTCAGTTCCTATTCAATTTTTCCCACCCCCACCTCTCTCACCTTAAAACCATGTCCTCTGGTCCTTGATTCCCCTACTCTGGGCAAGAGACTCGGTGCGTTTACCCGATCTATTCCTCTGGGATTTTGTACACCTCTATAAGATCAACCCTCATCCTCCTGCGCTCCAAGAAATAGAGTCCCAGCCTGCCCCCACCTCTCCCTGTTGAGGTTGCCGGAGAAACGCAGCGGGTGAGGCAGCTTCTATGGAGCGAAGGAAATAGGCAACGTTTCGGGTCGAGACCCTTCTTCAGACGCTGGGGTCAAACTTGCAAATCTGCTCCGAAAGTGAAAACTGCAATTCCTTTAAAATTCATCCCTCCCTCCCTCTCCTCCTCTATCTTTCCCTCTCCCTCTCCCACTCTCTCTCTTTCCCTCTCCCTCTCTCCTTTCTCTCTGTCACTCTCCCTCTCCTCTCCTCTACCTTTCCCTCTGCCCCTCCCACCTTCCCCCTTTCACTCAATTCTTCATTTTTTGCTCCATTCTTCATTTCTCCCTCTCTCTTTTCCTCCCTCCCGCAGCCTCACTCCTCCACCTGTCCCTCCATCTCTCTCCCTCTCTATCTCCCTCCCTCTGTCTCCCATCCCCTCTACTCTCCTCCCCTGCCCTGTATATTTACCTTTCCCTCTCCCCTTTCTCTCCCCCTCTCTGTTTCTCTTTCCCTCTCCTCTATTGTTCCTCTCCCTCTCTCCTTTGTCTCTTTCTCTCTCTCTCCCCCTCCCCCATCTCCTCTCCTCTCCTTTTCCGGGGGCGGGGCATCCGGCCCTCTGACTGATCGCACGTCCCCATTGGTGGAGAGAGACGTCACTCAACCGGGCGGTGGGGCGGGAAGCGGCGGCTGATTGGAGGAGACGGACGTCAGTCAGAGGGGGGGAGTAGGAACCCGCCCCATTGTCTCTCTCTGGTCCGCGTTGCAGACAGGAGTGAGAGAGAGGAAGAAGGAGAGAGAGAGGGAGGAGTGTGGGCTGGGGAGGGAAAGAGATATTAAAGGAGAAATTAAGAGTTGAGTGAAAATTGAGGATTTGAGCGAAAGGGGGAAGGTGGAAGAGAGGGAAGATAGAGGGAGAGAGAGATAGAAAGGAGAGGGAGAGAGGAAAGGAGGGGAGAGGGGAGGGAGAGAAAGAGAGAGAAGAGAGGGATTAGAGCCAGAGAGACAAACGAGAGAGGACAAGGAAAATATTGAGGGGAGAGAAGAGGGAAAGAGAGAAAGGAGCCAACATAGTGATAGTGGAACCATCAGAGAGGGAAAGATAGAGATGGGAGAGAGACAGAGAGAGAAAGGGAGAGAATGAAAGGAGAGAGGGAGCGGGAAAGATAGTGGAGAGAGAGAGAAAGGAGAGAGGGAGAGAGAGGAAGGAGAGAGGGAGAGAGATAGAGGGCGGGGAGGAGAGGAGAAGGGAGGGGAGAGATGGAGGGAGGAGAGGAGCGAGAGAGAGAAAGAGGGGAAGGAGATAGAGGGAGAGAGATGGAGGAGTGTTTGCTGCGGGAAGGAGGAGGGAGGTGGGGGGAGGCGAGGGAAACAGAGAGAGAAATGAAGAATTGAGTGAAAAAATGAATAATGATTGAATGTGAAAGAGCGGGAAGGTGGGAGGGAGGGCAGGAGAGACCGAGAGAGAAGGTAGAGGAGAGAGAGCGAGAGAGAAAGGTAAAGAGGGGAGGGGAGTGAGAGAGACAGAAAGGAGAGGGAAAGATAGAGGAGAGGGGGTGCGAGAGAGGGCGGGAGAGAGAGGTGAGGAGAGGCAGAGAGAGAGGGAGAGGGAAAGTTAGAGAGGAGAGAGAGAGAGAGGAGAGGGTAAGATAGAGGAGAGGAGAGGGGAGAGAGGGATGAAATTTAAAGGAATTGCAGTTTTCACTTTCGGAGCAGATTTGCAAGTTTGACCCCAACATCTGAGGAAGGGTGTCGGCCCGAAACGTTGCTTATTTCCTTCGCTCCATGGATGCTGCCTAAACCGCTGAGCTTCTCCAGCATTTGTGTCTACCACCTAGTAAATTCAATCGTTAGTTACCTTTCAGAGTAGAGGCGTGCGTGCGTGCGTGCGTGGAGGGTGCGCGTGTGTGCGGGCACACAATACTCCAGGTGTGGTCTCACCAGGGCCCTGCACAACTGCAGAAGGACCGCTTTGCTCCCATACTCAACTCCTCTTTTTATGAAGGCCAACAGGCCAAAACTGCACACAATACTCCAGGTGTGGTATCACCAGGGCCCTGTACAACTGCAGAAGGACCTCTTTGCTCATATACTCAACTCTTTCTCTGTTTTCTTTAGTGTCCTTTCCAAATAAAATGAAAACATCTTTTACACTTTGTGGACAACTTGATGTTTGAAATATGTTCTTTGAAATATGTTCTTCAACCAGTTTAGTCTAATTTAGTTTGGAGATAGAGCGTGAAAATAGGCCCTTCGGCCAACGGAGTCCGTACCGAACAGCGGTCGCCCGTTCACACACTAGTTTAGTTTGGAGTTACAGTGCGGAAATAGGCCCTTCAGCCCACCGAGTCCGTGCCGACCAGCGACCCCCCGCACTATCCTACACACACACACTAGGGGACAATTTACAATCTTTACCAGAAGTCAATTAACCTACAAACCCGCACATCTTTGGAGCGTGAGAGGAAGCCGGAGCGCCCGGAAAAATCCCATGCAGGTCACGGGGAGAGAACGTGTAAACTCTGCACAGACAGCACCCGTGGTCGGGATGGAACTCGGGTCTCTGGCACCGTGAGGCGGCAACTCTACCGCTGGCTACCGTGACACCAGAGAGGGAGGGAGAGGTGAATACTTCTTCCATCTCTCCCTCATCCCCCCCTCTCTCTCTCTCTCTCTCTCTCTCTCTCTCTCTCTCTCTCTCTCACTCTCTCTCTATCCCTGCTTCTCCCCTCTCTCTCTCCCTCTACCCTCTACTCTTCTTTTCCCCCTCTCCCTCCCTCCCTTTCCTCTCTCCTTCCCTCTCCCCCTCCTTTTCTTCTACCCATTCGCTCTCTCCCTCCCTCTCTCTCTACCTCTTTCTCTCTACTTCCTTCTCTCTCTCCCTCTCTCTCGCTCTCCCTCTCTCTTCCCCTCTCTCTCTCTCTCTCTCCCTCTCTCTCTCTCTCCGACACACACATACATACACACAGAGGGAGGGAAGGTGGGATAGAGGGAAGGAGAGAGAGAGAGAGGGGAAAAATTCCTACCCCCGCTCTCTCTCTATTATCTCCCCCTTTTCCCCTCTCTCCCCTCCTCCTATTTCTCTCCTCCTTCCTTCCCTCTCCCTCACCATCCTTTCTTTTACACTTTCTCTCTCTCTCTCTCCAAAACTATCTCAAAAACGCTTTCAATTTCTTTCCAACTCTCCCTAGACTTTCTCTCACTCATTCCCTCCCCCGTCTCTCTCCCTCCCCCCTCTCTCTCTCTCTCTCTCTCTCTCTCCAAAACTTGCCCGAAAAAATTCCTCAAAAGTTAATCAAAACTCTCTCAACCTTTCTCTCCCATTCCTTCCCCCTCTTCCTCCTTCTCTCCCTCTCAATCTCCAAAACGTCCTCAAAACGTTTTCACTCTCAAAAACGTTCTCAAAACTCTCCCAGACTTTCTCTCTTCCCCCTCCTCCCCTCTCTCCCCTGCCTTTCTCTCTCCCCTCCCTTTCTCTCTCCCCTCCCTTTCTCTCTCTCCCCTCTCTCTCTTAATCTCTCCAAAACCTGCTGAAAATGATCTCAAAACTCTCCCAAACTTTCTCTCACACTTTCTCCCTCCCTCATTCCATCCCTTCATCCTCCCCCTCCCTTTTCCTCTCCATCCCACCCTCAATGCACCAAAAAACAAAAACCACCCGGAACCAAAGCCGCGGCTTTCCGCCTCCACCCGGACGCCTGAGGCACAGAGAGAGAGAGAGGCACAGAGAGAGAGAGAGGCACAGAGAGAGAGGCACAGAGAGGCACAGAGAGAGAGGCACAGAGAGAGAGGCGCAGAGAAAGAGGCACACAGAGAGAGAGAGAGGCACAGAGAGAGAGGCACAGAGAGAGAGAGGCACGGAGAGAGGCACAGAGAGAGAGGCACAGAGAGAGGCAGCGAGAGAGAGAGGCACACAGAGAGAGAGGCACAGAGAGAGAGGCAAAGAGAGAGAGAGGCACGGAGAGAGAGGCACAGAGAGAGAGGAGGGGAGAGAGAGGAGAGAGTGGGAGAGGAAGAGAGAGGGAGAGGAGACAGAGAGAGAGGGAGAGAATGAAAGGCACACAGAGAGGGAGAGCTCAAAGATAGTGGGCACAGAGAGAGAGTAAGGAGAGAGGGGAGAGAGAGGAAGAGAGAGAGGAGAGGATGTAGAGGGAGAGAGAGAGAGAGGACAGAGGAGAGGATGGAGGGGGAGAGGAGAGGGGAGGCAGAGAGACAGAGAGGAGTGTTGTTTGCGCGGGAAAGGAGGAGAGGTGGGTGAGGCAGAGAGAGAAAATGAAGACACAGAGAGACGTGAGGAGAGAGGCGAGAGAGGGAGAGGTAAAGACACAGAAGAGAGAGAGAGGCACAGAGAGAGGGAAAGATAGAGGAGAGGGGGTGCAGAGAGGGAGGGAGAGGAGGTGAGGAGAGGGCACCAGAGAGAGAGAGAAGAGGGCACAGGAGAGAGAGCAGAGGAGTGGGTAAGATAGAGGCAATGAGAGAGAGAGGGCACAGAGAGATTTGAGTTTGACCCCAACATGCTGCACTCGGCCCGGAAAACGTTGCTTTATTTACTTCGTGGCTGCCTTTATTATTTCCTTCGCTGCTTTGGACAGAGAGGTGTAGAGAAGTGACACAATACTCAGGTGTGGTTCTCAGAGACAACTGAGAGGGACCGCTGTGCTCCCATTAACTTCAACTCCTCTTTTTATGAGGCAACAGGCCCAGAGAGGGCACAGAGAGACCTGCTTTGCTCATATACTCAATCTTTCTCTGTTAGGCCTTTCCACAGTGGAGAGAGAGAAACAGTTAGCATAGAGAGAGAGAGAAACAGCGGTCGGCACAGTTTTAGTTTGGAGAGAGGCCCTTCAGCCCAGATATGTCCGTGCCGAGCGAGCAGAGATGTCAGGGAGCGTGCGGTGAAAAGCCGGCGCCGGTGCGCCCGGAGAGGTAGCGAGAGAGTGTAAGACAAAAACACAGAGAGAGAGAGAGAGAGAGTACATGAGAGAGGCGCACAGAGAGAGAGAGAGCACAGAGAGGAGGGGTAGGTGGGTTTGGGATTGGTTGGAGAGAGTGAGAGGGGAAATTATTCTGGCTACCGTTGAGGGGAGGGAGACAGAGAGAGGGCAAGAGAGCACCTAAAAACAAAAACCACCGTGAACCAAAGCCGGCACGCAGAGAAGAGAGGCACAGAGAGAGCAAGAGAGAGAGGCACAGAAGAGCACAGTGAGGAGAGGGCCAGGAGAGAGGGCCAGAGAGAGGTGTGGCAAGAATCACAGCACTCCCCAGAGAGAGAGTGAGAGGCACAGAGAGAGAGAGAAGATTTCTCTCTCCTTCTTCCTCTCCCTCACACACAGAGAGAGAAGAGGGAGGAGGCACACAAGCTTTCTTCACTGCATTTCCCTCCCCGGATTTCACTCCCCCCCCTCTCTCTCTCTCTCTCTCTCTCCAGAGAGAGAGCACAGAAGCACAGAGAGAGAGTAGTGTGCACGAGAGAAGGGAGGCACAGAGAGACCAGAGAGAGGCACAAAGAGTGCACACAGAGAGAAGGCACAGAAGAGAGATCTCTTAACTCTCCCACACACAGAGAGAGCAGAGCACAGAGAGAGAGGCACAGAAAGAGAGAGTGAGGACATCAGATGAGAGGAGAGGCACAGAGAGAGAGAGCAACAGAGAGAGAGACAGATGGAGACTAGAGAGAGGCGAGAGAGAGAGCGTGGGCACAGAGAGAGAGGGAGAGATAGGCACATAGAGAGAGAGAGAGAGAGGAGAGAGAAAGATGGACAGAGGAGAAGCAGAGAGAGAGAGCACAGAGAGAGGAGGGAGAGGCACAGTAGAGAGTGGCAGGAGATGAGGCACAGAGAGAGAGAGAGGCACATAGAGAGAGGCCCAGGAGAGGCACAGAGAGAGAGGCACAAAGAGAGAGGGCACAGAGAGAGAGCACTGGGAGGAAGAGAGGCACAGAGAGAGTGAGAGGCACAGAGAGAGAGGACAGAGAGAGAGAGGGTGAGGACACAGCGAGAGAGAGGCACAGAGAGGGGGTGGGGGGGGAGAGAGAGGAGCACAGGAGAGAGAGAGAGGCCAACAGAGAGAGAGGCACAGAGAGATGATGCAGAGAGAGAGCCCCCCCCCCCGAGGCACAGAGAATGAGAGGCACAGAGAGAGGCAGAGAGAGAGAGAGGCACAGAGAGTGAGGCACAGAGAGAGAGAGATAGAGGCTCACAGAGTGAGAGAGACAGAGAGAGAGAGCACAGAGAGAGAGAGAGGCACAGAGAGAGAGAGCACAGAGAGAGAGGCAAGAGAGAGAGGTACACGAGAGGGAGAGCCACGAGAGAGAGAGGCACAGAAGAGAGACAGAGAGAGAGAGGCACAGAGAGAGAGAGACAGTAGAGGAGAGAAGCACAGAGAGAGGCGAGGGAGAGCGTGAGGCACAGGAGGAGAGGACTGAGAGAGGAGGCACCAGGAGAGAGAGAGGCACAGGAGTGTTAAGATAGAGATTATGCTAGATCGGCAGCAAAGTATGAGAGAGGCACAGAGTGGAGGCAAGAAAGAGAAGAGAGAGGCACAATAGTGGTAGGCTCAGAGAGAGGAGACAGAGAGAGAGAGAGACAGAGAGAGAAGAAGGCACAGAGAGAGAGAGGCACAGAGAGAGAGGGCACAGGATAGAGAGGCACAGAGAGAGAGGCACAGAGAGAGACAGAGAGAGAACACACACAGAGAGGCACATAAGAAAGAGAGATGAGCACAGAGAGAGAGGGGCACAGAGACGAAAGAGAGACAAGAGAGAAGCACAAGAGAGAGTAGGCACAATCAGAGAGAGAAGGAACAGAGAGAGAGCAGCAGATAGAGAGCACAAGAGAGTAGGCACATAGAAAGAGGAGAGAGAGGCACATAGAGAGGCACACAGAGAGAGGAACAGAGAGAGATCACAGAGCGAGGCACAGAGCAGAGGCATGGAGAGGCACAAGGAGCACAAGTGGAGAGCTGAGAGAGCACTGAGAGAGAGCACAGAGAGAGCACAGAGTGAGGCACAGAGAGAGAGAGGGCACAGGCAGGCACAGAAAGAGAGAGCACAGAGAGAGAGAGCACAGAGAGAGAGCACAGAGAGAGAGAGAGGCACAGAGAGAGAGAGAGGCACAGAGAGAGAGAGGCACTAGAGAGAGACACAGAGGAGGAGAGAGCCACTGAGAGAGAGAGAGCACAGAGAAAAGGCACAGAATAGAGGCACAGAGAGAAGAGACAGAGAGAGAGAGGGAGAGAGAGAGGCAGCAGAGAGAGAGAGATGCACAGAGAGGAAGGGCAAACAGAGAGAGAGAGAGAGGCACAGAGAGAGAGGCACAGTCCAGAGAGAGAGGCACAGAGAGAGAGACAGAGAGAGAGAGAGGCACAGAGAGAGAGAGAGAGGCACAGAGAGGTGCAGAGGAGGCCCAACCAGAGAGAGAGAGAGGCACAGAGAGAGAGAAGGACAGAGCACAGACACAGAAGAGAGAGAGAGGCACTGAGGAGAGAGGCAGGCTCAGAGAGAGAGGCACAGAGAGAGAGAGGCCACAGAGAGAGATAGAGGTCAGATAGAGAAGGCACAGAGAGATAGACACAGGAGAGAGAGAGCAGAGCGAGAAGAGAGGGCACCAGAAGAGAGGCACAGGAAGAGAGAGAGACAGAGAAGAGAGACAGAGAGAGAGAGGCACAGAGAGAGAGAGAGAGGCACAGAGAGAGAGGCACAGAGAGAGAGGCACAGAGAGAGAGCCACGAGAGAGAGAGGCACAGAAAGACAGAGAGAAGAGGCACAGAGAGAGGCACAGAGAGAGAGACACAGAGAGAGAGAGACAGAGGAGAGAGGCAACAGAGAGAGAGGCTCAGAGAGAGAGGCAACAGAAAGAGAGAAGACAGAAGGGAAGACAGAGAAGAGAGAGGCACAGAGAGAGAGAGGACACAGAGAGAGAGGCAGAGAGAGAGAGAGGCACAAGAGAAAGAGAAGGCACAGAGAGAGAGAGAAGGCACAGAGAGGGAGGCGCACAGAGAGAGAAGGCAGAGAAGAGAGAGGCAGAGAGAGAGAGAGAGGCACAGAGAGAGAGAGAGGCACAGAGAGGGAGAGAGGCACAGAGAGAGAGAGGCACAGAGAAAGAGGCACAGAGAGAGAGGCACAGAGAGAGGCACAGAGAAGAGGCGCATAGAGAGAGAGGCACAGAGGGAGAGAGAGAGAGGCACAGAGAGAGAGGCACAGAGAAGAGGCAAAGAGAGAGAGGCATACATGAGAGGCACAGAGAGAGATGAGGCACAGAGAGAGAGAGAGACAGAGAGAGAGAGAGAGGCACAGAGAGTGAGGCGCAGAGAGAGAGAATGCACAGAGAGAGAGGCAACAGAGAGAGAGGCACAGAGAGAGAGGCACAGAAAGAGAGGCACAAAAGAAGGCAAAGAGAGAGAGACAAAGAGGGAGGACACACACAAGAGAGGCACAAAGATAGAGGCGCAGAGAGGAGAGAGGCAGAAGAAGAGAGAGAGAGAGAGGCACACAGAGAGAGGCACCAGAGATGAGAGAGCCAGCACAGATGAGAGAGGCAAGAGAGTGAGGCACACATAGAGAGAGAGACGAGGAGATGAGAGGCACAAGAGATGTGAGAGAGGCAGAGAGAGAGAGTGGCACAGTAAAGAGAGAGGCACAGAAGAGAAGAGAGAGGCACAGAAAGAGAGAGTGGAGAGAGGCACATAGAGAGAGAGGCACAGAGCGAGAGAGAGGCACAGAGAGAGAGAGGCACAGAGAGAGAGGCACGGAGAAGAGAGAGGCACAAGAGAGAGAGCACAGAGAGAGACAGAGAGAGAGACACACAGAGAGGCACATAGAGAGGAGAGAGGACAGAGAGAGGGGGCAAGAGGAGAGAAAGAGAGACAGAGAGAAGACAGAGTGTGAGAGGCACAGGAGAGAGAGAGCACAGATAGAGAGGACAGAGAGAGAGGCACAGAGAGAGAGGCACAGAGAGAGAGAGAGAGAGAGGCACAGAGAGTGAGGCGCAGAGAGAGAGAATGCACAGAGAGAGAGGCAACAGAGAGAGAGGCACAGAGAGAGAGGCACAGAAAGAGAGGCACAAAAGAAGGCAAAGAGAGAGAGACAAAGAGAGAGACACACACAAGAGAGGCACAAAGATAGAGGCGCAGAGAGGAGAGAGGCAGAAGAAGAGAGAGAGAGAGAGGCACAGAGAGAGAGGCACCAGAGAGAGAGAGCCAGATAGAGAGGACAGAGAGAGAGGCACAGAGAGAGAGGCACAGAGAGAGAGAGAGAT
>JAVHYY010000185.1:0-100328 GCA_035221665.1 Okamejei kenojei
CCAAAGAGAGATAGTATTCCTCCCCGCACAGATTGCAGTTCTAGCTGGTCTGACAGTCCTTTGTCGCATGGCCCTCCGACTTGCATTTTTTGCAGAACAACTGCAATGCATTTGGGCCATCACATGTCCTAGGCTTGTTTGCATTTCCAGCACACCTGGGTTACCCCACGTAGCTCAGGTACCTCGGTTTTCCTCCGAGGGAGTGAAATGATTTCTCCAGTCCTTGTCCACCCTCAGCTTTACCTTGACTTGCCACTTCTTGTCCAAATCCCATACATGGTCCTTCACAGTCACGCAGTTCCCTGTTCCCTCAACGTAGCGAGCAAGGATAGGGTGAGGACATCCACTGACGGGCAACATGTGGGTTAACATGACACCGTGGATCAACTTTCCTACTCTTCTGTCGTGGGGAGGGTGGAAAGAGCAAATAGCACTTTCAGCAGCGACAGTGAGACTTCATTCTCCCCCCTCTCCCCGGAAAGTCTTCCATCACCTTCTGCCACCCCGTCGGATACTTGAAGGTAACATCAAAATATCAGTTACCCGGTCAATCCTGGAGGCAGTAGATGTCCTTGACAGATTTGCAGGCATCTAGCAAGATCCTTCTTCACGACCAGTCCTCGTGAGAAGGAGTCCCCTTGCTGAGTCCTTGACCTTTATTCACAGGGTAATTCCGAAACCCTGAACTAATCCCCTGCTGACATTGTGGCTGAATAAGGTGGTCTGTTGGTTACCCAAACCAGCATGGATCCACCTCTAAGCCCGCAGCCGAACCGTCAACGCATTTGAATCCGCAATCCACGCCCTTGTCCCCAAGGGCGACAGAACTGTTCTAATAAGACAGATAGTCTCTTTCACTCAAATACGAGGTCTGGAGAACTGGCCTTGGGATCATGGTCTCTCCCGTCAGTAAGTATCCATTGTGTCCTTACCGCTCTGCTGCAGTCCCTGCTGGTGGCTCACAGGTGTGTGATGACTGGGCACTACGCAGGGCGGTGATGCTGTGTCTCTGTGCCTCAGGTGACTCCACACTGTGATCCACTTGATCCTTAGGGTCGGGGAGGGCCGACATCTGAAACTCTTCAATCTCCGATCTCACAGACTTACACAGACTTGGTGCAGCCCCTCACTCACCAACCACAGCCCCACTCAACCCCCGACATTCCATTCCCCCATACCCACACCCCCTCCCCACGACCCTCCGCCCCCCTCCCCATGATCCTCTGCACCCCTCCCCATGGTTCGGGTGTTATCTCTTGGGGTTCAGTGTTACCGCTGGTTCGGCTGTGGTGGAGATATCAGAGCGTATCTCAAGTCCACAGATGATCGTGCCCCCTGGCCCGACAATCCCCTCCCCCAGTCCACACCCCCTCCCCCACTTCCACACCTCCCCTCCCACACACCACACCTCCGCCTCACCCCCCTCCTCCATTCCATACCCCTCCCGCACCCCCTCCTCCACTCTGCGCCCCCGTCCCCACCACTCTCACCCCATTCCCCGCCCGCCCACACCGCAACCCCTCCCCCCACTCCGCACCCCCCACTCCACTCCCCTGCCCCCACTCTGCCCCCACCACTCCCAACCCCCTCCCCCCACTCCCCACCCCCCTTCCCCATGCCACACCCCCTCCCCATCCTCAAACCCTTCCCCACTCCACAACCCCTCCCCCACCCCACAACTCCCGCCGCCCAGGGCCCACTCCGCTCCCCACTCCATAACCCTCCCCCACTAACACAAAACCCCTCCCCGCAACAATCCACCAGTCCCCAGACCCCCTCCTAATCCGCCCCTACCCTCACTCTCACCAGAATTCTCTCAGCCCACATCCCAGCCTCTGTCCCTCCATCTCTCGATACCAATATTCCCTATCACTCCCGCCCTCCCCCCGCCAGCACTGTTCCTGGGGTTTGGCTGTTTCCTGGGGTTGGCTGTTTTCTGGGTTTGGCAGTTTTCCTGGGGTTTGCTGTTTCCTGGGGATTGGCTGTTTTTCTGGGGTTTGGCTGATTCCTGGGGTTCGGCTGTTCCTCCTTTCCTTGTGTTCGGCTGTTTCCTTCCTGGTCCTCATTGGTATGGAGGCTAGATTCTGTAATAAAGTGAGGACAGACAGTGGGAGTACGTGTGGAAATAAATCCAGCAGCTCTGCGGGATGGGAGCAGAGGAAGAGCACGGCCGACACCCAGTCTCTGGTGACACCAACATCAAGCCCTCTCCTGCACCGTGTATCCTGTACACCCCCAGTACATCCCACTCCCACAGTGTGAGTGAACCGTTACTGTGCCTCCCAGCTCCTCCACCCCACACCACCTCACACATTGAACCCTACCCTGCGTCACTCCGCGCTACTCCCCACATCCCTCTGCCCTCACTCCCCATCAATTCCCTCATCAACACATCTACTCTCCGTCCGTCTCTCTGCCCTCAATCCCCTCCCCCCCCTCCTCGCCCTCCTTGCCCTCTCTACCTCCTCTTCTACCCTGCCTCACCCTCACCCAACCCTTTCCCTCCTCTCTCCCCACGTACCTCTCCCACCCCCTCTGTTCCCACTCCACCCTGATTCCCCATCACCTGCCGGCTGTACTCGGTCTCGTGGGAGGATAGGGACGGGTCGTCCCTGGGGCGAGTGAGGGGAGGGAATGGCCTGGACTTGGGGAGGAGAGATTCCTGTAGGAGAGGATATGGATTCGGTCATTAGGTTTGTGTTCAAGGGGTGGTCTTGGTCCCAGGAGGGAAGGAGACAGACTCGATTCATTGGGGAGAGCGTTGCGTGAATATCCCGTCCCAGGGGGAGATGCCTGGCTCGGTCCCAGGGGGACAGTGAGGGGACACTGCGGGGTCAGTGGAGAATATCACGGTGTATCTCAGTCCACAGATGGTTCGTCCAAGCCAAGTTATAGTAAACAACTGTGACTCACTGGGGCCCAACCACTGAGAGCTCCCTCTTGACCCACACGTCACTGCTTGCAACCTGAGCAATGATCTGCTTATTCCCCAAGACCTGTTGCTCTCTGTCCCAAAAGCCAATTCTTAATCCATAGTCAGTGTGTGAACAGATTCCCATTGACTCTGACCTAGTTGACCAGCCTCTTTGTGCGAGGAACGTACTAAATGGTTTTCTGAAAAATCCCCACCAGCCACCATTTGGTTCCTCATACTGTTTCTACTGATGTGCCCTCAATGTGCTCCAGGACATACAGGCCTCTGCTCCATCCTCAGATTATTTCACACATTTCTGTTACTCGGTAAATACCCCACTTGATCCAGCACGCTCGGTGACAATGGTGGTGCCAGCCATTCAAGAGATACTCGGACCGTATTCCTTTAACACTGTTACACATCACGACAAAGGAATCATCCAGTTTCCACTGAAACCCGACTGCTTTAATGTGAGGATAGAAAGTAGCCTGGAGTAACCAGTGGTAGGCAGTATTCAGGGGAACATAGATAGGTAACGTTTAAGAACAACCCCAAGAGATGTAATTATAATAAATGGAGGAAAAGGGTAACTTAGAGAGAGAGTGGTACCCACTCAGGAATCAAAGCGGACAGCTCTTGTGTAGATCACAGTGAAGGACAAGGTCGTCACGAGTATTTCTCCTCTGTATTTAGCGAGGAGAATAGACAGGAGGGATGGAGGAACTTGGAGCATATCAATGGAAGAGTCTTGAGTTCCAGGTCAGTGTTATTGGTCCAAGTGGATGCTGAAGGTACAACATGTAAGAAGATAGAACAAATCCCAGGGCCTGAGCAAATATACTGAGGATATTGTGGTGAAACTATAGAGGGAAATTGCTTCAGCCCTGGTTAATTATTTACGAGTATTCTTTAAATACAGTAGAGGGTGCCGGAAGACTGTATGGTGGCAAATGTTGTGACCTGAAAAGGTCATGAGGGCAGAGCAATAGATGTTGTATGAATGGAATTGATAAAAACATTCAACAGTATCCCTCATGTGTAGGCTGCTTCTGGAAGGTTAGATTGAATGGATCCAAGGAAGATCTAGCTGAATGGGAATAGAAAATGGCTTCATGGAAGGAAGCAGAGGTTGATGGTGGAAGTTGCTTCTCTCGACTCTGGAGGACCTGGTAACTCTAGTGGTAGTTCCTCATGGTTCGGTTTGTCCATCTAATCAAAGATTATGGATGATAAACATACATAGCAATATTAGCAAGTTTATGCAGATGATAGAAACGTGGATAGGGTTTTAACCGAATAGAAAATGTATGGTTGTAAAAATATTGCAGGAAGATCTTAGGATCTGATTGGGCAGGTGGGCTGAGGTTGATGTGAAATTTAGTAACAGAATTGTGAAGATATTGAATTTTGGACTTCCTAATATGAGCTGGACCTATACCAGTGAATGGGTATGTTCCAGGGATGTTTGTGGAGGCATGGATCAGGAGTGTAGGTGCAGAGTTCCCTGAAGGTGGAGTTACATGTAAATCGGGTGGTCAAAATGGGTTTTAGCACATTGGCCTTTATCAGCCAGAGTATCGAGTATCGAGGCTGATGAAGGGTCTCGACCCGAAACGTCGCCTATCTCCTTCGCTCCTTCGATGCTGCTGCACCCGCTGAGTTTCTCCAGCTTTTTGTGTACTATCGAGTATATAAGTTGGGAGGTCATGTTGCAGTTGTTTACGACGTTGGTGAGGCCAAAATTAGAGTATTGTGTTCAGTTCTGGACACCGTGTTATAGGAAAGATGTTGTCAAGCTGGAAAATATAGAGGGAATATTTACAAGGATGTTGCCAGGGCTAGAGAGTCTGAGCCCTTTGGCAGAGGATGAGTAGGCTGGAATCTCACTATTCTTTGGAGCACAGGAGGATGAGACGGTGATCTTCTAGAGATGGTATGAGTCATGAGAGTAAAATTGATCCGGGTAGATTGCAGGCTCTTGCCCAAAGTAGGTGAATTGAGGACCTGAGAGGACATAGTTTAAAGGTGAAGGGGAGAAGATTTAATCGGAAATCTGAGAGGGGTAACTTTTCTCACCAAAGAGTCGTAGAATTATGCCACAAACTGCCATACGGAGGAAGTTGTGGCGAGGGACCATCCCAACATTTAAGAAACAGTTAGATAGGTAATGATGGATAGTTAACAGGTTTGGAGGATCAGCGACCCACATGCTGGCAGGTGGGGGCCTAGTTTGGCTGGAAACATGTTTGCTGGTTGGACACAGTTATTGTTTCCACATCGAATCACTCCACCTATGACCCCATACAGGTTCATGAGGACACGAGCAAATGTGTGAGAGGGTTTTGGTACCTGAGGATGTTGTCACCCACTGGACAAGAAGACGGTTCCTGGATGGATCTCCAGTCGATGAACCCTGAGTGCTGTTCCACTCTAGTCATCTGGGGATCTGGAATCAAGGAACAAGACCCATGGCCATGTGGAAACACAAGCAAACGATGTCATCAGACAGATCAGGCGGAGTTTTGGGAATATGGAGACAGGCTTCTGTGGAGAGAGCAGCAGCATCCCGTCTCCTTTCCCATTCCACCCACCTCCCTTCTGACATGTCTGTCACTGCACGTCCACTCCCCTCGGTCCGAGTCGGGTGAATTTCAGAGACTGTCCACAGTCACAGATTATAGAGCGCGGGAACAGGCCCTTCAGCCCAACTCAGCCATATGCCAGCCCACATCTCAGCTGGTTCCATTTGCCCACAAATTGGCCCAAATTCCTCGAAACCTTTCCTATCCATGTACATGTCAAAATGGCTTGTAAATGGCTTGCAAAATGGCTTAGGTCTTTATTCTTTGGAGCGCAGAAGGTAGGTCTTTATTCTTTGGAGCGCAGAAGGTTAAGGGGGGAGTTGATTGAGGTCTTTAAATGATGAAAGGGATAGACAGAGTTCACGTGGATAAGCTTTTCCCATTGAGGGTAAGGAAGATTCAAACAACAGGACATGACATGAGAATTAAGGGACAGAAGTTTAGAGGTAACGTGAGGGGGAACTTCTTTACTCAGAGGGTGGTGGCTGTGTGGAATGAGCTTCCAGCAGAGGTGGTGGAGGCAGGATCGATTTTAACATTTAAAAGTAAAGTGGATAGGTATATGGACGTGAAGGGAATGGAGGGGTATGGTCTGAGTGCAGGTAGATGGGACTAGGGGAAAACAAATGGTCGGCACGGAGTGGAAGGGCCGAGAGGGCCTGTCTCCGTGCTGTAATTGTTATATGGTTATATGGTTATAAATGTTATTATACCTGCCTCAACTATCTGCTCTGAAAAATGTAGAAACAAAGACTGTTCAGAATAGGAATGGAAGTTTAGTATAAGAATGGGAGGAGGAGTTCGTGCTTAGCAACCAGGAGATCTTGTTGGCCTTGGCGGACTGTGCGGAGGTATTCAGGTAGTGTTTTTTCTGGGTTGTCGGGACTAAGTATGGATCAGACAGAAGTATATAAAATTATGAAGCAATGATGGGGTAGCCATATAGAACTTTTTCCCCAGGGTGGAAATGTCAAAGATTAGAAGGCACAGCTTTTCAAAGAAGCAAGGTGCAAAGTTTAACAGATGTGGGGGGGGGAGTCTTTTACAACAGCGTGGAACGTGCTGCCAGAAGTGGATGGAGGCTGATACCATAGTGGATATTACGTTTTTTGGTTGGGCATGTTTGATGTACAGGAAATGTAGGGATATGGATCACGTGCAGCAGAGGTTTTAAATTGTCATCATGTTCAGCACGGACTTTGTGTGGGTGATGGGCCTGTTCCTGTAATGTCCTGTTTAGTTTAGTTTTAGTTAGCAGATACAGCGTTGGAAACAACGCCCTTCAGCCCACCCAGTCCACACTCACCAGCGATCCCGCGCACTAACACTAAACTACACACTAGACTACACACCAGGGACAATTTACAATCATACCAAGCTAATTAACTTACAAACCCTGTAACGTCTTTGGAGTGTGGGAGGAAACCGAAGCACCCAGAGAAAATCCACGCAGGTCATGAGAAGAACGTACAAACTATACACAGACAGCACCCATTGTCAGGATCAAACCCGAGTCTCTGGCGCTGTAAGCCAGCAACCGCTGCACCAACCGCTGCACCACCGTGCTGCCTTTTTCTATGTTCCATACTCCCCACCACTGATACCTGAACTTGCAGTCCCTGCTGGGTCACAGTTAAACCCGGACCAGAGTCTCCTGCTCCCTGGGGTTCCAACCGTGGATCTGGAAGAAGAGAGAGGAGGAGGGACAGGGATGGTAAAAGAGTAAAAACACATTGAACAACTGATCAGGAGGGAAGTCGGCTGCAGAGACCGAAAGTCACCAGTCCGTGCTGATAGCAACAAACACCAAATCTCACAGGTCCCACATCTCACCTCGAACATTACACACTCTTCCAACACGCTCCACGCTACGCTTCCTTGTTCCTCCTTTACTCCCCTGCAGAGCTCTATCCCTGGATACTGACTAAATCCATCCTTTTCCCAACGCACCCCTCGCCCAATCCGTGCACACGCTCACTCGCTTCACCATTCAGCCCCGGCCCCTGAGTGTCAGTTACCAAAATACATTCTCCACAAGCTCTCCACTGACTTTCCCCCCCTCCTCCCGCAATCTCCAGTCACCCATTCACTCCTTAAGGGCACACAAGGGGCAGCGTAGAGTTGCTGCCCTCACTGCATCAGAGACCCGAGTTAAGTAAGTAAATAAGTTATTGGCTAAGTATTCACATACAAGGAATTTGCCTTGGTGCTCCGCCCCACAAGTAACAACATGACATACAGTCAGTTGCGAGAATGACTCAGAAAACACTAAACATTCATAATAATAAAACATTAATGATGTTTGGTAATCATTTTCCAATGTTTAATAGATTCAGGATCAGTTCCTGTGGATTGGAGGAGCTAATGTTATCCCACTTTTCAAGAAGAGCGAGAGAGAAAACAAGGAATTCCAGACCAGTTAGCCTGACTTCAGTGGTCGGAAAGATGCTGGAGTCAATTATTAAAGAGGTAAAAATGGGGCATTTGGATAGCCGTAAAAGGATTAGTCCATGTCATTAGTGAAAGGGAAATCATGCTTCACTAATCTTATGGAATTTTTTGACGATGTGACAAGTTAAATGGCTGAAGGGGTGCCAGTGGATGTAGTGTATCTTGACTTTCAGAAAACCTTTGATAAGGTTCCGCACGGGAGACTGGTGACTAAAATTAGAGCACATGGTATTGGGGGTAGGGTGTTGACATGGATAGAAAATTGGTTGGCAGACCGGAAGCAAAGGGTAGGAGTGAACGAGTCCTTTTCAGAATGGCAGGCAGTGGCAAGTGGAGTGCCACAAGGATCAGTATTGGGGCCGCAACTGTTTACCATATATATTAATGATTTGGAAGAAGGAATTAGGTGCAACACTAGCAAGTTTGCGAATTACACAAAGCTGTGTGGTAGTGTGGACTGCGAAGAGGATGCTGGGAGGTTGCATGGTGACCTAGACAGGTTGAGTGAGTGGGCAGATGCATGGCAGATGCAGTATAATATAGGTAAATGTGAGGTTATCCACTTTGGCGGCAAAAACAAGGGGGCAGATTATTATCTCAATGGGGTTAGGTTAGGTAAGAGGGAGGTGCAGCGAGACCAGGGCGTCCTTGTTCACCGGTCAGTGAAAATTGGCTTACAGTATAGAAGTAAAGAGGTTCTTCTGCAGTTGTATTGGGCTCTGGTGAGACCACATATGGAGTATTGTGTACAGTTTTGGTCTCCTAATTTGAGGAAGGATTGAAAAGACTAGGCTTGTATTCACTGGAGTTTAGAAGGATGAGGGGTGTTGTTATAGAAACATATAAAGTTATACAAGGACTGGATGCAGGAAAAATGTTCCCAATGTTGGGCAAGACCAGAACCAGGGCCCACAGTCTTAGAATAAAGGGAAGGTCATTTAAGACTGAGGTGAGAGAAAACTTTTTCATCCAAAGAGTTGTAAATTTATGGAATTCCCTGCCACAGATGGCAGTGGAGGCAAAGTAACTGGATGGATTTAAGAGAGAGTTAGATAGAGCTCCACGGGCTGGTGGAGGCAAGGGATATGGGGAGAAGGCAAGCACGGGTTATTGATAGGGGACGATCAGCCATGATCACAATGAATTGCAGTGCTGGCTCGAAGGGCCGAATGGCCTCCTCCTGCACCTATTGTCTATGTTTCTTTGTTTCTATGACCGCGTGGGTTTTCCCCGGATGCTCCAGTGTCCTCTCACATTCCAAAACACGTACAGGTTTGTAAGGTTAAAAAAAAAAAATTGGCTTTGGTATACATTTGTAATTGTCCCAGTGTACAGGATAGTGCATTAACAGTTTATCTCACTTCCCAGGGAACTTACTGTGGACCGTGAAGGGACACTGCTGGTCAATGGGAGATATCACGGTGGTATCTATCAGTCCACAGATGATCGTCCCCAGCCAAGTTATTTTATACAGACTGTGACTCACCGGGGCCCAAGCACTTGAGCCCTTTTGTACCCACGTGTCCACTGCTGAACGTGTCCTCAACGTGCTCCAGGGACAACAGTGTCTCTGCTCAATCCTCAGATTATTTCACCACGGCTGTTACGCCAGTAATACCTCACTGATCCAGCACCACGCTCGGTACAATGGTAGTGCCTAGCCTTTCAAGAATCTGTGACCATATTCCTTTAACACTCTTACACATCACACACAACGGAATCGTCCATTTCCACTGAACCCGACTGGTTTAATATGAAGGACACAAAGTGCTGGAGTAACTCAGTGGGTCAGGCAGTAGTTCTGGTGAACATAGATAGGTGATGTTTCAGGTCTGGAGCCTTCCTCAGACCAATTGCAGGGTGGGGAAAAGCTGGAAGAGTGGGGAGGCAGGACAAAGCTTGGCAGGTAATAGGTGGACATGGGTGAGAGGTTTTTGGTGGGCAGATGGTTGGAACAAAGGCCAGAGAATAAAGCATGAAGGTGTGAGACAGGAAGGTTGAAGAGTGCAAGTTGTGGAGCCAGAGGGAGTGAGGTGAGAAATATATGTGAGTTTAGGAGGGGCACAGAGAGGAAAGAAGAAAGGGGGTTTGTTGCAGGTTGCTTACACGTGGGACATTCACTGCTGATAATGCTGGGATGTAAGCGACACAAATGGACAAGGTTCTGTTCCTTCAGTCTGTGGCCTCACTTTTGGCAATGGAGGAGGCCCAGGACAGAAAGGTTAATGTGGGAATGGGAAGGGGATAAAATGGTTAGTAACCGGAAGATTCAGTAGACCTTGGTGGACTGTGATCATGTGTTTGGCAAAATGTTTGGTGCCGAGTCCACACGATGTACAGGAGCCCTCATCGGGAACACTGGATGCAGTAGATGGGCTTCGAGGGGTTACATGTGATACTCTGTATCAACTGGAAGGGCTGTCAGGGTCACTGGATGAAGGTGAGGGGGGGGGGGTACAGGGACAGGTGTTACATCTCCTGCAACTGCAGGAAACAGTACCTGTGGAAGGGAAGGTTTTAGTGGGAAGAGATGAGTGAACCAAGGAGTTTGTGGAGAGAGGAACTGTTTGGGGAGGGAGGGCGGGTGTCTGTGCAAGGGAGGGGGGGGTAGGGGACAGTGTTGGGTCAAGTGCGGAGGGGGACCGACGAGGGGAGGGTCTGTACCAAGGGGAGGGGACATGGTCGGGGGAGAGTAGGGTAATGGACGGTGCCAGAGAGAGTGAAGAGTCCAGGATTGAGGGGGGAGGGTGATGTTTCCATGAGGGGGAGGGAAGCAGAAGGCCAGGGGTGAGGGGGAGAGGCTGGAACCCACGGAGCGATTGGACCAGGTGGGGTCACAGGTCAGACCGGGGAATGAGAATCCGTGTGACAGGGGAACGGGGACTACCTGTACAATACACAGCGTAGGTGTAGGGTGACGGCCACAGCTGATACACAAAGTAACCGGAGCAGTTCTTCACCCTGATCTCCTGGTTCCTGTGGCAGATGAAACTGAGCAAAGTGAAAGAGACTGTCCTGGCCACCTTCCCGTCTCCCACGCTGGGATGGGGACCTGGAATGAGGATTATAAACATTGTACAATGTACCCGGTGTCACAGTGCGGTGGGGAATGTGAATGTGGAGCCAGTGTAAGGCAGTGATCACAAGCCATGGTCGGGTCTGACCTGCCTCAGTCAACGGTGAGCTGCTGCCCTCAACCTCCCCACCCACACTCCCCACAGCAGCCCCTGCTCCCTGAGACCGGCTCCTGGTGCTGACACCCTAGGGTGCCGGGGTCTGGACTGGAAACATGAGCCACCCCCCCCCCCATGGGTGCTGACAGCTGGTGATGAGCAGACATAAACGGTTTAGAGAAACACGGGCCAAATTAGTAGCGCAGATGGGACATGGTCGGCACGTCACAAACACTTCATTCACACATCATTCCGGAAGTGGCGGCGCTGCGTGGCAGCTGCGGCTCACCTGCAGTCCGTCTGTTTTTTTTCTTTTTTTTCGTCCTTTTGTGTCTGTTTTTAGTTAAAATTTTGGTTTATTAGGCTGTGTTTGTGTGGGGGGGGGGGGGGGGGGGAGGGTGGGAGAAACAAGGTTTTAGTCTCTCCCTTCGGGGGGATGCGACCTTTTCTTGTCGTGTCCCCCGTCACCGTCTCCGTCTGTGCTGAGGCCTAATGGCGGAGCTGGTGGCCTCGGAGCTGTGGCGAGCGTTCAGAGCTCCAGTGTTCCAGCGGCGGCGGCGGCCCGGCTTCGGGGCTTCGGCGCTCCAGCAGTTGCTCCAGCGGTGCTCCAGCAGCGGCCCGGCATTGGCGCTCCGGCGGCTCTCCAGCGGGTGCTCCAGCGGCGGCCCGGCTTCGGCGCTGCGGCGGCTCCGGCGGCTCTCCAGCGGCTCTCCAGCAGGTGCTCCAGCGGCGGCCCGGCTTCGGCGCTCCGGCGGCTCTCCAGCGGTGCTCCAGCAGCGGCCCGGCATTGGCGCTCCGGCGGCTCTCCAGCAGGTGCTCCAGCGGCGGCCCGGCTTCGGCGCTCCGGCGGCTCCGGCGGCTCCGGCGGCTCCGGCGGCTCTCCAGCAGGTGCTCCAGCGGCGGCCCGGCTTCGGCGCTCCGGCGGCTCCAGCGGCTCTTCAGCGGGTGCTCCAGCGGCGGCCCGGCTCCGGCGGCTCCGGCGGCTCTCCAGCGGCTCTCCAGCAGGTGCTCCAGCGGCGGCCCGGCTTCGGCGCTCCAGCGGCGGTCCGGCTTCGGCGCTCCAGCGGCTCTCCAGCAGGTGCTCCAGCGGCGGCCCGGCTGCGGCGCTCCGGCGGCTCCAGCGGCTCTCCAGCGGGTGCTCCAGCGGCGGCCCGGCTTCGGCGCTCCGGCGGCTCCGGCGGCTCTCCAGCGGCTCTCCAGCAGGTGCTCCAGCGGCGGCCCGGCTTCAGAGCTCCGGCGGCTCCAGCGTTCCCGTGGTCGATCCTGGCTGGGGGCTGTGGTGGTGTTCCGGCGTTCCGGCGGCGGCGGCGGTGGCGGCCTGGCTTCGGAGGCTCGGCCGCGGGCCTGGTGGACGATGACATCGTAGGCCTGGATTGCCTCAGTACAGAGGGGGAACAAGTAGGGGAAAATGACAAAGACTTTAAGATTTTTGCCTTCCACCACAGTGAGGAGGTGCTTGGTGAACTCACTGTGGTGGATGTTAAATTATGTGTTTATTGTGTGTTTTGTTTTAATTTATTACATGTTATGACTTCAAGGTAACAAATTTCGTTCAGACCGAAAGGTCTGAATGACAATAAAGGAATCTGAATCTGAATCTGAATCTGAATCTGAATCATAAGCACATTTGTGCTAAATGTTGTGTGTATTTAATTTCTCCGCCTCGTTGCTGAACTGTGGGTGTCCTGAGACGGGCCCAGCTCGTCTCAATTAAATAGATTGAAATCTGATATTATTTTTCTCCAAGAGCCACGCCATAAAAAAGACGCGCAGTATAGATTAACAGCAAAATGGATTTCCAAAGTATATCACTCTTCATTTACACATAAGTCTAGAGGGGTAGCAATAATTATTCGTAAAGGTATACCTTTTAAACAAAGCTCAATAATAGAAGATGTTGAAGGTAGATATATAATAATTCCAGGTGAATTATATTCTAAAAAAGTAATCCTTGTGAATATATATGGTCCTAATTTTGATAATCCATTATTCTTCAAGAAAATATTTAACAATATCCCTATATCCACTCAACATAATCTAATAATTGGAGGTGATTTTAATTGTACCTTAGATAATTATTTAGATAGATCATCAATGAAAAGGAAAACCACTTCTAAGTCAAGTACATTTATAAATTATTTTATTAACACAGCAAACGTTAAGGATATCTGGAGAACAGATAACCCATCCGGTCGAGAATATTCATTCGTTTCCCCTGTATTTGGAACCTACTCAAGGATGGACTATTTTTAATAGATTCAAAACTAATTCCATTTACACATGACTCAAAATATCATAATATTATTATCTCGGATCACGCTCCATTAACATTTAAGATAAAATTAAAAGACATAACTATTAAAACCTCTAACTGGAGACTCGACCCCCAAATATTAAAGGATAGGGCTTGTTATGATTACTTGGTAAAACAGATTAAATGATTTTTTGAAACTAATGACAAACCTGGAATTTCACCATCACTGCTCTGGGATACATTTAAAGCATTTTTTCGTGGTGCGATAATATCAGCACACGCATACTTTAATAAGGAAAATCGAAAGACTCAACAAAAGTTGGAAAATGAAATAAAACAATTAGATATTGAAAATGCAATATCTTCTTCTAAGGGGCTAAGTAATAAAATTGCATCATTAAAATATAAGCTAAATAAAATATACACAAATCAGATTATTAAACTTTTTCAACAGACTGAGCAAGTACACTTTGAATTTGGGGATAAACCACAAAAATTACTGGCACGCCAGCTTAGAAAATTAGATGAGGAGAAAATGATACATAAAATTAGATCTGAACAAGGAGAAATATTGACTTTACCAAAAGATATCAATGATACATTTTTACAATATTATCAAAATCTTTACTCATCTAAACTAGCAGGACAACCAGATGGAATGGAAACATTCCTACAAGAATGTCATATTAACAGTTTAGATCAGGAAGGTAGAGACTTGTTAAATGCTGATATATATATATCAGTAAAAGATATTGAAGAATCAATTGGATCATTAAATAGCGGAAAAGCCGCAGGCCCTGATGGTTTAAGTGTTGAATTTTATAAGAAGTTTCATGATCTGATCTCTCCACGCTTACATACAATATATAAATATGCTTATGAACAAGGAAAGTTACCAGAATCATTAAATGAATCTACAATTACACTTATCCCTAAAGCTGATAATGATTTGGAAGACCCTGGATCATACAGAGCAATAGCTCTTTTAAATACTGATCAAAAAATACTAACTAAAATTTTATCTCGGAGGCTAAGTTTAGTGATTAATAAATTAATACATCATGACCAAACAGGTTTTTCCAAAACGCTATTCATCCTATAATCTGATACGTCTATTCAATGTCATGTACTCAAAAAGAGTGAATGATATTGAACTAGCTGTCATATCCTTAGATGCTGAAAAAGCATTTGACCAGGTTGTATGGCCATATTTATTTAAAATAATGCAGAAATTTCAACTGGGGCATAGATTTTCCAAATGGGTAAAAATCATATACTCGAATCAAACTGCAAGAATATTAACAAATCCAATGCTATCAGCAAAATTTAATCTCTTTAGGGGTTGTAGACAAGGATGCCCGTTATCACCATTACTATTTGCTCTGGTAATAGAACCATTAGCCGAAGTGATTAGATCAGAACCAGAAATATATGGATATAATACCAAAACTACAACGAATAAAATATCTCTTTTCGCAGATGACATCTTAATTTATATTACAAAACCGGAGATTAGTATTCCCAATCTATTTAATGTTATAACTAAGTTTAGTACATTTTCTGGGTATAGAATTAATTGGAATAAAAGTGAAATTATGCCTATAACTGGAATAAAATTAAATATATTAGAACAATTCCCACTTAAAATAGTCGCGGACAAACTCAAATATCTAGGAATTAATGTATCTAAGTCCTATAACTGTCTTTTTACATATAATTACCCTCAATTATTAAATAAACTTAAAAAAAATATTTTATATTGGAAAACACTACCTATATCAATGATCGGTAGAATAAATGCTACAAAAATGATTTTTTTTCCACAATTGTTATATTTATTTCAAGCCATCCCTAAAATGTTTTTTTTTAAATAGATACTTTGGTTAATAGTTTTATTTGGGACTATAAAAACCATCAAATAAGTAAAAAACATCTATGTAAATCTAAAGTAAATGGTGCACTAGCACTACCAAATTTCTTATATTATTTCTGGGCAGTTCAGATTAAGAATATGAATTTTTGGTTGGTAAATTTAGATCATGAACCAAGCTGGGTAAAGATGGAAAAGGAAGACTGTTTGCCTCTTGATGTAGGTTCGATTCGTTTTTGCACCAAGGGAAGTACAAAAACAAATGTATGGTGACAACCCTATAATTTATAGCAATAGACGTATTTGGAAACAAATAGTTAAGACCCTACATATGGATAATTTGTCACTTTGTTTGCCAATTATGAATAATCCCTTGTTTAGGCCCTCTGTATTGGACAAGGGGTTTAGACACTGGAATGATTTAGGAATTAAAAGGATAGAACACCTTTACATGAAAGGAAAATTTCTTTCATTTCAAGAGTTACAGGATATTTATGGATTGCAGTCAAATAACATATTTAGGTATTTACAAATTAGAAACTATATTAAGTCAAATACGCAAGACTATAAAAATAGAAAACCAGGATTATTAGATGAATTGTTTAATAAACACCCAAATACAGAAAAAAATTAATAGCGTATATATACAATACTATTTTGGATAGGGAAATCCCAACTTCGGAAATATATCGACAAACATGGGAAAATGAAATAGGTTTATCTATAACGAAGGAAATTTGGGAAGAAAGCCTACAACGTATACATCGCTGCTCATTAAATGCTAGACATATATTGATACAATTTAAGGTATTACACAGATTACATTATTCAAGAACGAAATTAAATAGAATTTATCCTAACATTTCTCCTATTTGTGATGAATGTCAGAACATGGAAGCTAATTTAATGCATAGTTTTGTAACGTGTATAAAGCTCAATTATTATTGGACAGAAATCTTTAGAGTTATCTCTGAAGTTCTTAAAATTAAACTGGACCCAGATCCAAAATTAATAACCATATAACCATATAACCATATAACAATTACAGCACGGAAACAGGCCCTCTCGGCCCTTCCAGTCCGTGCCGACCATTTGTTTTCCCCTAGTCCCATCTACCTGCACTCAGACCATACCACTCCATTCCCTTCACGTCCATATACCTATCCACTTTACTCTTAAATGTTAAAATCTATCCAGCCTCCACAACTTCTGCTGGGAGCTCATTCCACACAGCCACCACCCTCTGAGTAAAGAAGTTCCCCCTCACGTTACCCCGAAACTTCTGTCCCTTAATTCTCATGTCATAATATTAGGAGTTCCGGATTCAAATTTAATATTAACAGTAAACCAAATAAATTTATTGGATTACTATTTGATAATAGGGAAAAAATTAATACTGAAATTTTGGAAGTGAACATTATCCCCCACAATTAAAATGTGGACAGTAGAAATGTTGGAGACGTTGCATTTGGAAAGAACCAGATTTGTCCTATTGGACAAATACGAACTCTTTGAACAGATATGGTCTCCATATACAGAATATTTGAAGGGGTAGCTGTACTTGGCATCACAACTCAATGGGTACCCGGCAGGATTAGATGAAAATAACTCTCTGTTTTTCTTTTTGATTCGTATACATGTCTCTATTGATATCGCTATTTGAAATTGTGTTATTCACTATTAAGATGTATACTATAATCTTTTTTTAAAATATATATATAATACTTTGTTTTAATTAAATTCATATAACAAGAATATATACATTTTTTTCTCTCTTCTCTTTCTCTTTCTATATAATCAAAATTATTATTTAATCACTATTCTTATTGATTAAAATCTATTATTTTATTTTTACTTTCTAAAAAAATAGAAGTTTATAAGAATTATTCGCAAACTTGTTGAAATAAGTTGGTTGTGTATTTGAAAAGTTATATACCATTGTCATGATGGATTACTTTTAATAAAAATATTACAAAGAATAGTGCATTCATTTGGACCATGGTATTGAAGCTGCTACCACCCATTCGTACATTATAATGCAGATCTTTGTAACACGATAAGTAAATACAAATCTTCACATCTGTACCTTGGTATTTTACCAATTAGCTTAATTCTGAAAGAACTAATTAGTTGAGGTTCATAAGTGATAGGATAAGAATTAGGCTGTTTGGCCCGTTAAGTCAATTTCGCCATTCAATCATGGCTGATCTATCTCTCCTTCGTAAGCCCATTCTCCTGCCTTCTCCCCATAACTTCCGACACCTGTATTAGGTTGATATTAGTTAGCTATTGATCTCTGTTTCTGTTTTGCAGGTGAAGAGACAAGTGTATTTCTTCAAGCCCTTCCACTTTACTGCTCGAATAAGATGACTTCCTGCTACTTGGTCTTGGCGTACTTTGCAACACCACATTTTTTTGTTTTCTTGTGCCTGGCGAGACCTTTGTAGATGGGAGTGACACCTACTGATCACAAGTAAATTAACTTTACGTATGAAATGCGTTGTCCAAATTGTTTATGGGTGTTAAGTGACATTGTAAACTGGGCTCAAAGTTGTGATTTGTGTTTTCATGAAGTTGTGAAGTCTGTTCACAGCTGGTTCTCCATGCTCCTAGTGTGTTGAAACCGGAGCCACAGAGGGTCGCTGCATGACGGAAGAAGGGGCGACGTGATGACAGGCGTTGAGGTCCCAGTTGCTGTGAATCCTGGGCGAGGTGGTGCAAAGGATGTTTGGCATCCGATGGGGCCTTGCACACCAGCCTGTGGGTGAAGTACTCTCTGCGAAGCCTGGCGTGAGCGACACCTGCGAGCACCGGCAGATGATCCGTCTGAGTAGGACATAGGCAGACAGTGATGATCCGGATGGTGTCATTGAGGATGGCGTCTAGCTTGCTAGTATGAGCGCTGCAGCACCATGCTGGGGCGGTGTACTCAGCGGCGCTGTACACGAGTGCAAGAGCACTGGTTCTGAGAGGAGATGTCCTGGTGCCCCATGACGATCTAGACAAGCAATGCAGGAGGTTGTTCCGTGCCGAGACTTTAGCACGGAGAGCTTCAAGGTGTTGCTTGTAGGTCAGCTGCCGATCCAGTTTCACACCAAGGTATGAAGGAAATGGGTTATAGGGTAGGGATGATACATTGAGGGTGACAGTTAGCTGGCTTTGAGCTTTCTTGTTGTCCAGGTGAAAGGCCGTTGTGGTGGTTTTTGCCACACTCAGTTTTAATCTCCAGGTCTGACTGCAGCCCGCAAAAAGTTCCATCTCTACTTAATGCACATCCTCCATGTTTGACCAACTCCTGTCTGAATGCAGTAGGGCCAGGTCATCTCCGTATCCATACTGGCGCGAGGTAGTGCGTGGAAGATCGCTGATAAAGAGATTGAAGAGAATGGGAGCCAGTACCGAGCCTTGGGGGACTCCGTTTCTTAGGTGTTGCAGTCGGCTAGATTGTCTGTCGCTGGTCTTGAGTACAAAACTGCAGTTGGCCAGGATGGTGGCAAGGAACCGCACTAAATGGCGGTGAGGAATGGTGCGGGGGAGCTTCAAAATGAGGCCCTGGTGCTACACTGTATTGTAGGCGGCGGTGAGTTCCACCAGTGTGACGCTCATCTTGCGAACCTTTTCGAAACTGTCTTCGATGTCATTAGTCAGCTTGACTATTTGGTGGGTAGTGCACACAACATCATATTTCCAGGTGTCAATCCAGGCTCCAAGTTCATCCACTTTACTTACAATGCTCCTAGCATTAAAATATACACATTTCAGAAACCCACCATCCCTTCTTCTCTGTCTATTATCTTTTTCATCTTTCTCGCCTACATTTTGGGTCCGAGTGCTTCCCTTCTCTGCCTCTTGCCCCACACCCTGACCCCTAGCCTCCTCTACCCGAGTCCCTCCCCCCAGCCTTTCTAGTTTAAAGTCTCCCCAGTAGCCTTTGCAAATCTCCCTGCCAGTATATTGGTCCCCCTCGGGTTCAAGTGCAACCCGTCCTTTGTGTACAGATCATGCCTTCCCCAAAAGAGTTCCCAGTGATCAAGAAACTTGAATCCCTGCCCACTGCACCAGTCCCTCAGCCACGCATTTATCCTCCACCTCATTTCATTCCTACTCTCACTGTCACGCGGCACAGGCAGTAATCCTGAAATCGTTACCCTTTTGGTCCTTCTCCTTAACTTTCCCCCCAACTCCCTAAATTCTCCCTTCAGGACCTCGTCACTTTTTCTGCCTATGTCATTGGTACCTATGTGTACCACAACATCAGGCTCCTCTCCCTCCCTTATCAGAATCTTTTGGACACGTTCTGACACATGCGAGACCCTGGCACCAGGGAGGCAAACTAGCTGTGATTGGAAACTAAATATTCCAGGATTTCGTTGCTTCAGGTGTGATAGAATTGGAGGGACCAGAGGGGGAGGTGTTGCATTGCTTGTCAGAGAATATATTACAGCAGTGCTTTGGCAGGATAGATTAGAGGGCTCGTCTAGGGAGGCTATTTGGGTAGAACTGAGAAGTGGGAACGGTGTAGCAACACTTTTAGGGGTGTAGTATAGACCGCCAAATGGGGAGCGAGAATTGGAAGAGCAAATATGTAAGGAGATTGCAGATATTAGTAGTAAGCACAAGGTAGTGATTGTGGGAGATATCAATTTTCCAAAAATAGACTAGGAAACACATTCTGTAAATGGGCTGGGGGGTACACAAAAAGCTGGTCAGCGGGGTTTAAGGAGCGAAGGTGCGAGTTTCGGGTAGACTGGTCAGGGATCAGGGAAATGACGGTGTGAGTGAAAGATATGCAAAAAAGTATTTGTGGTGCGACTTGGGTGGGGGGGAGGGAGATAGAGATAGAGGGAATTTGCAGCAGTAGCACATAGAGGTATGTTCGACCAGAGAAGGGGCAGTGCTGGGTCCTGTTAGGAAATGAGGCAGGTTGCAGGCAGTGACGGAGGTATGTTGGTGAGCACTTCGGGACCAGTGATCACAATACCATTAGTTTCAATATAATTATGGGGAGAGTCAGAACTGGACCTAGGGTGGGGAGATTTTTGATTGGAGAAAGGCTGGTAACTTTGAGGGAATGCGTAAGGATAGTTAAAGGAGTGAGGTATTGGGACACTTTGTTTCATGGGAAGGATGTAGAAGAGAAATCTCTAACTGGGGCTGGAGGTTTGCATAGTTTTTTTTTGCATACATAGAGGTATCGAAGGAAGGAAATTGTAAGAGTACAGAATCTTTATGTCCCTGTTAGGTTGAAAGGAAATAGTAAAAATTGGAAAGAGCCATGGTTTTCAAGGGAAATTGAACACTTGTTTCGAAAAAAGAGAGATATCTACAATAATTATAGGAGGCATGGAGTAAATGAGGTGCTAGAGGCGTATAAAGAATGTAAAAAGAATCTTAAGAAAGAAATTAGGAAGACTAAAAGAAGATGTGAGGTTGCTTTGGCAAGAAAGGTGAAAGTAAACCCAAAGGGTTTCTACAGCTATATTAATAGCAAAAGGATAACGAGGGATAAAATTGGACCATTAGAGAACCAGAATGGACAGTTATCTGCAGAGCCAAAAGATATGGGGGAGATATTGAACAATTTCTTTTCTTCGGTATTCACTAAGGAGAAGGATATTGAACTCTGTGAGTTAAGGGGAAAAAGTAGTGTAGCTATGGAAACTATGAGATTCAAAGAGGAGGAAGTACTGACACTTTTGAAAAATATAAAAGTGGATAAGTCTCCAAGTCCTGACAGGATATTCCCTAGGACATTGAGGGAAGTTAGTGTAGAAATAGCAGGAGCTATGACAGAAATATTTCAAATGTCATTAGAAACGGGAATAGTGCCGGAGGATTGGCGTACTGCGCATGTTGTTCCATTGTTTAAAAACGGGTTCAAAGAATAAACCTAGCAATTATAGACCTATTAGTTTGACGTCAGTGGTGGGCAATTTAATGGAAAGGATACTTAGAGATAATATATATAAGCATCTGGATAAACAGGGTCTGATCAGGAACAGTCAACATGGATTTGTGCCTGGAAGGTCATGTTTGACAAACCTTCTTGAATTTTTTGAAGCGGTAACTAGGGAAATTGATGAGGGTAAAGCAGTGGATGTTGTCTATATGGATTTCAGTAAGGCCTTTGACAAGGTTTCCCCATGGAAGGTTGGTTAAGAAGGTTCAATCTTTGGGTGTTAATGGCGGAGTAGCAAGATGGATTCAACAGTGGCTGAATGGGAGATGTCAGAGAGTAATGGTGGATGGCTGTTTGTCAGGTTGGAAGCCGGTGACCTGTGGGGTGCCTCAGGGATCTGTGTTGGGTCCACTGTTGTTTGTCATGTACATCAATGATCTGGATGATGGGGTGGAAAATTGGATAAGTAAGTATGCAGATGATATTAAGATAGGTGGTGTTGTGGATAATGAAGTAGATTTTCAAAGTCTACAGAGAGATTTGGGCCATTTGGAAAAGTGGGCTGAAAGATGGCAGATGGAGTTTAATGCTGTTAAGTGTGAAGTGCTACATCTTGGCAGGACAAATCAAAATAGGACGTACATGGTAAATGGTAGGGAATTGAGGAATGCTGTGGAACAGAGGGATCTAGGAATAACTGTGCATAGTTCCCTGAAGGTGGAATCGTATGTAGATAGGGTGGTAAAGAAAGCCTTTGGTGTGCTGCCCTTTATAAATCAGAGCATTGAATATAGGAGTAGGGAAGCAATGTTAAAATTGTACAAGGCATTGGTAAGACCAATTCTGGAGTATGGTGTACAATTTTGGTCGCCTAGTTATAGGAAGGATGTCAACAAAATAGAGAGAGTACAGAGGAGATTTACTAGAATGTTGCCAGGGTTCCAGCAACTCTATTACAGAGAAAGGTTGAACAAGTTAGGTCTTTATTCTTTAGAGCGCAGAAGGTTAAGGGGGGACTTGATTGAGGTCTTTAAAATGATGAAAGGGATAGACAGAGTTGACGTGGATACGTTTTTCCCATTGAGGGTAGGGAAGATTCAAACAAGAGGGCATGACATGTGAATTAAGGGACAGACGTTTCGGGGTAACGTGAGGGGGAACTTCTTTACTCAGAAGGTGGTGGCTGTGTGGAATGAGCTTCCAGCAGAAGTGGTGGAGGCAGGATCGATTTTAACATTTAAAAGTAAAGTGTATAGGTATATGGACATGAAGGGAATGGAGGGGTATGGAGGGAATGGAGCAGGTAGATGGGACTAGGGGAAAACAAATGGTCGGCACGGACTGGAAGGGCCGAGAGGGCCTGTTTCCGTGCTGTAATTGTTATATGGTTATATGGTTATATGGTGCAGCGTCCCGTACAAAAGCTTTACAGGGCACAGAAGAGTGAGATGGGCCGATATTTCCTTGTGTCGTCCACACGCTTGTTTGGAATTGGTAGCACGATGACGGTGGCTTTCCACCAGATCTTCGAAATGGACTGACCAATGAGACAAGAGGAGTTGAACTCACGGAGCCAGACCAGGCATTTAGGACGGCAGTGTTTCAGGAATTCTGGGGGGATATTATCAGGACCCTGGGCTTTTCCGCATTTCAATTGAGTGATGACAGGAGAGGGTTCTGTAGAGGAAAAGGGTGCTGACAGGAGCCCATCAGCGCTTGGAGCTTTCCAAAGATTAGTGGTTTCCTGTTTGACAGAGCGAGTTTGATTCTTGTCCACGTCTTTGAAGTGGCCATTGTCCAGGAGCTGGTGGGCGATGGAGTTGGCCGTGACGGGGTAATGCTTTGGGCGGGTACTTCCACCGGTGAGGCGATTGAAGGTCTTCCAAGCCACCCTATTGGAGTATGTGATGTCAATTTCTTGGACTGTCTCTTCCCACCGCTCTCTGACTTCTTGTCGAGGCAGGTTGTCAGTTCCGTAGCCTTGGAGGCAGCTTCTTCGCAAGGTTCAGCATCCAGGAATGCGTCGTAGCATGCGTCACACTCTTCGACCCATGTGGGGATGTACCGGCAATGATAGCCGCGAGGAATGGAACTATTCGCTGCCCTGATGTGGAATTTGCAGAAGGCTGAGTAGGCTTTGTCCTGATTGGTGGAGGTGGGGGTGGGAAGGCTGTCGATCCAGAAGTCCTCCAGACTTGTGAACTGGTCCCACCTGGCCTTGCGGAGATTCCACTTCTTCGCAGGGTTGGTTGGGTCCGGATTGATGGGGTTGTCCGGGATAATCAGAGATGGGCGATGTTGTTTATTTCGGGTAGTGATCCAGGATGATACGGTGTGAGGATGGTCCATACAGGATTGCAAACGCCAAGTGAGGGTTGGTAGTGGTGTTACACCTGGCAGAGTGGAAGCTGTCCGGTTGTTTTGGGTTGTACAAGAGTTGAATGGCAGTAGCTGAGGCCCAGTCTTCTACTACAGCACCATCCGAGTTAGTTGAACGGTAGCCCCAGGTGGTGCTGTGGCAGTTAAAGTCTCCGGTGTAGATGCAGGGCGAATCAAAGTTACGGATGGAGTCTTTGTAGAGCCTGGTAGAATGTAGCTTGTATACATTGATGACCATGACACCTCCGACTTGCGTTGCTGCCCATTCCACGTCCAGTCCGGAGGGGACACTGCAATCGCTTTCCATTTTGCTGTGTTCCTTACAAAAGTGGCAATCCTGTGGGTGTCGCTCTCGCTGTTGGTGACCAGGGTATAACCAGGGATCTTCAGATGGGAGCTATCACTTTTGTGAGTCTCTTGGAGCAGGGTAGCAATGACTTTGTGGGTCTGTAGCAGATGTTCAATGATAGTGGTCTTGTCCTTGGTGAGGTCTTTCACGTTCAGCTGCAGCAGGGTGATACCATCCGGTTCGACATCTGTAGATGCCCGCCCTAAAAAGGTCGCATGCTCCTGGTTGGCGCATAACTGCGGCGACTGAGGTCAGTTGACAGGGCTCACCATGGGGAGATCAACAACATGAGCCCTATGTGTTATATAAAGCAGTTATATAAAAGCTCTAAATGCAAAATTAGGTATATTTTTGAAGTGTTAAACTATGTTATTTAACTCTGCTCCTTGGGAATGAGGATGTCAGAGAGAGATTATATTGAGAGATTATATTTCTGCTTGGAAATGCATTTGTACATTTAAAGTGATGCTGCAGATTTGAGGAAAGTACTGAGTACATTAGAATATAATTTATCTATTACTCTCATCTTCGTTATGTTGCCATTAGGGTACAATTTAGAACTGCACTTTTGGAAATTATTTTGTTTGACAAAGTTTTTATTAAAAGTTAAAATGGTCACATTCGTTTTGACTCTTTTGTCAACTGTATTCATATTTGAGTGAAAATCGCGACCAAAAGATGGGCTGAATGGTGTTACATGTTTACTTCTGCCATAATGTCACTGCCATAATGTCTCTACCATAGTGGCTACCAAGGGTATTTAGCTGCACCTTGACCCGCTGCGCTTCTATGGTAACACAAGTGTGCTGGCCACCAGCATTAAGGATGTCACACCCAGCCACTCCGCCCCTCTCCCATCAGGCAAGAGGTATAGAAGTTTGTAAACACACACCTCCAGATTGAGATGGGCAACACTTGTCCCTTCACCTCCCCCCTCCACTCCTTTCAGGGACCCAAGCATTCCTTCCAGTTCCGACAGAGGTTCACCTGCACCTCCTCCAACCTCATCTACTGCATCCGCTGCTCCAGATGCCAGATGATCTATATCGGTGAGACCAAGCGGAGGCTTGGCGATCGCTTTGCCGAACACCTCCGCTCGGTCCGCAATAACCAACCCGACCTCCCGGTGGCTCAGCACTTCAACTCCCCCTCCCATTCCGCATCCGACCTCTCGGTCCTGGGCCTCCTCCACGGCCAGAGTGAGCAACACCGCAATCTGGAGGAACAGCACCTCATATTCCGCTTGGGGAGTCTGCATCCTTTGGGCTTGAACATTGAATTTTCTCAATTCTGTTAACCCTTGCTGTCTCCTCCCCTTCCCACCTCTCCCTCAGCCCTAGGGCCCTGGCATTCCCTCTATCTCTATCTCCCTCCCCCACCCCAGTCGCACCAGCTTCTCATTTTCACACCACAAACAGCTTACAATGGCTTGTTCCCTTTATCATCGATACTTTTTTGCATATCTTTCACTCATTGTTCCTTATCTCTCCACATCACCGTCTATATCTCTCGTTTCCCTGATTCCTGACCAGTCTGAAGAAGGGTATCGACCCGAAACGTCGCCTATCTCCTTCGCTCCTTAGATGCTGCTGCACCCGCTGAGTTTCTCCAGCTTTTTGTGTAACCCTCCAGATTGAGAAACAGTTTCTTTCCAGCTGTTATCAGGCAACTGAACCATCCTACCAACAACTAGAGAGCAGTCCTGAGATACTATCTTCCTCATTGGAGATTCTTAGACTATCTTTAATCGGACTTTATCTTGCACTAAAGATTATTCACATTATTCCCTTTTACATGCATCTGTACACTGTGGATGGCTCGATTGTAATCATGTATTGTCTTTCCGCTGACAAGTTTGCATGCAACAAAAGCTTTACACATGACAATAAACTAAACTAACTAACTGGTATTCAGTTGGAACTTGACTCTCCACAGTGGATGAAATCTTGGTACAGATAAGTTTCAAACAAATTGTGGGCGTTGCACTTTATTTCAGTCTTTTAATTATTGTCCTGCTGAGGTATTGATTACATAGAAGAAAGAACACTACAGCACAGGACCAGGTTCTTCAGCCAACCGTCTGTGCCGAACATGATGCCAAGGCATACCCTTATTAACCTGCATATAATTCATATCCCACCAATCACTGTATAACCAAATGCTCATCTACAAGCCTCTTACTTGCACAATTGTACCGGCCTGCACCCCCAGCAAGCTCCAGGTTCCCCCACACATCTCCTTTAAACTTTACCCCCTATCACCTTAAAGATGGGAGAGATAGATCAGCCATGATTGAATGCGGAGTAGACTTGATGGGCTGAATGACCTTACAGTTAAGAATTCTCTTATTTAATATTTTCACCCTGGGAAGTAGGTTCAGACTGTCTCCCTCATCAATGTCTCTCACATAATGTTATTTACTTCTAACCAGTCACCCCGCATCCTCTGACTTTCCAGAGAAAACAATCTAAGTCTGTCCAGCCTTTCTCTGTAGCTATTCCCCTCTAATCCAGGCATTATTCTGGTAAACTTCCTCTGCACCCTTCCCAAAGCCTCCAAATCCTTCTTGTAATGGGACAACCAGAACTGCAGGCAACACTGTTAATGAGAAATGAGTTTGAAGAATAGTCTCAACCCAAAATGGTGTGTATTGCTTTTCCCCAGAGATGCTGCCTGACCCGCCAAATTACTCAAGCTTTTTGAGTTTGACTCCAAATGCAGCAAAACTAAAGTCCTATAAAGATGCATTATGATGTCCGGACTCTTTTACCCAATGCCTGGGGTAGGAGATTGCATCCTTCACGAAGTCCACCCTGTTTCCACGAATGCAATGCACCTGGCGTGCACAAACAGAAGATCAAACATGACATAACATAGCTTTGGGTTGTGCACGCCATATGTGCTTAGTATGTGCTTAGCATTGTGGGGAGATTCGTATTAATTTTGGCGTGAGTGTTCCATATTCATCAGAATTATTATTCTTGTGAAGTAGTATAATGAAGGGTCTCGACGCGAAAGGTCACCTTCTGCTGCCTCACCCGCTGAATTACTCCAGCGTTTTGTGCCTTATCTTGGATTATAAATTGTAAGCACAGGTTACATGGAGAAAACCTGTAACCCTTAAAAAGAAACGGGAGGATTCTGGGGATCAATTGAATGTGTTCAACATCCTTGAGGAATTGGAATGAGCTGACAAATACAAGATTTCCTCTGGTTTCCAGAACAAGTTGACACATGGAACTCGGGATACCAATTAGCCATTAGATTTGGAGATTGTTCAGGAGATTACAGAATTATGTGGATTGTTATGTTTAACTAAAATGAGAAACAGTCTTCAAGAACAAACCCGTTCACAATTTAGCTTCCACAGAAACTTAAAAGTTATTGACACGAGTAATTGGGTGTGGTACCAAGATAGACTCAAAGCGCTCAGCGGGTCAGGCGGCATCTCTGGAGAAAATGGATAGGTGACGTTTCAGGTCGGGACCCTTCCTTGATCTGAGCTGCTATTCAGTGGGTCAGGCAGCATCTCAAAAGTAAAACGATAGGTGACATTTTGGGCCGTGACCCTTCGTCACCTTATGAACTCCGTTTTTCCCAGAGATGCTGCTTAACTTACTGAGTTACTCCAGCACTTTGTGTCATATCTTTGTTATCAGCCAGCATCTGCAAGGTGACAAATGAACGTTTTTGCCAATCGACCCTCGTGATGAGGTCACTATAAACAGCAAAGAAGGAATGGACGAGACAGACTGTTGGCGAGGCAGCCACTGCTGGCGTCACCCGGTGGATATTATATGTATAATAGAACATTGTAGATGAATGCAATGAAACCATACACAAGTACAACAGACTGATCAAAGAGGAATTACCAGTGTGCAGAATATAGCTTTTTTCAGCAAGGTGGCGGAACAGTTCCAGAGACCTGTCTAATATCTAATGAGGTATGTTGAGAGGATCGGTACTATATCTTAGATAGACACAAAATGCTGGAGTAACTCAGCGGGACAGGCAGTATCTCTGGAGAAAAGGAATGGGTGACATTTCGGGTCGGGGCCCTTCTTCAGTACTATACCCCAGTTTGGGGAAAACTGTTTCAGCAATTGGTGTACAGTTATAAGAGAGAACCATAGTACCTATCCGGAATTGACTTGTGTTCAATACACTGATAAAAGTCAGAAGCAGTTATCTTTGCGACCCTGCGAAACTTGCTCGAATATTTCCTAAAGCTCCTTTCTATCAATCAACGCCCTTGTCATTTTATTCATGTTTCCGGAGGACACCTCGTTACGCTCTTAAATCCAGGTTCAAAGCCGTGACATTATATAAATAACCTACTATGTTCCCCTATCTTTGACGTACATTTAAAAATAAGACGCACCCTTCACAAATTAATCTCCTCCCGACTTGTTCGTTATGTTGACCAGTATGAGCGATTCCGAAATCATTGTGTGTGTTATCGGGCATCCAGATGGCATTATCCGCGCTGTCTGACATTTCATAGTTGTTTGCCACTCAAACGAACCGATCAAATCCGGACAGGGACAGCGGTAACAACGGCTCACTCAGGAACAGACCAGCTTGTCCCGTGTCCATTTCCCGCTTGATGCTTCCCTGTAGGGGGGGGGGGGTGCACTAGGACCCAGCGGCCTCAGACCACGTGCTGTCTGCATGGTGGCGGTTGGGGGCCTCGCGCTGCGCCTGAAACTGTGGTGAGGTGACGGCTCTGGCACGCTGGGGGCGCTGGAGAGGCGAGGGTCGGCGGGCGGAGTCGCTGCTAGAGGCCCGTGGGGAGCTGGAGTACAGACACGGGCAGCAGCATCGGTGGCTTTCTGAACACAGTGAAGGGCGGCCACAGTGGCTCCGCCCGGGGAGGTGGTGAGAGTTGGCGGCCGCCGCTGCATCAGTGGCCCGGGCCTGGGGGTGTGTGGGTGTGGGTGTGGGTGGGTGGGTGTGTGTGTGTGGGTGTGAGTGGGTGGGTGATTGAGTGGGTGTGAGTGGGTGATTGAGTGGGTGGGAGTGAATGTGGGTGTGTGTGAGTGTGTGAGAGTGAGTGTGTGGGTGTGTGAGTGAGTGTGTGTGAGTATGATGGTGTGAGTGAGTGAGTGAGTGTGAGTGAGTGAGTGTGAGTGAGTGAGTGAGTGAGTGAGTGGGTGTGTGAGTGAGTGAGTGTGTGAGTGGGTGTGTGTGTATGTGTGTGAGTGTGTGTATGAGTGAGTGGGTGTGTGATTGATTGAGTGGGTGTGTGTGAGTGCGAGTGAGTGAGTGTGTGGGTGAGTGTGAGTGGGTGTGAGTGAGTGAATGGTGTGAGTGGGTGTGTGAGCGAGTGGGTGAATTCGTGTCTGAGTGTGTGTGTTTGTGGGACGGTGAATTTTGTAAATGCACAGTTAAAACATTAGATCTGTTGAACTTCTGAACAGAGTATAGACTTGGTGACCTGTTTCCAGATGTTTGTGTTAGCTTAATAATACTATTAACAATTCCAGCATCAGTAGCTTCTGCAGAGAGGTCATTTAGCAAACTCAATCTGATTAAGAATTATTTAAGGTCTACAATGTCTCAGGAACGTCTTGTGGATTTGGCCAGACTAGGTATTGAATCAAACATTGCCAGAACAGCAAATTTTTATGCTGTGATTCGAAATTCGAAACAAATGTGCTTTCTTCTTTCTAATCCTTTTACTTTACTTATATTTGTCATGGCGGGAGTATAGGAGCATTAGGACTCAAATGCAGAAAATCAACAGAGCGCTCCATTCCACCCCTCTCTCATCTTTCATACACCGTTTTGCCATACAGGCTACAGCTCATGGCAAAACCGGCAGTGGGTAAAAACAGGATGACTAATGGAGAAGGGAAGGGGGCCCGAAATAAACTTTGTACCCACTGTTAAAATTCCTCTCAGAGGCCCTGTGTACAAGCACACCCAGGTCTCGTTGCACCTCACTTTTTCCTAATCTGACACCATTCAGATAATAATCTGCCTTTCTGTTCTTGCCACCAAAGAGGATAACCTCACATCTATCCACATTATACTGCATCTGCCATGCATCTGCCCACTCACCGAAGTCACCCTGCATCCTTATCGCAGCTCATACTGCCACCCAGCTTTGTCATCCGCAAACGTGGAGATGTCACATTTAATTATCTTGTCTAAATCATTTATGTAAATAAATACTTTACAAGCTCTTAAAGTGTGCAACATCTTTTAATGATAGCACAGAGTATTACATACATCTTCAAGCACTAGCTACATTCTTCTACAGCTGCGCCCAGGAAGGGGGAGGCGTTATGATTGATGTTAACTAGGCGGGGTTAATGGGAGTGAGGTAACTATGTTATTGGTTGCATATAAACCATCTACATCCTTCCCCTTAGAAATCAAAAAACAGATCGTTATCACGACAACAGAATTAAACAGCAGAATTAAACAAAATCGCCGTAGCGAACAAGTGGCTTGCTGATCCGGCCCGAGCGCGTACGGATGTCTCCCCCTTCCCCCGAAGGAGCAGAAGAAACAGGAGGACGCGAGGCAGCCGGGGAACCAGGGAAGGGCATTGGGGTGGGAGAAACAGGAGAGGGAGAACTGCGACCGGCAACAGGGGACCCGCGCAGAGGGGAACCATGCGCCCGCGACGGGGACCGAGGCATGCAGGGAACACCAGCCGGGACGGCAGCCGGCTGCTGGTAGGAGAGTGGCGGGGCATAGGAGACAGGATGTAGCGATCCATCGACAGACTGAAGGCAGGCCGCACCCAGGCCGAACTTGGAAGCGTCACAGGTGACGGTGATGGGGCGACCCACGTCGAAGAACCGCAACGTCGGAGTGCTAATCAGTTTCGACTTGAGGCTGGTGATGTGGGAGCCAGACCCAGGCGATATCCTTTTTTGTCAGCTGCCGCAGGGGAGCACTCAGCTCACTGAGGTTTGGTACAAACTTTCCAAGGTAGTTCACCATGCCCAAGAATCGTTGCAGACCTGGCACGTCAGTGGGGGCTGCCATCTCGGAGATGGCAGCTGCCTTCAAGGGGTCGGGTTTTAGTCCGTTAGAGGTGAAAACATGTCCAACATACGTGACCTCTGAGACACGAAACCGGCACTTCTTGGGATTCAGCTTCAGGTTCGCCTCTCGCGCCCGATCCAGGACGCGGCGGAGGTTCAGGTCGTGCTCGGCAATGTCCTTCCCATAAACCAGGATATCATCCACGATGATGGCACATGGCAGGTCCGAGAATATCTGCTCCATCGTTCGCTGGAACACCTCGCTAGCAGAATTGATGCCGAATGGCATTCGTAGGAACTTGAATCTGCCGAACGGTGTGGCGAAGGTCGTCAGGTCAGAAGACGCTTTGTCCAACGGGATCTGCGAAAACGAGTTCTTAGCGTCTAGGACCGAAAAGATGGTGGCTTGCCCGACCTTTGCCGCCACATCCTCAACAGACCGCAGGGGGTAATGTGGTCGCCTGATGGCAAGGTTTAAGTCCTTCGGGTTGATACACACACGTATTTCGTTCTTGTCTTTCTTTATCGTGGCAACCATGGTGGAGACCCAATCGGTGGGCTCGCTAACTGCTTCTAGCACCCCCTTTTCGACCATCTTGTTGAGCATCGCCTCGACCCTGTCTTTCATGGCGTGAGACACCCTGTGAGGTGCGCGGACCACGGGTTGTATATTTGGGTCAATGGAAATATGGTATGTCAGTGGTAACTTCCCCAGGTCATCGTCGAACAGGTCCTGGTATTCTGCAACCGGGTCAAACGACGACAGTTGCACTTTGTGGACCGTACGGTCGAAGGACACCAGGCCAAGATCCTGGCACGCACGGTTGCCCAACAGGGTTACACAGTCAGAGTTCAAAACATAGAAAACCAGGTTTCTTGTGGCCTTTTGCAGCACGCAAGTTAAAGTGGCCCTCCCCGCAGGCCTTAGAATCTCTCCACCATAGGCGTGCAGGGTAGCATCGTCAGCAACCAGAGGCTCATTATTCCTTATCTTGTTGAAAAGATTCATGGACAAAACATTGACCTTCGCAATTGTGTCTAATTTAGCAAGGAAGGTTACATCATTGACAGTCACAGATACGGAGGGATCAGTGCGGTGGGCGGGTGTCTGTAGGAGGGTAAACACATGCGAGTCCTCGGGTGGATTAATTGGATCTGCATCATAGGATTCAGCTAAGTTGGGCTGTGAGTCGTAACGGATATCAGATTGCCTCAGCATGTTTAGACTGGGTCTGGAGTCTTGTGCCTGTCTCCCACGGGAACGGAATAAGCGACAGGAGGCAGAGAAATGATTCAGCTTTTTACATAAGTTACAGGCCTTACCAAAGGCGGGACACGTCGACAGTCTATGGTGCATGTAGTTACAGTTTGGGCACCTTTTTCGGGGCACTTCACCAGGACCAGGGTTGGCACGCGGCAGAAAAACTTTGTTTCCCATCCGAGGCTGTGGGCTCCTAAACCCAGCCAGGTTGACAGATTTGTTGCCCGAGTCCCGGTGGTCATCTGGCAAAACAACTACCTCAGACAATCTGCAGGCATGCATGGCCTTTTCCAACGTTAGATCCGGATCCCTCAAAAGCTCACATCGCAGCTTCTCGTCACGCATGCCAGTTACTAAAATGTCTCTAGTGAGCTGGTCTGTCATGTCGCCAAAACGGCACCGCTGGGCGAGATGACGCAAATCAGCAATAAAACATTCAACAGGTTCATCCGGCAACTGTCTCCTTGTAAAGAACCGTGCCCTCTCTAGAATGCGGTTCGAGGGCAGGTCACAAATCTCCCTGAACTTACGTAGCAGGCAGGCAGGCGGGGTCGTCGCCAGACTCTGCAGGAGTAATCACGTCGTCGTCGCCCAGGACCGCTGGAGCGTAGGTGAAAGTTCTGGCTCTCTTCATGGCATCAGGTCCGACAAGGTTGAGTAGGAGGGAAGCTTTAAGGGAGTCAGGATCAGCGCGGTGTGCGACGTTGACAAAGTGTGTGAAATCAAATTGAAACGTAGCCCAGCGCTCAGAGATGTCAGCATCAAAGACAAGCTGCTCGGGCTTTCTGCAAGAGGACGCCATGGCCAGAGAGATTAAGCACAAAAAACACAAATCAAAAAAAAGAAATAAAACCCGATAGACAGGAGACGCAAGTGTCTTCCAGCTTCGACACCATGTAAATAAACACTTTACAAGCTCTTAAAGTGTGCAACATCTTTTAATGGTAGCACAGGGTATTACATACATCTTCAAGCACTAGCTACATTCTTCTACAGCTGCGCCCAGGAAGGGGAAGGCGTTATGATTGATGTTAACTAGGCGGGGTTAATGGGAGTGAGGTAACTATGTTATTGGTTGCATATAAACCATCTACAATTTATATTGTAAATAACTTGGGTTCCAGCACTGAGTTTTAGTCACTGTGTGGCATTCTGTAAAGGACCCGGTAATTCCTACTCTTTGCATTCTATCTGCAAATTCTCTATCCATGTCAATACCCTACGCCCAATACCATGTGCTCTAATTTTGCATACTAATCTCTTGTGTGGGACTTTGTCAGTCCTTTTGAAAGTCCAAATACACCACATCAATTGGCTCTCCCTTATCCATTCTACTTGTTACATCCTCAAAAAAATTCCAGAAGTTTAGTCAAGGCAGATTCCCCTTGAATGAACACCCCAACACAGTCAAATTAATATCTTACATTTATAATACTCTTTTAACCATATAACCATATAACAATTACAGCATGGAAACAGGCCCTCTCGGCCCTTCCAGTCCGTGCCGACCATTTGTTTTCCCCTAGTCCCATCTACCTGCACTCAGACCATACCCCTCCATTCCCTTCACGTCCATATACCTATCCACTTTACTCTTAAATGTTAAAATCAATCCTGCCTCCACCAATTCTGCTGGAAGGTCATTCCACACAGCCACCACCCCCTGAGTAAAGAAGTTCCCCCTCACGTTACCCCGAAACATCTGTCCCTTAATTCTGATGTCATGCCCTCTTGTTTGAATCTTCCCTACCCTCGATGGGAAAAACGTATCCACGTCAACTCTGTCTATCCCTTTCATCATTTTAAAGACCTCAATGAAGTCCCCCCTTAACATTCTGCGCTCCAAAGAATAAAGACCTAACTTGTTCAACCTTTCTCTGTAACATAGTTGTTGGAACCCTGGCAACATTCTAGTAAATCTCCTCTGTACTCTCTCTATTTTGTTGACATCCTTCCTATAACTAGGCGACCAAAATTGTACACCATACTCCAGAATTGGTCTTAACAATGCCTTGTACAATTTTAACATTACTTCCCCACTCCTATATTCAATGCTCTGATTTATAAAGGCCAGCACACCAAAGGCTTTCTTTACCACCATATCTACATGCGATTCCACCTTCTGGGAACTATGCACGGTTATTCCTAGATCCCTCTGTTCCACAGCATTCCTCAATTCCTACCATTTACCATTACGTCCTATTTTGATTTGTCCTGCCAAGATGTAGCACTTCACACTTATCAGCAATTAAACTCCATCTGCCATCTTTCAGCCCACTTTTCCAAATGGCCCAAATCTCTCTGTAGACTTTGAAAATCGACTTCATTATCCACAACACCACCTATCTTAGTATCATCTGCATACTTACTTATCCAATTTTCCACCCCATCATCCAGATCATTGATGTACATGACAAGCAACAGTGGACCCAACACAGATCCCTGAGGCACCCCACTGGTCACCGGCTTCCAACCTGACAAACAGCCATCCACCGTTACTCTCTGACATCTAGGACTATCTTTTAGATAGTGAGATTCCGTCGACGGAATTATATTGACAAGCATGGGAAAACAAATTAGTTCAACCCATAACGAAAGATATTTGGGATGAAAGTCTACAACATATACATCAATGTTCGTTAAACAGCAGACATTCTTTAATACAATTAGAAGTACGACATAGATTGCATTATTCTAAAACAAAATTAAATAGAATTCTTCCTAATATCTCTCCTATCTGTGATAAATGTCAATACTCTGAGGCTAATTTAACCCATACCCTTGTAAGTTACATCAAAATTAAAAAATGTTGGATGGATATTTTAAAAATTATTTCCGTAGCGGTTAATACTCAACTGGAGCCCGATCCTAAATTAATAATATTAGGCATATCAGAACAATACCTAAAACTTACAATAAACCAAAGAAATTTCCTTGATTACAGTATAATAACTGGGAAAAAAAATAATATTAACATTTTGGAAAAACCCAGCAACCCCCACAATCAAAATGTGGATTATGGAGATGTCGGAGACCTTAAACCTGGAAAAAATTAGATTTGTCTTAATTGACAAACCAGAATTATTTACTAGAATATGGTGTCCGTTCATAGATTATGTGAAGGGGTAGAATAGGCCGGGCTCGGAAGCCTGACTGAAGCTTGAACCCAGGACTAGATGAATCGTTATGTTCTCTGACCTACGGACCTATCTCCTAAGTTGTATTATGGATAGTTTATTCTATTTTTCTATTTTTTTTTCTCTCTTTATTTTTTCTATCTATTAAAAAAAATAATAATAGTTAGTCAATGTTAATATGTAACCGATAAATGAAGACCCCAGCTACACTGGTAGCGGGGTCCCTGGAATCCTCGATATTTAATATGCAACCGTTTAACAAAGTTCGTAGTGGTTTGGACTATGATATGTACATGCGTCTAATAAAAATTTTACTTTAAAATAAAAAGATTTCCCCTTCATAAATCCATGATGGCTTTGACCGATCCTGTTACTGCTTTCCAGATGCGCTGCTATAACATCTTTAACAATCGACTCAAGCATCTTCCCCACTACTGGTCTATCATTCCCTGTTTTTAGGCTGTGGGACGAGGTGATTTTTTGTTTAAGTTTGTGACCCAAATCACGTAACTACCTGAATTTTTAACATATTGTGTAAAAATGTTATAGAAATCATACCTGAAACTCGTCAGGAACAAAACCTGCACATTTTTAAAATATGAGAAAAACCTCCAGTTTTCCGAGTTGTAATTGTCCAATCAAAGCACATTTGACATTGAGATCAGACGCCAATTGACCATTCACTCGCTTTGTTTCATGGTCGCTAGGTAGCGAGCACTCTGGGATTATGGCTGCCCCCTAATTACATCAAAACAATAACAAGATTTCCAAGGAATAAAGATAATGCTAACCTTGCTGACAATTTTGTTTTAGAATTGTTTTATCTTTATAAAGTTGTGATGTGAACTGTTAAATAAAAATGCTAAATAACAAATGTAGAGCTGGATTAGGGTCAGTCAGACAGTCAGTAGGAATGTTACAACATTTTGGGATTTAAAAAAACAAGCCTGTAATTTATCGCTAAAGCATAAAAAAGAACTTTAATTCGATACCTAATTCACTTTCATACCTTCAGTATTAAAAAGGTTATGGTCATTTTCATACTCAGAAATTAGCATCTTGTTCCCTATTGCGTTTCCATTAATTTAGCACAAAAGCTGTGATCAAGGACAGTCAATTGACATAAAAGCCCATAACTTTCTTAGAAATTAAGGGGACTGAATGAATGTTTCAGTAATTATAGATTGAAGCATTCTGAAACAAATGTGATGCATCTTACTTTGATGGCCTGAAATGAAAGTATATCATTAATTAATTAATTGCCTAATTAAGTAGTTAATTACAAAGTTAACCATTGTGACCGAAATAGTAATAAACACCCAGACTGCCTTAAACATTCTAAAATGTGATATTCTCAAGATCAGAACTTTAATATTATTGTACTGTTAAAACAAATAGTAAATACTCAACAAAAAATCATATTCATCAGAGCAGGGGAATAGGGGACCAGAGGACATATATTTAAGGTGAAGCGAGAAAGTTTTAGTAGGAATCTAAGGGGTAACGTTTTCACACAAAGGGTGGTGGAGATATGGAACGAGCTACCAGAGGGGGTAGTTAAGGCAGAGACTTTCGCAACGTTCAATAAACAATTATACAGGCACATGGATAGGACAGGTTTGGCGGGGGGGATATTGACCAAATGCAGTCAGGTGGGACTAGTGCAGCTGGGACAAGTTGGTCGGTATGGGCAAGTTGCGCCAAAGGGCCTGTTTCCATGCTGTGTGACTTTCAAGTAAGAATTTCATTGCTGGATCGGGGACATATGACAATGAAATACTCTTGTTTCTTGACATGCTGCCACAGCGCCTCCCTCTGGCCGCTGTTTCACATTGCACCTGGCGCACGCCACGTCACCGTGAGTGAGGCGGGCTAAGTGTGCAGGGTCACTTGGTAAGGACGGCAGGGTCGGAGTGGGACAGTCCGCCCCAGCTCCTCTAGTATCTTTGGTCTACCCGCAGCTTCACGGGCGACCGCATCACAGGGGGCGCGCCGCCTTCCTCGAAACAAGCCTCGCCTGCAGCATGTGGCGCCCTGACTATAACATCAGCACGCAGAGCCACCCTCCGCGGCCTCCGTCATGCCGGACTCGGCTCGGCTCTCGGCACCGCACAGTCGGGCTGCAGTGGTGTGGCGCAAAGATCCTATAGCATGGGCCTTTTTTTCATCCATTTCCATAACCAGACCCGACTCGCAGTGTAATCAACCAGATGTGGAGGGTGATGGGAGAGTGCAGGAGCCCAGCCATTCAGTGGGCTGCTTGTTGCGGTCAGGGGTTTCGGGATCCATCCCCGGCATTGATCCTGGCGGTGGTGTCATGCCGGAGGAGGGGGTGTGTGACGAGACCAACTTGCGTAGTGGGGTCTGTGAACTTTCAGAGAGTTCTGGTCTTTCAATTTCTGACAACGACCTTGGGTGCTGTGTTGCTGAGGTTGTTGTTTCAGGTACGAGTGGGTTGGCCGAGTGCCCAGGCTCCAATGCTGAGTCTCATGCAAGTGCTATCCGTGAGGTACGAGAGATCAAGCCATACTGCCAGAACAAATGTGCTGGCTGTAAAAAGACGGTGGGCTGATCTGCCAGTTTTGATTAAGACTCTCGAGGCTATCCTTGGCAACAAGGATAGTGATCTTCCTGACTCTGAGAAGTACCAGTTTGGGAACCTTTTGGAGTTCCACAGAGGGTGTGTTCTTGAGCCTACGGGGAGTGTGAGGGTCTCAATCTGAGGGGAGTAGGAGACAACCGTGGCTGACAAGAGAAATTACGGCTAGAATAAAACTAAAAGAGAAGATGTATAACACAGCAAAGAGTAGCCGGAAGCCAGAGGATTGGGAAAAATTCATAGGACAACAGAAGGAAACAAAACGGGCAATACGGGCTGAAAAGATGAAGTATGAGGGAAAACTGGCAAGGAATATAAAGAAGGACAGTAAAAGCTTCTTTAGATATTTTAAGGGAAAAAAGTAGCAAGTCAAATGTGGGACCCTTGAAGGCAGACACGGGTGAAATAATTATGGGCAACAAGGAAATGGCAGAAGAGTTGAATCGGTACTTCGGATCTGTCTTCACTAAGGAGGACACAAACATTCTCCTAGATGTCCTGGAGGACAGAAGATCTAAGGGGGTAGAGGAACAGAAAGAAATTTTCATTAGGCGAGAAATAGTATTGGGTAGGCTAATGGGACTGAAGGAGGGGGAGGAGCGATACCCGACCGGTAAGGTTTAAAATCCAGCGCGGGGCTTGTTTTTTCAGAGGCTTTACCGAAATCCATAACATTCCATTTGGAGAAGTGGGGTTTTTTTTTGAGGAAACCGCTGAATCGTGGGAAGTGGACTAAGGAAAGCAGCTGATTGGCAGTCAGATCCCAGCAGTTTGTTGTGTACTTTGTATTGTGTTGCTATTGTATCCTGTGTAAGGGGGGCAGTATGAAGGCAAGGACAGTTTACTGTTCTGCATGTCAGATGTGGGAGGTCAGGGAATCTGATAGCCCTCCAGACATCTGCGCCAGGTGTGTCGAGATGGTGCTCCTAAAGGGCTGTGTTAGGAACCTGGAGCAGCAGCTCGATGACCTCCGTCTCCTCAGGGAGAGTGAGGAGGTAATAGAGAGGAGCTACAGGGAGGTAGTCACTCCCAGACCACAGGAGGCAGACAAGTGGGTCACGGTTAGGAAGGGCAAGGGGCAGAGGCAGGGGCTAGAGAGTACCCCTGTGACCGTACACCTGGAAAATAGGCACTCGGGTTTGACTACGATTGGAGGGGACAGCATAGCTGGGGGCAGTAACAGCGGCCGGGCCTCCGGCACAGAGACCAGCCCTGATGCTCAGAAGAGTAGCAAAAAGAGGAGGGCAATTGTAATACGGGACTCTATAGTTAGGGGGTCGGATAGGCGATTCTGTAGACGCAGTCGGGAGACGCGGATGGTAGTTTGCCTCCCTGGTGCCAGGGTCTCGCATGTGTCAGAACGTGTCCAAAAGATTCTGATAAGGGAGGGAGAGGAGCCTGATGTTGTGGTACACATAGGTACCAATGACATAGGCAGAAAAAGTGACGAGGTCCTGAAGGGAGAATTTAGGGAGTTGGGGGGAAAGCTAAGGAGAAGGACCAAAAGGGTAACGATTTCAGGATTACTGCCTGTGCCGCGTGACAGTGATAGTAGGAATGAAATGAGGTGGAGGATAAATGCGTGCCTGAGGGACTGGTGCAGTGGGCAGGGTTTCAGGTTTCTTGATCACTGGGACCTCTTTTGAGGAAGGCATGATCTGTACACAAAGGACGGGTTGCACTTGAACCCGAGGGGGACCAATATCCAGGCAGGGAGATTTGCATCTCCCGTTTAGCAACTGTTGAATCCATCTTGCTACTCCACCATTAACACCCAAAGATTGAACCTTCTTAACCAACCTTCCATGGGGAACCTTGTCAAAGGCCTTACTAAAATCCATATAGACAACATCCACTGCTTTACCCTCATTAATTTCCCTAGTTACCGCTTCAAAAAAATCAAGAAGGTTTGTCAAACATGACCTTCCAGGCACAAATCCATGTTGACTGTTCCTGATCAGACCCTGTTTATCCACATGCTTATATATATAATCTCTAAGTATCCTTTCCATTAATTTGCCCACCACTGACGTCAAACTAGCAGGTCTATAATTGCTAGGTTTATTCTTTGAACCCTTTTTAAACAATGGAACAACATGCGCAGTACGCCAATCCTCCGGCACTATTCCCGTTTCTAATGAATTTGTCTTTTGTCTTTTATTTATTTGATTCGGTTTCATGTCCTATGATCATTACATGCGTGCTAAGGTAGACAGATCCCATTTGCACTCTCTGTACTCTACCGTTATTCAATAAATTCCACTGATATATCAGCTTCGCACTCTCAGCCCTGAACCAGACAAGGCCCATCGTTTTCTCACCACCTCGAATATCCTTCTCATCAAAGCAGAATCCGGGTTGCATTGTTAAAACATACCTCATCCCTCCTTTAGTACATTAACCCGAATAATGCACAATTAATTTGGCTGCTGCCATTGATTAGTAATTTAAAAGTATTCTGTTAGATCTGGCGAAACTCGTGCATCATTCATCCTCTGATCTATCGACCTTCTGCCTTTGCGAAACGTTGACACGTAATTGCAGCTTTCCTCTGTTCCACACTGCCTTATTCTGATAGTTTCTGCCTCTTCCTTCATCGCTTTCCAGATAGATTAACTTGCAGATTTGGGGAATTAATTTCAATAGTCAAATGTATTCCCAGTTTTCCAGTAACTTTAGTTCATGTATGCGTCAGTCTTTTTCATAGGGTGAAATAGACTGCCAATTTTGACATTATCAGGAAATATTTTAGATTTGTAGGCAATATCGAAATTGGTTGTATATTTAAACAATAATTCCTCGTTATTTGCCACACCTAATCTATCTGTAATACCTAAGTCGGCGTAACATCAACGTGTGCATCCTGAGAGCCACAGAGAAGCAACAATTCCCATGAAGGTACTGAAGGGTCATTTAATCCAGAATCAACGTTTTCTCCGACTGCAGGATATTACATTTCTGATAAATCTGCATTTGCTACCGTGTCGAATGATTTGCTAAAACAAAAATGATTTAGTACTACCTCATTCTCTGATTCCTAAGCTATGTAAAAGGTAAACTGTTTCAACGCATTCAGTGCAGAAACATATCCCTTGAGAAAATGTAACGTTTGCACAGAATCGTCAAGCTACAGTGCAGCAAGGTTAAAGGAACCAGGCTTCGCTCATTCCGCGTTTCGATTGTTGAGAACGGACAACAAGTTAAGCAAAACAGACAGTGAATAGAAAATATATCGTATCAAGTTGCGGTTTACATGGATCGACACTATGACTATGTTGGCTCACCTAGAACACCAACTGCTCCGATAACAGGATAATAAATCTCTTTAATCTCAGAATAGCTGCTTGTCCCTTATGTCTCCAGTAGAAATCGTGACGTGCTAATTTGGAAGCCGCGGCGCCGTTAGGATCTCTGAGATGATGTATGGTCATGAGCCCATATTTATAGAGGAGAAAGATCATCAACAACACGTTTGTAATTGTCATCATTGCTGTTGGTTACAGTTGACGGAACAAATAAATTACGTCAGCAGCTAAGTTTCCGACGCAAAGTATGAATTTAGTTTAATGCAAACATCTCCATATCGAGGAACACTCCGTTCTTAGACCTCTCTTGGGAATAAAACAGAAAACTTCAATAACGCAAGAAAACTATATCACCAACAAAGGGCCTCATATGCAGTTCTCATTCAGCCCCATCTCTCGTGTTCATCTCGATCTGAAGTTAATGATAACGGCATTTCCATAGTGGAGAAGAAATCGAGCGAACATGCAGACAAGGGCAAACTATACATCATTTCATCCTTACTTTGGGAATGTCCTGGTCCTAACAATATTTAACGATCGTTTAATGATTGTTGTCTGAAAGTTACAATGAGTGATATCAGTGAACGCCAATGACATTCCTCTCCCGGAACCAAGAGCATCACCGCGCCACTTTACTGGAAAATGTAAGTTTGGTTCTACACTGTTTTGCTTCCTTGACAACTAACTTGATTCGCACACCTCAAATGTTCTCGGATATCCCCCGACTCCAATCAATATATACTGATTGAAAACCGCAGTCCCTGGCCAGATCTATCCGATTCCCGCCAGCCCATTATCCTCTTTTGCATAAATTTATATCGGTTATCAGGTCCCTCCCACCTACATTGATATCCATCTTTCTTCATCTGTAAATTAGGCTCATCCTTCCCTACCAGAACGTACGCCCCCCGCAGAGCTATTGGGATATTGCCCCGTATCGTTCACATAGTGATTCATGGGCAGCCCCTTTCTCGATTGCACTGACACCGTGAGTAAACTGAAGCATCTTAAGCGGAAATGCTGACAACTGGGTGTCTGGTTGACGTTAAGCCGGAGATTCATGTAGTCAATCCTGCTTAAAGGATTATAAACACTTTGGGGCGTTAGCTAATAAGGAAGGCAGGTTGCTGGTATGTATTTTGCCTGTATCAGCAGAAATGTTAGTGCTTTAAAAAAACTGTATGCTTCAGGTAAGCGAAGAACAAGGAAGGCCGCTGGTGAATAACAAACATAATTAATATCAGCACGAAATTAATTGGTATATCTGCGGGTTGGCAAACGAGCTTCAATTGTTCTTCTCGTGACAGATGACTAGAGCAGCCAGGTTCAGTTTAGCAATGGATGGAATGCATCCGGTCACTGGGCAACACTAGTGCCAGGCACTTGGCCCTCCGTGGGGAGACCGGCTGAGTCTTGGTTACACTATGATCTGATTGTTAGTATGACCACCCCCCCCCTGTTTCTTCTATCTCGTCGATGAGGGGATATTTCAAGATAATACATTTTTCGCTATTTTTGCGTCTTGTGTTAATATTCGCTTTATTAATCAGTGGCATGTGAACTCCAATTCAATGCATGTTCGTGCCACGGAAAATATATTTCATAATTTTAGCAGTGTCAAGACAGATTTATAAAGGGATATGGATGAATCGACGTTCATCGTGGAAATGGAACAAGATGACTCGATTTGCTATGATGGGATTATGCAACGACGATCCAGTTAAACCTTGTTGGTATAAAAACCAAGCGAGATTCATACGGGGTCTTTAGGTCAAAAAGTCATAAGGAACGGGAATAGATTTGGGCCATTCGGGTCACCAGGTTCACTCCGGCATTCATTCATGGCTGATCTCTCTCTCCCTCCTAATCCATTCTCCTGCATTCACCCCTATAACCTCTGACACCCGCACAGATCAATAATCTATCTATCCCTTTCCCTAAAATATCCACGGACTTGGCATCTACAGTCTTCTGACTGTAGTATCTTCTGACTTGGCATCCACAGTCAAACCCATTCTAAACCCCTTTTAAACCCCTATAAACCCCGTATAAACCCACTCTAAATCCATCTAAACCCCTCTAAACCCCAGAAAACCACTGTAAACCCTTCTGAAACTCTGGAAACACCTCTAAACACCAATTAAATGCCTATAAACCCCATCTGAAAAACGGTAACCCACGGTAACCCCATCTAAACCCCTCTACACGCCTTTAAACACTACAAAACCATTCTAAACCCTTTTAATGCCATATAAACCATCTAAAACCCCTCTATACCCCACTAACCCCCCATTAAACCACGTCTAAACCACTTCTAAACGCCTCTCAACCACTCTAAACCCATTCTCAATCCTTCCAAACCCATCTAATGCCTCTGAACCCCACTAAGCCATCCAAACCCCCTCTTAACACCACTAAACCCGCACTAAACCCCCCTAAACCCCATCTAAATCCCCCGAACCCCCCCTAAACCCCCTTTAAAACACTGTAAGCCTCTTTAAACCCATCTAATCTCTCTAAACCCCTCCAACTCCTCTAAACTCCTCTTAAACCCACGAAGCCCCTTCTATAACTCTCAAACCCCCTCTAAACACTCTCTAAGCCCTTGTAAACCCATCTAAACTCCATCTAATCACTCGAGCCCCCGCTAAACCCCTCTAAACCCCCGCTAAAAACATCTAAACCCCACTACACCCCCTCTAAACACTCTAACACCCTCTAAACTCCTCTAAAGCAAACTAAATCCCTTTAAATCCCATGTTAACCCCGTCTAAAGTATTCTAAACCCCCTCTAAACCTCGATAACGCCCTCTAAACCCCTCTCAACACCCGCTAAACCCCTCCAAACACTCTCTAAATCTCTCTACAGCCTAAACCCGTCTAACCCCCATATAAACCCATCCAAACCCCTCTAAACCCCCATAAACTCCGTCTAAACCCCTATAAACCCACTCCAATCTATGTTAGACTAAACCCACTCTAACCCATCTAATCAACTCTAAACCCCTTTACACTCCTCAAAATCCCAAATGCTTCTAAACACCCTCTAAACCCGTGTAAACCACTGTAAAACCGTCTAAACCCTCTAAACCACTCCAAGACCTTCTAAGCCGCTCTAAACCTCCTCTAACCCATCTGAACACCCCATAAACCCGTCTAACCCCATCTATACACCTCTAAACCCCTCTTTTCCTCAAAACCCCTCAAAACCACCTCTAAACCGCTCTACCCATCTAACCCCGCTCTATAACCCCTTACGCCCCCTCTAAACCATCTAAACCACTTAAACCCCTCTTAACCCCACTAAACCCCCTCTAAATCCCTCAAAACGCCTCTGAACCCCTTCTAACCCCATCTAATCCCTCCAAACCCCTCTAATCGCCCTCTAAACCCGTCTAAACTCGTCGAAACACCCTCTAAACCACTCTAATCACTTCTAAATACCTTGTAAACCATTACACCCCTCTAAACCCCTTCTAAATTCCTCTAAACCAATCAAAACCCCTCGAAACCCATATAAAGTTCATCTAAACCCATCCAAACCCCTCTAAACCCCTGTAAACCACTGTAAACCCCTCTAAACCACTCTAAAGCCCTCTAACACGGAAACCGCTCTAAACCCTCTGAGCACCCCATAAACCCCTCTAAAACCCATATGAACCTGCTCTAAACCGCACTACACGCCTCCAAACCCGCTCTAAATCACTAAAGCCCTCTAAACCTTCTGAACATCCCTCTTAACACCCCTCTAAACCCCTCTCATCCCCCCACTAAACATCGCTAAACCCCCTCTTAACCCACTAAACCCCTCTAATCCCCTCTCATCCCCTCTAAACCCCGCTAATCCCCATCTAAACCCTTCTAAACCCACTCTAAGCGCTCTAATCCCGCTCTAAAACCCCACTGGAACCCGCTAAACCACATCTAAACCCCTCTAAACCCCCTCACATCCCGGTCTAAACCTCGAATCCCCCAGCAAACCCCCTAAACCCCCATAAACCACCACAAAATCCTCTAAACTACAAACCCTCTAAACCCAGTATAAACCTTCACTATAAACCCCCTCTAAGCCCAAAACCCGCGAAACCCCTCTAAATGCCTCTACAACCCCGTCTAAACCACTGTAACCCACTGTAAACCCCTCTAAACCCCTCTAAACCATTCTAAACTATTCTAGACCCTCGAAACCCCTCGAAACCCCTCTAATAGATCCTCTCTAAACCTCTAAACCCCATTAAGCCCCCTCTAAACTCCTGTAAACTCATCTAAACCCTTCTATACCCCTCGAAGCACCGTTTAAACCGCTCTAAACCATATAAACCCCTCTAATCTTCCTCTAAACCCCTCTATGCCCACTCTAAACCACTCTAAATCACTCTAAACCCCATCCAAAACCCTCTAACCCCCTCTAAACTCCCTGCTAACCCCTTTACAGCCATCTAACCCCACTGTAAACCTCTCTGCACCACTCTAAAGCACTCTAAAGCCCTCGAAAGACCCTTTAACCCACTCTAACCACCCTATTAACGCCTCCACAGCCATCTAAACCCCTCAGCCCTATAAATCGCTCTACACCTCCCTAAATCCATGTAAACCACTCTAAACCCCTCTAAGCCGATCTAAACCCCTGTACACCACCTATAAATTTACACCCAACTAAACCCATCACACTCCCTGTAAACCACTCTAAACCACTTCCAATCTCCTCTAAACCGCCTCTGCACCACTTGTAACCACTTATATCCCCCTCTAAACTGCTATAAAGCCCTCTAAACCCATTCTAAACCCCTCGAAACTCCTCTAAACCACACAAACCCCCCCTAGACGCATTCTAAACACATCTGAACCCATCTAAACCCCACTGAACACCGTTTAAATCCCTGCAAACCCATGTAAACACCTCAAACCCATTCTAAACCCATCGAAACATAAACTCCCTTTCAGTCACTGTAAACACCTCTATCCCCTCTAAACCCCCGTTCAATCCCTCTAAACCCCTCTAAACCCCAACTAAACCCCGCTCTGAACCCATCTAAACCACTTATAACCCCGTAAACTCATCTAAACCCCATCTGAACCATCTAATCGCCGTCAAACCCCCTCTGCACCGAACTAAATCCCCTCTATATTCCTAAAACACTTCACATTACCCTCTAACCCGCTCTAAAGCCCTCTAAACCCCACTAAACACCCTCTAAACCCTACTAAGCTCCCTCTAAACCCACTAAAACCCCTTGTAAACCGCAATAACGCCCATCTAAACCACTCTAAACCCTTCTGAGCTCCCTCTAAAACCACTAAAACACCTTCTAAACCGCACTAAAGCCTATCTAAACCACTCTAAACCCATCTTAACCCCATTAAATACCAGCTAAATCCCTCAATACACCTCAAAACCCCTTCTAACCCCATCTAAACCCTCGCGAAATCCTCTAAACCCCATATAAACCCCTTTAAATTCCCCTAAATCTACTGTAAACCCATCTAAACACCACTACATCCTTCTAACCCCCTCTACCCCACCCTCGACACCTCTAACCCCTCTAAACTCCACTAAACCCTCTCTAAACCCCATTTAAACCCGCTATAAACCACTGTAAACCCATCTAAAGCCCTCTAATCCTGCTAAACCCCTATAATTTTTTGAAGCGGTAACTAGGGAAATTGATGAGGGTAAAGCAGTGGATGTTGTCTATATGGATTTCAGTAAGGCCTTTGACAAGGTTCCCCATGGAAGGTTGGTTAAGAAGGTTCAATCTTTGGGTGTTAATGGCGGAGTAGCAAGATGGATTCAACAGTGGCTGAATGGGAGATGTCAGAGAGTAATGCTGGATGGCTGTTTGTCAGGTCGGAAGCCGGTGACCAGTGGGGTGCCTCAGGGATCTGTGTTGGGTCCACTGTTGTTTGTCACGTACATCAATGATCTGGATGATGGGGTAGAAAATTGAATAAGTAAGTAGGCAGATTATACTAAGATAGGTGGTGTTGTGGATAATGAAGTAGATTTTCAAAGTCTACAGAGAGATTTGGGCTATTTGGAAAAGTGGGCTGAAAGATGGCAGATGGAGTTTAATGCTGATAAGTGTGAAGTGCTACATCTTGGCAGGACAAATCAAAATACGACGTACATGGTAAATGGTAGGGAATTGAGCAATGCTGTGGAACAGAGGGATCTAGGAATAACTGTGCATAGTTCCCTGAAGGTGGAATCGCGTGTAGATTGGGTGGTAAAGAAAGCCTTTGGTGTGCTGGCCTTTATAAATCAGAGCATTGAATATAGGAGTAGGGAAGTAATGTTAAAATTGTACAAGGCATTGGTAAGACCAATTCTGGAGTATGGTGTACAGTTTTGGTCGCCTAGTTATAGGAAGGATGTCAACAAAATAGAGAGAGTACAGAGGAGATTTACTAGAATGTTGCCACGGTTCCAGCAACTATGATACAGAGAAAGGTTGAACAAGTTAGGTCTTTATTCTTTGGAGCGCAGAAGGTTAAGGGGGGATTTGATTGAGGTCTTTAAAATGATGAAAGGGATGACAGAGTTGACGTGGATACGTTTTTCCCATTGAGGGTAGGGAAGATTCAAACAAGAGGGCATGACATGAGAATTAAGGGACAGAGGTTTCGGGGTAACGTGAGGGGGAACTTCTTTACTCAGAGGGTGGTGGCTGTGTGGAATCAGCTTCCAGCAGAGGTGGTGGAGGCAGGATCGATTTTAACATTTAAGAGTAAAGTGGATAGGTATATGGACGTGAAGGGAATGGAGGGGTATGGTCTGAGTGCAGGTAGATGGGACTAGGGGAAAACAAATGGTCGGCACGGACTGGAAGGGCCGAGAGGTCCTGTTTCCGTGCTGTAACTGTTATATGGTAAACCCCTGAAAACTCTCCAAACCTCTCTAAATCCCTCTATACCCCCTTGAACCCCTCTACAACACCTCTAAACAACTATAAAACCTTCTAAACCCGCTCTGAATCCCTCTAAATCCCAGTAAAACCCCTATGAATACCTGAACACCGTTCTAAACCCCAGCCTTCTAAACCCCCTATAAACAAAGAAACATAGAAACATAGAAATTAGGTGCAGGAGCAGGCCATTCGGCCCGTCGAGCCTGCACCGCCATTCAATATGATCATGGCTGATCATCCAACTCAGTATCCTGTACCTGCCTTCTCTCCATACCCCCTGATTCTTTCAGCCACAAGCGCCACATCCAACTCCCTCTTAAATATGGCCAACGAACTGGCCTCAATTACCTTCTGTGGCAGATAATTCCACAGATTCAGCACTCTCTGCGTGAAAAACGATTTTCTCATCTCGGTCCTAAACTACTCCCCCCTTATCCTTAAACTCTGACCCATTGTCCTGGACGTCCCCAACATCGGGAACGATCTTCCTGCATCTAGCTTGTCCAACCCCTTAAGAAATGTGTAAGTCTCTATGAGATCACCCCTCAATCTTCTAAATTCCAGCGAGTACCAGCCGAGTCTATCTTTTTTTTTCATATGGAAGTCGTGCCATCCCAGGAATCAGTCTGGTGAACCTTCTCTCTACTCCATCTATGGCAAGAATGTCTTTCCTCAGATTAGGAGACCAAAACTGTACGCAATACTCCAGGTGTGGCCTCACCAAGACCCTGTACAACTGCAGTAGAACCTCCCTGCTCTTGTACTCAAATCTTTTTGCTATGAATGCCAACATACCATTTGCTTTCTTCACAGCCTGCTGCACCTGCATGCCTACTTTCAATGACTGGTGTATCATGACACCCAGGTCTCGCTGCATCTCCCCATTTCCTAATCGGTCACCATTCAAATAATAGTCTACGTTCCTGTTTTTGCCACCAAAGTGGATAACCTCACATTTAACCACATTATGCTGCATCTGCCATGCATTTACCCACTCACCCAGTCTATCTAAGTCATTCTGCAGCCTCCTAGTATCCTCCTCACAGCTAACACTGCCCCCCAGCTTCGGGTCATCCGCAAACTTCGAGATGTTGCATTTAATTCCCTCGTCCAAATCATTAAGGTATATTGTAAATAGCTGGGGTCCCAGCACTGAGCCTTGCGGAACCCCACTAGTCACTGCCTGCCATCCTGAAAAGGACCCGTTCACTCCTACTTTTTGCTTCCTGTCTGTCAGCCAGTTCTCTATCCACATCAATACTGAACCACCAATACCGTGTGCTCTACGTTTGTACACCAATCTCTTGTGTGGGACCTTGTCGAAAGCCTTCTGAAAGTCCAGATATAACACATCCACTGCTTCTCCCTTATCCACTCTACTAGTTACATCCTCAACACATTCAATACGATTAGTCAGACATGATTTACCCTTCGTAAATCCATGCTGAATTTGTCCAATGATTTCACCACTTTCCAAATGCGCTGCTATCCCATCTTTAATAATTGCACTACCGATTTGAGACTAACTGGTCTGTAATTCCCCGTTTACACTCTCCCCCCCCCCCTTTTTAAAATGTGGCGTTACATTATCTACCCTCCAATCCTCAGGAACTACTCTAGAATCTATAGAGTTATGAAAAATTATCAATAAGGCATCTGCTATTTCAGGGGCTACTTCCTTAAGTACCCTGGGATGCAGCCTATCTGGCCCTCGGGATTTATCGGCCTTTAATCCATTCAATTTACCTACCACCACTTTCCGGCTAACCTGGATTTCACTCATTTCCTCCATCTCATTTGACCCGCGATCATCTGCTAATTCCGGCAAATTATATATGTCTTCCTTAGTGAAGACAGAACCAAAGTAGTTGTTCAATTGGTCGGCCATGTCCTTGTTCCCCATGATCAATTCACCCGTTTCTGACTGCAAGGGACCTACATTTGTTTTAACTAATCTTTTGCGCTTCACATATCGATAAAAACTTTTGCAGTCAGTTTTTATGTTTCCTGCCAGTTTTCTTTCATACTCCTTTTTCCTTTTCCTAATTAAGCCCTAGGTCTTCCTCTGTTGGTCTCTGAATTTCTCCCAGTCCTCTGGTTGGCTGTTTTTTTCTGGCTAATTTGTACGCTTCATCTTTTTCTTTGATACTATCCCTGATTTCCCTCGTTATCCACGGACGCGCCACCTTCCCTGCTTTATTCATTTGCCATACTGGGATGAACAATTGTTGTAGTTCACCCATGCAGTCTTTAAATGCCTTCGATTGCATATCCACCGTAAAGCCTTCAAGAATCAATTGCCAGTCGATCTTGGCCAATTCACGTCTCATGCCCTCAAAGTTACCTTTCTTTAAGTTCAGGACCCATATTTCCGAATTAACAATGTCACTCTCCATCCTAATGGAGACCTCAACCATATTATGGTCACTCTTGCCCAATGGGCCACGTACAACAAGGCTGCTAACTAACTCTTCCTCATCACTCAATATCCAGTCTAGAATAGCCTGCTCTCTCGTTGCTTCCTCCACATGTTGGTTTAGAAAACTATCCCGCATACATTCCAAGAAATCCTCTTCCTCAGCACCCCTGCCAATTTTATTCACCCAATCTATATGTAGATTGACGTCACCCATTATAACGGTTTTACCTTCGTTGCACGCATTTCTAATTTCCTGTTTGATGCCATCCCCAACTCCACTACTATTATTAGGTGGCCTGTACACAACACCCACTCGCGTTTTCTGCCCCTTAGTGTTTCGCAGCTCCACCCATATCGATTCCACATCCTCCAAGCTAATGTCATTCCTTTCGATTGCGTTAATCTCCGCTCTAACTAGCAACGCCACCACACCTCCTTTACCTCTCTGTCTTTCCTTCCTGATTATTGAATATCATTGGATGTTCAGCTACCAGTCTTGGTCACCCTGGAGCCATGTCTCAGTGATCCCAACTATATCATCATTATTAATCGCTATCTGCACATTCAACTCATCCACCTTATTACGAATGCTCCTCGCATTGAGACACAAAGCCTTCGGGCTTGTTTTTACAACACTCTTGGCCCTTGTACAATTATGTTGAAAAGTGGTCCTTTTAGATTTTTGCCCTGGATTTGTTTTCCTGCCACTTTTCACCTTGCTACTTATTCCTCCTATCCTCATTTTGCACCCCTCTGTCTCTCTGCTCACACATTTAAGAAACCCTCCACTTCTTATTCTCCGTTTGTTAATTTTTTCTTCTTTCCTCCCTACGTGTTGCGTCTGACTGCTTCTCTTCTCTGCCTCCTGCCTCACAAACGGACTACTTGAGCCATCTAAAGTCCTCAAAACCCTTCTAACCCCCCTCTCTATTTGAGCCCCTCCGCCCAACCGATCTAGTCATTTTTGTACAGGTCACACTTCCCCAAAATAGGTCCCAATGATCCAGAAACTTGAATATCTGTGCTCTGCACCAGTCCTTTAGCCACGCATTGATCCTCCACCTTGCTCCATTCCTACTCTCACTGTCGCGTGGAACAGGCAGTAATCCGGAGATTGTTACATTTGCGGTCCTTCTCCTTAACACTCTTCCTAACTCCCTAAATTTTCCTTTCAGGACCTGCTCTCTTTTTCTACCTATGCCATTGGTACCTATATGTACCACGACCTCCGGCTCCTCTCCCTCCCATTTCAAGATATCTTGGACACGTTCAGTCACATCCCGGACCCAGGCACCAGGGAGGCAAACTACCATCCGGGTCTCCTGACTGCGTCCAAAGAATCGCCTATCTGACCCCCTAACTATAGAGTCCCCTATTAGTGCTGCCGTCCTCTTCTTTTCCTTACCCTTCTGAGCAACAGGGCCGGTCTTTGTACCGGAGGCCCGGTCGCTGTTGCTACCCCCAGGTAGGCTGTGCCCCCCAACAGTACTCAAACAGGAGTACTTATTGCCAAGGTGTACAGCCTCCGGGGGTACTCTCTAGTCCCTGCCTCTGCCCCTTGCCTCTCCTAACCGTGACCCACTTTTCTGCCACCCTGGTTTTGGAGTGACCACCTGTCTGTAGCTGTTCTCTATGGCTTCATCACTCTCCCTGACCAGACGGAGGTCATCGAGCTGCTGCTACAGGTACCGAATACGGTCCATTTGTAGCGCCATCTTGACGCACCTGGCGCAGATGTGGACGTCTGGAGAGCTATCTGACTGCATGACCGCCCACTGACTCCAGAACAGGAAACTGCCCTGGCACTCATCCTCCCCCTTACTCTGGATACAATGCATTACAAAGCAAGGATCCTAGTCCACTTCCCGCCAATCAGCTGCGTACACTAGTCCACGTCCCACCAATCAGCTGCTTGCCCTAGTTCACTTCCATCAATCAGCTGCTTCCTCAAAAAGTAAAACACTTCTCCAAATGGAACGTTATGGATTTAGGTAAGCCCCGCGCTTGATTATTACCCTTACCGGTCTGGTGTCGCTCCTCCCCCTCCTTCACTTCCAACGGCTCCTGTGGGCCTCTGAGGAAAACAAGCCCCGCGCTTGATTTTAAACCTTACCGGTCGGGTGTCGCTCCTCCCCCTCCTTCACTTCCAACGGCTCCTGTGGGCCTCAGAGGAAAACAAGCCCCGCGCTTGATGTTTAACCTTGCCGGTCGGGTGTCGCTCCTCCCCCTCCTTCACTTCCAACGGCTCCTGTGGGCCTCATATTTATAAACATATTTAATCTCATCTAAACCACTTCCAAACCGCTATAAACGCCCCCAACCCCATCTAAACCGATTCGAAACACCTCAAAACCCCTGTAAACCCATCAAATCGCCGCGAAACGCCACTAAACCCCCTCTGAATTCTTCATAACTCCTCTAAACCCCCTCTAACCCCCTCGAAAAAACTCTAAACCCATTCTAAACCGTTCTAAACCCGTCTAAACCCCCCTCTAAATCCCTCGAAACCCCTCTAGACACCGTTTTAAACCCCGTATAAACCACTGTTCACGTCTCTAAACACCTCTAAACCGCTCTAAACCCATCTAAACCGCTCTAAACCCCTCTAGCCCCCACGAAACCCTCTAAACCTCTCTAAACCCGCTAACCCCACTTAAAACGCCTCTACATCCCTCAAACCCCCTCTGAACCCTCTCTAAACTATCTAAAACCCTCGAAACCCTCTCTAAACCCCGTGTAAACCCCCCTAAACCCACTATAACCCCCTCTAAATCCCTCTAACCCATTATAAACCCATTTAAATTCGCTCTAAATCACTCTAAACCACATTCAACCCCCTCTGAATACCTCAAAACTGTTATAAACCCCAACCGTTCTAAACCCCTATAAACACATGTAATCCCATCTAAACCACTTCTAAACTCCTCTATGCCTGTGTACACCTGTGTAACCCTCGGTAAACCCCTCTAAAACCCCTAAACGCCTCTACATCCATCTAAACCCCTCTAATGCCCTGTAAAACCTCTAAACCCATCTAAACCCACTCTGCATCCCACAAACTCCCTCTAGACCCTCTCGAAACCCCTCTAAACCTCCCTAAACCCCTCTAAACCCCCTCTGCACCAATATAGCCCCCTCTAAACCCCTCTAAACCCCTTTAAAACTGCTCTAAATTCTTCTACACCCCATTAAACCCCCTCTGAATACCTAAAACCCGTTCTAAATCTCAACCGTTCTCAGCCCTTATAAACACATTTAGTCCCATCTAAACCCACTCGAAACCCCTCTACACCCCACTGAACCCCTCTACTACCCTCTAAACCTCATCTAAAGGCCTCAAAACCCTTCTAACCCCCCTCTACCCCCCTCTAAATCCGCTCAAATCCCTCTAAAGCCCGTTACAGCCCCTCTAAACCCCTCTGAACACCAGAAACCACCTCTACCCCCCTCTAAACCCCTCTTAAGGTCACCAAAGCCCTCTAAAACCTCTTGAAACCCCTTCAACCCCCTCTAAACTCCTCTTAATCCCCTATGAACCCATCTAAACCCCTCCAAACCCCACGAACCCCCTGTGGATTCGTAAACCCTCTAAACCCCCTCTAAGCGCGTCTAATCCCCTGTACACCCCTCCAAACCCCAAATGCCTCTAAACCCCCATGGAAACCACTGGAAATCCCTCCAAAGTCATCTAACGCATTTTAAACTGCTCTCAAACTTCTGTAAACCACTGGAAATCCCTCTAAACCCCTCTAAAGCCATCTAAGATATTCTAAACAGCTCTAAAGCTCGTCTAAACCATCTAAACCATTCTAAACACATCTAAACACCATCTAAATCCCTCAAAAACCATCTAAACCCATACCCCCTCAAAACCCCTCTATACCCATCTAAAGCCGCTCTAAAGCCCCCTAAAGCCGCTATCTACATCCCACAAAACCCCTCAAAATCCTCTCTAAATCCCTCCAAACCCCTCTAAACCCCCCTGAACCCCTCTACAACACCTCTAAACAACTATACAGCCTTCTAAACCCGCTCTGAATATCTCTAAATCCCATTAAAACACCTCTGAACACCTCAAAAAACCGTTCTAAACTCCAACCCAATGTAAACCCCTCTAAACCCCCTATACACACATTTAATAGTAAGATTAAATGAGAACTTACCAGTTTGAAGTTTGTCTTTATTTTATGAGGAGTTACGATGAGGGATTACGTGAAGACCCCGCCAGCACGCATGCGCGCCATTCTTCAAAGCAGTGGTGTGAAATCACAGATACCAGAGTAGACTAATACAGTAAGATAAGAGAGAACTTCCATACCAGTTGAACTTTATAATAGAGGGTTTAGGGAGCGGAGGCCACGTAATCCCTCATCGTAACTCCTCATAAAATAAAGATCAAACTTCAAACTGGTAAGTTCCCATTTAATCTTAGTATTTTACTTCGGAGTCACGTGAGTGACTACGTGAAGATTTCAAAGCTCTGTGATTTCATGCCCTGCAAACGAGACCATGCTCACACACTGCCATTCTGGGAAGGAGGATGAACGTATTTCACACACGACACTGTGCTGAAAAACAATAAAGGTATTATTCATACCTAAAATAATATGCCTCACATTGGGTAATTTATTTTACATAACTTAATTTTTCCCCTGCAAACGTCTCAGGATCGGCCACGGGTTTATTATAAAGCATTGAATGCGTTCATTGCTCCACCCCGCTGTGCAAGGATGTGGTCCATAGGAACTCCCATCATCCTAGCGTCCGATGTAGATGCAGCCCTGGTGGAGTAAGATTTGAAACATTAGTATCCACCACTGCACGTAATACCACCCTAACCATCTGGATATGGTTTGCACTGTGACCTCAGGTGAGGGCATTTATGGCTAATGAGAAAGCTCTCTCCGTGCCCATAAGTGCCTTGGTGACTATATATTGGTAAATATGTGTCACTATGCAGGGCCGACTATCTGCAGGATAGGCCAGAACTCTAATATTGGACAGAGGAACCGGGTCAGTCTTATTTTAGTACCCCTGTATGTAGCAGGTTATCTGCCATTTGTGACAGACATGACGTCCTATACTAGCTTGTGTAAGGACTGGACCTGTTGTGCTGATCCAAGTGCCATAATCATTCCCATCTAGGACATTAGTTTGTCCCGAGTGAGCCCCGATATTGGTGTCCATCCTCGTAACATGGTGTACTACCTATGTGCCATATATGGGTGCATCTGGGCCTGGGGGGGATAGAGTCCAAATACCCCTCATTCTTTTAGGTACTAGTGGGTGTGATCCTATAGCCAGGTGATCACGCCCTCTGCCCAGATATTAGATAGGGAACTCCTTGCACAATAATGGCACTGTAACTCAATCATTCATCGAAATGAAGGGTGGCCAGAACTCCAGCACTTCAGTGTTGGTGGCTGAGTCATATGTAGTGTTCGTCCTGGTGCAGAACACTTCCCATTTCCTGACATATGTCAGGTACTATCTTCTCGTGGACTCCCTGCACGACGCTGAGATGGCATTGATCATCCTGTCGGAGAGTCCGTATCCCAGAAATGGCCTGTTCAGACACTGCAAATCAACAAGTTCATACAGTCATGGCACGGATACTTTCCCGCACGGGGTGTGCCAACCTCCTTGGCCGTTGTTGATCCAGATGCAGGGTTCTGAGACCATCGTTGTACTGTTGGGAACCATGGTACCCGTTGCGGCGTCTTGTTTAGTTATTGTAAGACTCGCCTGATGAGGCAGAAGGGGAAAATGCATAGCAAAACAAACCCCCCCCCCCCCAATGCAGCGAGAAATCGTCCATCGCTGCTGCCCCTGGGTCTGGTTCCCAAGCAACATATGTTGGTAGTTGGTGAATTAGTCTGGATGGAAAAAAGGTCGATATCTGGTGTCCCATACCGGTCTATAATATCTGTAAACACTTTCCGATCCAACATCCATTTAATGTTGTCGTTGAATTTACGTGACCTGGTGTCTGCCACTGTATTTAGCTTACCTAGAAGGTAAGTGGTTGAGATCCAAATCTCTCTCCCAGACACCAGTGTCAGATATTATTAGCCAATTCATCACATGATATCGACTTTATTTCACCCATATGATTATATATAGGCCCCCACTGTGGTATCAACAATTTGTACCGTACATGCAACTGGTGCTCATCTGAGCAGTAGGCCCTGAGTCCATGAAACGCTACCAGCATTTCTAGATAACTAATTCCTAGTGCTTTAAACAGAATAATTTTCATGCACTCATCTGCCACCACAACTTGCGGTGCTATTAGTTGCTCCCCAACCTTTAGCACTGGCATCAGTCTGTAATGTACCCTAGGGATATAGAATGGGGTGATGGGGTTAGAATAATGCTGAGCATTTCTATCCACCAGTTTAATTGTGATTTTGCTTTCCTTGGTAGTTGCATAGGCCTATTGAAATGGTCTGCATGCTTTTTGAGAGCTAAAATTTCCTTCGTCCAGGTTTTAATAATGGAGTGGTCCAAACAGCGCATGCGTGCTGGCGGGGTCTTCACGTAGTCACTCACGTGACTCCGAAGTAAAATCTAATCTAAACCCCTATAAACGTCTCCAACCCCATCTAAAGCCATTCGAAACCCCTCTAAACTCCTCTAAACCCCTCTAAACCTCCTCGAACCTCCTCTAAACAACTCTAAACCCCTCTAAGGCGATTTATATCCCTCTAAAGCACCTCTAATCCCCTCTGAACCTCCTAAACCACCTCTAAACCCCTCTAGTTGTCACCAAACATTGCTAAACCCATTCTAAACCACTCTAAACCCATCTAAATACCCACTAAATCACTCTAAGCCCCTCTACGCTCCCTTTAAACCCCGTGGAAACAACTGTAAACCTATCCAATCCCCTCTAAACCCCCCTAAACCCCTCTAAACCGCTCTAAACCCCTCTAACTCCCCTCTAAACCCTCTAAACCCCTCTAAACCCTCCCTAAACCCATACAAACCCCTCGAAACACCCTCTAAACCGCCTATAAACACCTCCAAACCCAGTATAACCTCTGCCCAACCCCCTCTAAACCCTCTAAACACGATCTAAATCCTTCTAAACCCCCTTAACCCCTCTCTGAATGCCTCAAAACTGTTCTAAACCCCAACCGTTCTAACCCCTATAAACACATCTAACCGCATCTAAACCACTTCCAAACCCCTCTAAACCAGTAAACCCATGTAAACCACTGTAAACCCCTCTAAAACCCGTAAACGCCTCTCAATCCCTCTAAACCCCTCTAACACCCTCTAAAACTTCCAAACCCCTCTAAACCATTATATATTCCACTAAATCCACTCTACATCACTCAAAACCCCTCCAAACCATCTCGAAACCCTTCAAAACTGTTCTAAACCGCTCTACACCCCCAATAACCCTTCTGAACTCCTCTAATCCCCTCTAACCTTCCTCAACACCCCCATTAACCCCATCTAAACCACTCTAAACCACTAAACCACTCTAAACCCCTTTAAAAGTGCTCTAAATCCCTCTAAACCACATTAAACCTCCTCTGAATATCTCAAAACCATTCTAAACCCCAACCGTTCTAAACCCCTATAAACACATGTAATCCCATCTAAACTACTCCTAAACCCCTCTAAACTCCTCCAACCCCATCTAAACCCATCCGAAACGCCTCTACACCCATATCAACCCCTCGAACACCCTCTAAACCCCCTCTGAATTCCTTAAATCCCCTCTCAACCCAAACCCACTCTACCCACACTAAACCCCTTTAAACCCGCTCTAAACCCGCTCTAAATCCCTCTAAAGCCACTCTAAACACCTCAGAACCCCTAAAGCACCTGTAAACCCCTCCAAGGTTCCGCGAAACCCATTGTAAAACGATCCAAACCCTTCTAACGCCCGTGTAAATCCCACTAAACCCCATTTAAACCCGCTGTAAACCACTGCAAACCCATCTAAAACCCCTAAACCCCTCCAAAACCCTGCAAACCCCTCTAAACCCCATCTAAAACCTATAAACCCTTCTAAACCCTTCTACACCCCACTAAATCCCCACTACATCCCTCAAAACCCATCTAAACCCTCTCGAAACACCCTCTAAACCCCTCGAAAGCCCACGAAACCCCCTCTGGATTCCTTAACCATCTAAACCCCCTCTAACCCCTTCTAATCCCCTCTAAACCCCTCCAAATCCGCTCTACATCCCTCTAAAGCCCCTCTTAACCCTCTAAACCTCCTCTAAACCACTCTAAATTTCAGCAAACCAATCTAACCTTATTCCAGACAACTCCAAACCCGTCTAACCCAATTCTAAACCCCTCTAAAACCCCTCTAAACCCCATTGAAACCCCTGTAAACCCTCTCTAAACCCCTCTAAACCTCCTCTAAACACCCTATAAACCCACTCTGAACCCCCCTTAACCGCACTATATCCCTCTAAATCCATGGAAACGCCTCTCAAACCCTTCCAACCCCATCTCATCCATCTAAACCCATTTATAAACCCCTCTAAACCCCCGTAAATCAAAACTAAGCCCATCTAAACCCCCTATTATTCCCTCAAAACCTGCCTAAACGCCACTAAATCCCCGCTACATCCCTCAAAACCCCTCTAAACCCTCTCGAACCCCCTCTAAACCTCCTCTAAACCGCCTAGAAACCCCACTAAACCTCACGAAACCCCCTCTGGATTCATCAAACCTGTAAACCCTGTCTAGCCCCCTCTAATTCTCTCTAAACCCCTCAAAATCCGCTCTACATCTCTCTAAAGCTCCTATAAACCGCCTCAAAATCCATCTAAACCCCTAGAAACCCCGTCGAAACCCCCTCTAAACCCCTCTAAACCCCCTCTAAATAATTATAACACCATGTAAACTCCCCCAACCCCTCTAAACCCATTCAAAACCCAAACCCCTCTAAACCACCCCTCTGAATCCCTCAAAACCCCTCTAAACCTATCTAAACCACCTCTCAACCCCTCTAAACCCATCTGAACCCATCTGAAACCTCTCTAAACTCCCTCTAAAGTCCTGAAAACCCATCTAAACCCCCGTAAGCGCCGCTCTAAATCCCTCTAAAGCCTCCATAACCCCATCTGAACCCTACAAACCACCTCCAAACTCTTCTAGTTCACCAAACCCCTCCAAACAAAATCTAAAGCGCTCTAAACCCGTCTAACCCCTTCTAAATCCCTCTAAACCCCTCTATACACCTGTTGAATGACTTTAGGTCATCATTTAACACCATTATCCCCTCAAAAATCATCACCAAACTCAGCGACCTGGGCATCAACCCCTCCCTCTGCAACTGGATATTGGGCGGCCTGACTAACATACCACAGTCTGTTAGGTTGGACAACCACACCTCTGCAACACTATCCCTGAACACAGGCGTTCCACAGGGCTGTGTATTGACCCCCCTCCTCTACTCCATGTTCACCTACGACTGCATATCTGTACATGGTCCTAACACCATCAACAAGTATGCAGATAATACAACCGTAGTTGGCCGCATCAGCAACAACGATGAGGTGGCCTATAGGGAGGAGATTCAGCTCCTAGCAGCAGAGTGCGCTGGCATCAACCTGGTCCTTAACTCCAAGAGGACCAAGGAGCTCATTGTGGACTATAGAATGTCTAGGGGCTGCACGCACACCCCCATCCATATTAACGGGACGGAGGTGAAACGTGTTTTCAGTTTCAGGTTTCTGGGGGTCAACATCTCTAATGACGTGTCTTGGACCCACCATATGACTCCGCTGGTCAAAACGGCTCCCCAGCGTCTCTTCTTCCTGAGGAGACTAAAGAAGGTCCATCTGTCTCCTCAGATTCTGGTAAACTTCTACCGCTGCACCATCGAGAGCATCCTTACCCACTGTATCACAGCGTGGTATGGCAACTGCTCTGTCTCTGACCGGAAAGCACTGCCGAGGGTGGTGAAAACTGCCCAACGCATCGCCGGTTCCTCACTCCCCTCCATTGAGTCTATCCAAAGCAAGCGATATCTGCGAAGGACGCGCAGCATCGTCAAGAGCTGGTCTCCCCCAGCCACAGACTGTTTGCACTCCTCCCATCCGGGAGGCGCTACGGGTCCCTCCGTTGCTGGTTCAGGAACAGCTTCTTCCCTGCGGCTGTTACAATACTTAACTCTGCACCTCGGTGACTGTCAGTCACCCCACCCCCCCGGACACTCCTTCCCCCAGTATAATTACACTACTGATACTGTTTGTACATATATATATATATATATATTACCGTTCATTATTCTAAGTTCGCTCTTCTCGGGAGATGCTAACTGCATTTCGTTGTCTCTGTGCTGTACACTACACAATGACAATTAAAGATTGAATTGAATTCGATTCAATTGAATTTAAACCAATGTGAACCACTGTAAGCCCCGGTAAACACCCCTAATCCCCGCTAAACCCCTCTAAACCCCTCTAAACCCCTCTAAACACCTGTACACTCCACTTAACCCATTTAAATCCCCTCTACATCCCTCAAAACCCATCTAACCCCTCTCTAAACACCAAACCCTTCTAAACCCGCTCTAAACCCCAATAAGCCCTCCAAACCTTCTCTAATCCCATGTAAACCCCTCTTCACCCCACTAAACCCACTCTAAATCTCTCAATCGTCTTTACTCCCCTTCTAACCCCATCTAACCGCCTCTAAACCCCCTATAAATCCATCTAAACCCCTCTAATCCCCTGAAAACCACTGTAGCCCTTTCTAATCCCAAACCCCTCTAACCCCCTCTAAACGACTCTAAACCCCGCTCTAAACCCCTCTGACCCCCTCTAAAACCCTCTAAACGCCCTCTAAACCCCTCTACTCAATAGTAAATACCCTATGAACCAATCTAAACCCCTCTAAATCCCCTCTAAATCCCCTCTAAACCACTCTAAACCCCTCTAAGCTCCCCTAAACCCATCTGAATCTCAGTTATCCCCCTCTAAATCCCTCTAAACCACACATACACACTTCTAAGCCGCTCGAAACTCATCCAAACCCATCTAAACCCATTCCAAACCCCCTTTAAACACCAAATACATCCCTATAAACCTCTATACCCGTCGCACCACCTCTAAACCCCTCTAAACCCCATTAAACCCCATTAAACCCATTCTAAACCTCTAGAAACCCCATCTAAACCCACTAAACCCACTATAAGCCCCTCTAAACCCATCTAACCCCATCTAACCCCCTCTAAAACCCCTATAAACCCATCTAAATCCCACGAAACCCCCTCTATATTCCTCAAAACCCCACTAAACCCGCGCTAACCCCCTCCAAACCGGCTCTATATCCATCAAAGAAACTAAAATCCCATCTGAACCCTCTCAACCACTTCTAACCCCCTCTAAAATTCACTAAACCACTCTGAACGCATGCTAAACCGTTATAAACTCGTCTAAACTCCATACTAAATCCCTCTAAACCCATCTAAACCCTCTTTAAACTCCTGTAATCAGTAAACCTCTCGAAACCCCTCTAAACCCCTCTGAAACCCTCTAAACACATCTAACCATCCCTAACCCCCTCTAAACCTCCTCTAAACCCCTCTAAATCCAATCTAAACCCATCTAAACACCTCTTCAACCCACTAATCCCCCTCTAAATCTCTCAAAACGCCTCTTAACCCCTTCTACCCCCTCTAAATTCCAATAGATCAACTCTAAACCCATCTAAACCACTATAAAACCACTAAACCCCTCTAAATCCCTCAAAACGTCTAAACCCCTTCTTACCTCATCTAAACCCTCTCTAAACCCTCCAAACCCCATATACACCCTTCTAAATCCCCTTAAATCAACACTAAACCCATCTAAGCCCCAATTAGCCATCCCTAACCCCTCTAAACCGCCTCCAATCCTTCTAAACCCCCTCTAAACATATCTAAACGCCTCTAAACCCATCTAAACCCATCTATTTTACTAAACTGAGAAAGGTTGAACAAGTCTAAAAAAATGATAGACTAAATAGAGGGTAGGGAAGATTCCAACTCATGAGAATTAATGGACAATTTCGGGTAATCCCTCAGAGGGTGGTGTCTGTGTGGAATCGCAGAAGTAATCCCTGAGTGCTAGGAAAACAAATGGTCGCAACTGGGGGCCGAGAGGGCCTAATTAAATGGTTAAAACTCTAAAACCCTCTAATCCCCCTCTAAAACCCCACTAAATCCCTCTGAATCCATCATAAACTCTCTGAACACTCTCTAAACCCCTCTATACCCCTCTAAGCCTCCTCTGAACCCCTCTAAACCCTCAAAATCCCCTCCAGTCCTAAACCACCCTAAACCCCCTCGTAATGCTTCTAAATGCCTCTAAACCCCTTCTAACCCTTGTAATGCCTCTAAACCCCTTCTAACCCCCTAAGTCAACTCTAAACCTCTTAACTCCTATACATCCCTCTACACCCACTAAACCCCCTTCGAAACCCTCTAAACCCCTAATAAAGCCTTCAAAAAACCCTAAGCCCCCTCTAAACCCTCTAAACCCACTAAACCCCCCTATAAACCTCCGTAAACCACTTCGGAACCCCTTAAAACCTCTCTAATCCCCTCTAAACCCGTCGACACACGATAATACCTTTAAAACCCTCCTCTAAACTCCTTTAACCCCCCCTAAACCTCCACTAAATCTCCTCTAAATCACATAAACCCCCTCTAAACACCCCTCTAAACCCATCTAAACCTCTGTCATCCCCCTCTAAACCCATTCTAAACCCTCTCTAAACACACTATAAACCCATCTAAACCACCTCTAAACCCGTCTAAACACCGTTCAACCACTGTAAACCCACTTTCAATCCCAAACCCCTCTAAACCCTCAAAACCCGCTCCAAATCCCTCGAAACCCCTCTATACCCTCTTCAAAGCCCCTGTAAACCAATGTAACCTCATATAAACCCCTCTAATCCCTCTAAACCCATCTGAGCCCCTCTGAACACTACTAAGCCCCAATCTAAAACCCTCAAACTCGTCTAAACATTCTCTAAGACCCTTTAAACTCCCTCTAATCCCTCTAACACCCATCTAAACCCCTTCTAACCGCTCTAAACCAATCTAAACCCCTCTAACCCCCATCTATAGCATTCAACCCCTTCTAAACCACGCTAACACCTTCTAAACCCCTCTACAACCTTCTAAACCCGTCTAATCCCGATATAACCCGCTCTAAACCCCCTAAAAATACATCTAAACCCATCTAAACCAACTCTAACCGATATTAGACTAAACCCACTCCAACCCATGGAATCCCCTCTAATCCCCTTAAGAAGCATGAAAACCCCAAATGTTTCTAAAGCCCCTCTAAATCCCTGTAAAAACCTGCAAACACCCCTAAACCCCTCTCGCACCTTCTAAACCGGCCTATACCTCAACTAAACCATCTAAACACCCCTAAACCTCCTCTAAACACCTCCAAACCATATCTAATCCATCTAATCCCATCTAACACCATCTAAAAGGGATGAGGTCCTACAAGGTGAACAGGGAGCTAGGAGATAAACTTTAAAGTAGGAACTCAAAGGTAATAATCACTGGATTATTACCAGTACCACGGGCATGTCAGCGTAGAAATAGGAGGATGTTGCAGATGATGGAATTAGAGGAATGTTGCCTGGGATCCAGCAACTATGTTCAAAAACCGTGTACAAAAGATTCTGATAAGGGAGGGAGAGGAGCCTGATGTTGTGGTACACATAGGTACCAATGACATAGGCAGAAAAAGTGATGAGGTCCAGAAGGGAGAATTTAGGGAGTTGGGGGGAAAGTTAAGGAGAAGGACCAAAAGGGTAACGATTTCAGGATTACTGCCTGTGCCGCGTGACAGTGGGAGTAGGAATGAAATGAGGTGGAGGATAAATGCTGGCTGAGGGACTGGTGCAGTGGGCATGGGATTCAAGTTTCTTGATCACTGGGACCTCCTTTGGGGGAAGGCATGATCTGTACACAAAGACGGTTGCACTTGAGCCGAGGGGTACCAATATCCTGGCATGAGTTTTGCAAAGGCTACTGGGGCACTTTAAACGAAAGGCTGGGGGGAGGGACTCGGGTAGTGGGGGCTAAGGGGTCAGGGTGTGGGCAAGAGGCAAGAAGGAAGCACTCGATACAAAAATGTAGGCGACAAAGATGAAAAAGATAATAGACCGAGAATAAGGGATGGTGGTTTCTAAAATGTGTACATTTTAATGCTAGGAGCATTGTAAGTAAGGTGGACGAACTTGGAGCCTGGATTGACACCTGGAAAATATGATGTTGTGGCAATCAGTGAAACATGGTTTGCAGGGGGGCTGTGATTGGAAACTAAATAATTCCAGGATTTCGTTGCTTCAGGAGTGATAGAAAGGAGGGACCAAGGGGAGGTGTTGCTTTGCTTGTCAGAGAAGATATTACAGCAGTGCTTTGCAGGATAGATTAGAGGCTCGTCTAGGAGGCTATTTGGGTGGAACTGAGAAGTGGGAACGGTGTAACACTTTTAGGGGTGTATTATAACCGCCAAATGGGGAACGTGAATTGGAAGAGCAAATATGTAAGAGATAGCAGATATTCGTAGTAAGCACAAGGTAGTGATTGTGGGAGATTTCAATTTCCCAAAAATAGACTGGAAACACATTCTGTAAATGGAGCTGGATGGTTTGGAGTTTGTAAAATGTTGCAGGATAGTTTTTTGCAGCAGTACATAGAGGTATCGACCAGAGAAGGGGCAGTGCTGGACCTCCTGTTAGGAAATGAGGCAGGTCTGGTGACGGAGGTATGCGTTGGTGAGCACTTCGGGACCAGTGGATCACAATACCATTAGTTTTCAATATAATTATGGAGAGAGTCAGAACTGGACCTAGGGTAGAGATTTTTTGATTGGAGAACGGCTAACATTTGAGGGAATGCGTAAGGATTTTAAAGGAGTGAATCGGGACACTTTGTTTCATGGGAAGGGTGTAAAGAGAAATGGAGGACATTTAAAGGGAAATTGTAAGAGTACAGAATCTTTATGTCCCTGTTTAGGTTGAAAGGAAATAGTAAAAAATTGGAAAGAGCCATGGTTTTTCAAGGGAAAATTGGACACTTGTTTTCGAAAAAAAGAGAGATATATACAATAATTATAGAGGCATGGAGTATGAGGTGCTAGAGGAGTATAAAGAATGTAAAAAGAATCTTAAGAAAGAAAATTAGGAAGGCTAAAAGAAGATATGAGGTTGCTTTGGCAAGAAAGGAAAAAGTAAACCCAAAGGGTTTCTACAGCTATATTAATAGCAAAAGGATAGCGATGGATAAAATTGGACCATTAGAGAACCAGAATGGACAGCTATCTGCAGAGCCAAAAGAGATGGGGAGATATTGAACAATTTATTTTCTTCGGTATTCACCAAGGAGAAGGATATTGAACACGGTGAGTTAAGGGGAAGGAGTAGAGTAGCTATGGAAACTAATGAGATTCAAGAGGAGGAAGTACTGACACTTTTGAAAAATATAAAAGTGGATAAGTCTCCAGGTCCTGACAGGATATTCCCTAGGACATTGAGGAAGTTAGTGTAGAAATAGCAGGAGCTATGACAGAAATATTTCAAATGTCATTAGAAACGGGAATATGCCGGAGATTGGCGTACTGCGCATGTTGTTTCCATTGATTAAAAAAGGGTTCAAAGAATAAACCTAGCAATTATAGACCTGTTAGTTTGACGTCATTGGTGGCAAATTAATGGAAAGGATACTTAGAGATAATATAATAAGCATCTGGATAAACAGGGTTTGATCAGGAACAGTCAACAAGGAATTTGTGCCTGGAAGGTCATGTTTGACAAAGCTCTTGTATTTTTTGAAGCGGTAACTAGGGAAATTGATGAGGTAAAGCAGTGGATGTTGTCTATATGGATTTCAGTAAGGCCTTTGACAAGTTCCCCCATGGAAGGGGGTTGTTAAGAAGGGTTCAACCTTTGGGTGTTAATGGCGGAGTAGCAAGATGGATTCAACAGTGGCTGAATGGAGATGTCAGAGAGTAATGGTGGATGGCTGTTTGTCAGGTTGGAAGCCGGTGACCAGTGGGTGCCTCAGGATCTGTGTTGGGTCCACTGTTGTTTGTCATGTACATCAATGATCTGGATGATGGGGTGAAAATTGGATAAGTAAGTATGCAGATGATACTAAGATAGGTGGTGTTGTGGATAATGAAGTAGATTTTCAAAGTCCACAGAGAGATTTGGGCCATTTGAAAAGTGGATTGAAAGATGGCAGATGGAGTTAATGTGTGAATAAGTGTGAAGTGCTACATCTTGGCATGGACAAATCAAAATAGGAACTACATGTAAATGGTAGGGAATTGAGCAAATGGTGGAACAGAGGGATCTAGGATAAAACTGTGCATAGTTATCCCTGAAGGTGGAATCGCATGTAGATAGGTGTAAAGAAAGCCTTTGGTGTCTGGCCTATATAAATCAGAGCATTGAATATAGGAGAGGGAAGTAATGTTAAAATTGTACAAGGCATTGGTAGACCAAATTCTGGAGTATGGTGTACAATTTTGGTCGCCTAGTTATAGGAAGGATGTCAAAAAAAATAGAGAGAATACAGAGGAGATTTACTAAATGTTCCAGGGTTCCAGCTACTATGTTTACTGAAAAGGTTGAACAGTTAGGTCTATATTCTTGGAGCGCAAAGGAAGGGGGACTTGTTGAGGTCTTTTATAAAATGATGAAAGGGATAGACAGAGTTGACGTGGATACGTTTTTCTCCCATTGAGGGTAGGACGTTTCAAACAAGAGGGCATGACAAGACAATTAATGGGACAGAGGTTTCGGGGTAACGTGAGGGATTTTCTTTACTCAGAGGGTGTGGCTGTGTGAATCAGCATCAGCAGAAAGTGTTGGAGCAGGATCGATTTTAACATTTAAGAGTAAAGTGGATAGGTATATGGACGTGAAGGGGAATGGAGGGGTATGGTCTAGTGGAGCGTAGATGGGTACTAGGGGAAAACAAATGGTCGGCACGGACTGGAAGGCCGAGAGGCCTGTTTTTTCGTGATGTAATTGTTATATGGTTATATGGTTATAAGGTATGTTTACACAATAGGTTGAACAAGTTTAGATCTTTATTCATTGAGCGCAGAAGGTTAAGGGAGACTTGATGAGTATATAAAAATGATGAAAGGGATAGACCAGTTGACGTGGACAAGACTTTCCCATTAAAGGTAGGTAAGATTCATACAAGAGGGCCTGACATGCGAATTAAGGGACGAAGTTTAGGGGTAAACGTGAGGGGGAACTTCTTTACTCAGAGGCGGAGGCTGTGTGGAATGAGCTTCCAGCAGAAGTGGTGGAGGCATGGATTTTAACGTTTACAGTGATAGGTAATGGACAAGGAATGGAGGTGTATGGTCTTAGTGCAGGTAGATGGGCCACAGGGGAAAACAAGTGGTCGGCACGGACTGGAAAGGCCGAGAGGCCTGAATCCGTGCTGTGATTGTTATATGGTTATATGGTTATGAAATACGTGGCTTGAAAGATGGTGCAAGGGGAGGATTCCATATTTTTAGGGCATTGGAACCATTTCTGGGGGATTGGGACCAGTACAACTAGAACGGTCTGCACCCTGGGCTGGAATGGAACCAATGTCCTTGGGGAAGTGTTTGGTAGTGCTGTTGGGGAGGAATTAAACTAATGAGGCAGGGGGGTGGGTACAAGAGCAGAGAGGCAGTTGGGTGTAAAACGAGGGTAGAAGCAATAAGGAACAAGGTGAAAAGTAAAAGTGGCCGACAGACAAAACCAGGGCAAAAATCAAAAAGGGTCACTTTTTAACATAATTGTTTAAGGGGTAAACAAACCTGAATGCTTTGTGTATCAATGCAATGAATATTCGTAATAAGGTGGATGAGTTGAACGTGCAGATAGCTATTAATGATTATGATATAGTTGGGATCACGGAGACATGGTTCCAGGGTGACCAAGGCTGGAAGATGAACATCCAGGGATATTCAATATTCAGGAGGGATAGAGAGAAAGGAAAAGGAGGTGGGGTAGCGTTGCTGGTTAGAGAGGATATTAACGCAATGGAAAGGAAGGACATTAGCTTGGCGGATGTGGAATCGGCATGGGTAGAGCTGCGAAACACTAAGGGGCAGAAAACTGGTGGGTGTTGTGTAGAGGCCACCTAACAGTAGTAGTGAAGTTGGGGGTGGTATCAAACAGGAAATTAGAAATGCGTGCAACGAAGGTAAAACCGTTATAATGGGTGAGATAAAGAAAGGTAGATTTGAGGGTATGAGAAGTGAATTGGGCAAGATTGACTGGCAATCAATTCTAAAAGGGTTGACGGTCGATACGCAATGGAAGATATTTAAAGACTGCATGGATGAACTACAAAAATTGTTCATCCCAGTTTGGCAAAATAATAAATCAGGGAAGGTAGTGCATCCGTGGATGACAAGGGAAATCATGGATAGTATCAAAGCAAAGGATGATGCGTACAAAGTAGCCAGAAACAGCAACATACCAGAGGACTGGGAGAAATTCAGAGACCAGCAGAGGAGGACAAAGGGCTTAATTAGGAAAGGAAAAATAGATTATGGAATAAAACTGTCAGGGAACATAAAAACTGACTGCAAATGTTTTTATAGATATGTGAAGAGAAGAGATTTATTTAAACAAATGTAGTCCCTTGCAGTCAGAAACAGGTGAGTTGATCATGGGGAACATGGATATGGGGGACCAATTGAATAACTACTTTGGTTCCGGCTTCACAAAGGAAGACGAATAATCTGCCGGAAGTAGCAGTGGTCCGCGGGTCAAAGGAGAAATTGCGTGAAATCCAGGTTAGTCGGGAAGTGGTGTTGGGTAAATTGAATGGATTAAAGGCCGATAAATCCCCAGGGCCAGATAGGCTGCATCCCAGAGTACTTAAGGAAGTAGCTCCGGAAATAGTGGATGCATTATTGATAATCTTTCAAAACTCTATAGATTCTGGAGTAGTTCCTGAGGATTGGCGGATTGCAAACGTAACCACTCGTTTTAAGAAGGGAGGGAGGGAGAAAACGGGGAATTACAGATCAGTTAGTCAAACATCGGTAGTGGGGAAACTGCTACAGTCAGTTATTAAAGATGGGATAGCAGCACATTTGGAAAGTGGTGAAATCATTGGACAAAGTCAGCATGGATTTACGAAATGTAAATCATGCCTGTCGAATCTTGTGGAATTTTTCGATGATGTAACTAGTAGCATGGATAGGGGAGATGCAGTAGATGTGAAGTACCTGGACTTCCAGAAGGCTTTCGACAAGGTCCCACATACGAGGTTAGTATACAAACGTAAAGCATACGGCATTGGGGGTTCAGCATTGATGTGGATAGAGAACTGGCTGGCAAACAGGAAGCAAAGAGTAGGAGTAAACGGGTCATTTTCACAATGGCAGGCAGTGACTAGGGGGTACCGCAAGGCTCCGTGCTGGGACCCCAGCTATTTACAATGTACATTAATGATCTGGATGACGGAATTGAAGACAATATCTCAAAGTTTGCGGATGACACTAAGCTGGGGGGCAGTGTTAGCTGTGAGGATGATGCTAGGAGACTGCAAGGTGACTTGGATAAACTGGGTGAGTGGGTAAATATTTGGCAGATGCAGTATAATGTGGATAAATGTGAGGTTATCCACTTTGGTGGGAAAAACAGGAAAACAGACTATTATCTAAATAATGGTCGATTAGGAAAAAGGCAGATGCAGCGCGACCTGGGTGTCATGGCACACCAGTCATTGAAAGTAGGCATGCAGGTGCAGCAGGCAGTGAAGAAAGCGAATGGTATGTTAGCTTTCGTAGCAAAAGGATTTGAGAATAGGAGCAGGAGGTTTCCATTCAGTTATATAGGGTCTTGGTGAGACCACACCTGGAATATTGCGTACAGTTCTGGTCTCCAAATCTGAGGAAGGACATTATTCCCATAGAGGGAGTGCCGAGAACGTTTACCAGATGTCAGGACTGTATTATGAAGAAAGACTGGATAGACTCGGTTTATACTCTCTAGAATTTAGGAGATTGAGAGGGGATCTTATAGAGACTTACAAAATTCTTAAGGGGTTGGACAGGCAGGAAGATTGTTCCCGATGTTGGGGAGGTCCAGGACAAGGGGTCGCAGCATAAGGTTAAGGGGGAAATCCTTTAGGACCGAGATGAGAAGAACTTTTTTCACACAGAGAGTGGTGGGTCTCTGGAACTCTCCGCCACAGAGGGTAGTGGAGGCCAGTTCATTGGCTATATTTAAGAGGGAGTTAGATGTGGCCCTTGTGGCTAGCGGGGTCAGAGGGTATGGAGAGAAGGCAGGTACGGGATACTGAGTTGGATGATCAACCATGATCATATTGAATGGCGGTGCAGGCTCGAAAGGCCGAATGACCTACTCCTGCACCTAATATCTATGTTTCTATTTTTCTATGTTTCTAAAACCCCTCCATACCACTCTAAATCCATCTAACCCCCGATAAACACCCTCTAAATACCTCAAAACCCCTCAAAACCCATATCAACCCTCTAAGTCACCTCTAAACCCCTCTAACGTTCACCAAACCCCTCTAAACCCCCCTCGAAATACCCCTAAACCTCTCTAACTCACCTTTAAACACCTGTAAACCACTGTAAACACCTCTGCCCCCTCTAAACCCTCGTAAACTCGTTTAAACCCATCTAAACATTTAAAAGTAAAGTGGATAGGTATATGGACGTGAAAGGAATGGAGGGGTATGGTCTGAGTGCAGGTAGATGGGACTAGGGGAAAACAAATGTGCGGCACGGACTGGAAGGGCCGAGAGGGCCTGTTTCCCTGCCGCAATTGTTATATGGTTATATGGTTATATTTATAAACACATCTAAACCCCTCTAAACCCCTGTAAACACTTCAAATCCCTCTAAAACCCTCTAAACCCATCTTAACCCCACTACCCCACTCTAAATCCGTCAAAACGCCTCTAAACCCTTTCTAACCCCATCCAATCCCACTAAACCCCATATAAACCCCTCGAAACCCCCTAAATGAACTCTAAACCCTTCTAAACCCCTCTAATCCCCTCTAATAACCCCGACCCCTTCCAAATCCCCTCTAAACACCACTAACCCCTTACTAAACCACCGCAACCCCTCTAAACCCTACTAAACCCCATCTAACCCCATCTAAACCTCCTCTAAACACTCGAAACCCACCATAAAACCCTCTAAACCCCTTTAAACCCAACTAAACACCCTCTAATGTCCTCAAAACCCTCTAAACCCTTCCAAACCCTCCAATCTATGTAAAGCCCCTCTAATCCCCTCTGAACCATCTACACCGCCTCTAAACCACTGTAAACCCATTCTCAATTCCTCTAAACCCTCTACACACCTGTAAACCACACTTGACCCCTTCTAACCCTTTTAAACCCCTGCAAACCCCTCGAAATCCTTCGAAACCCCTCTAAACCCCCAGTAAACCGCTGCAAACCCATCAAAACCCCTCTAACCCATTAGAAACACCTCTAAACCCCACTAAACCCATCTTACCCCCACTAAACCCCTTCTAAATCCCTCAACGCACACGAATCACTCCCTAACCCCTCTAAACTCCCTCTAATCCCTCTAACCCCACTGCAAACCACCTCTAATTCGCTCTAAACCCATCAAAATCCCTCTAAACCCCTTTAACCCCCTCTGAAGCATTATACCCTTCTAAACTTCGCTAACGCCCCCTAAACCTATCCAGACACCCTCTAAACACCCACCAACACTCTCTAGAGCCTTCTTAACACGTCTAACCCCAAATCACCCTCTCTAAACCCCTCTAAACCGAACTAAACTCCCTCTAAATCGCTCAAAACAACTCAAACCCCCATCTAACCCCTCCAAACCCCTCAAAATCCATTCTAACCTCCTCTAAACCTCTCTGCACGCCCTCTAATCGCCTAAAACCCATCCAAAGCACTATAAGCCCCTCCAAACCTCTAAACTACTGAAAACCCTCTAAATCCCCTTTCAAGGCGCTCTAAAGCCCCGCTAAACCCCTCTAATTCACTAAACGCCTCTAAATCCCCCCAAACCTCTTTAAACCCCCTTTAAATGCATGTAAATCACTGTAAACACCTCTAAACACATATAAACCCCCCTAAACCTTCCTAAACCCATCTAAACACATCAAAACCCGCTCTAAACCGCTAAACGCCCCTCAACCCTCTAAACCCATCTAAATCGCACTGACCCCACTAAATCCTGTAGATGATATGCGTATACACCTTTAATTGATAGTAACGATGTCCATGCTAACCACTACCCCACCAGTTAGTATAATTGTACCCACACGCCCCTAGCACTCTCTAGTGATCGGGACAGACCACGTACAGCCAGGGCTATATATAATGTATGCTTAATAAAGTAGTGAAGACTTTAAGGTGTCTGTGTACCTTCTCTACATGGTGTCAGAAGTGCTTCTTTCTGCGTCTCCAGTCCATCGCGTTTTATTTTCATAGTCCCAGTACCCCCTGCCTGTGCCGTGATGGCTTTTGCCTGTCGTAAACCTGACATCCTAATCTTTGATGCATACATCACTCATCACTGGAGTGTGTTCCGACGGGACTTTGAGCATTATGTTACCATCGCCCACCCTGCTGTCAAGGCTTCCCTGCTGCTTAACCTAGCTGGTCCCGAAGCGCTCGAGCGTTCGGAATCTTTCATCTATAAACAGGGTGTGAGTATCCAGGACCCGGTTTGTCTGCTTCCTAGATTTACGGCGATGTGTGACCTTCCCACTAACCACATCTTAGAGCGTTTCAAACTGTTCTCCAGACGCCAAAACCCTGGGGAATCTATTGACAATTTCATGGCCGCGCTGCGCTAACTCGCTCTCCGATGTGACGTGCAAGTTCTAACCCCTGATACTTTGACCCGTGACATTTTGGTCTTTGGTCTACTGGATGATAAGCTGCGCTCTGAGCTGCTGCGTAAGCCTGATCTGACATTCGATGAGGCGCTGCATGCCTCTCGTTTAGCTGTGGCTGTCTCCTCCGCTCTACCTGACCCTGTGGTCCATACAGCCAGTCTCGCTGGTCCCCAGTATAATGCTCCCCGGCGAAAGAGGGTAAGACCACTGCAGGGCTTCAGACCGCCTCAACGATGTCCAAATTGTAACTTTGTCTCACACCGTTCTAATGTGTGCCCGGCGTTGGGGAATACCTGCAATTTCTGCAACAAGCCCATCCACTTCTCGGCAGCATGCCGTTCCCGTGGGAACCCTGTACAGCCACAGCAGAAACCGTCTCGCTACCAGACACGTGATGATACAGCGTCTGGTTCCCATCTCCAGCACGATGATATTCCCCCGTCTGGCCCTGACTCTTCTCTGAGCGAGCTGAGTGTGTTTTCCTTGCGAGGTGCAGCAGCTCTGATAACGGACCCGACCGTGCGAGTTACGGTGAATGGCATGGCATTCTCTGCTAAGGTGGATACAGGGGCTGCTGCCAATGTTATGTCAACAAGCCTGTTCAGGAAGATAAGAAATAATGAGCCCGTTTCCACAGACAGTGCTGTTTTGCGTGCCTATGGGGGTGGCGTACTTGTTCCTGTGGGGAGGGCCACACTCCACTGCAAGGTGCTGAAGACCACTCGGCCCCTCTCTTTCTTCCTGCTAGACGGTAAATGTGACCCCCTGCTCGGCGTGTAGGCCTGCCAGGACCTCGGATTGGTGAGCTTCCACAGTGATGTCCACCTGGTAGAGGCACCCGTGAACCCGCTGGCCGAATTCCCGGACCGGTTTGACTCGAAGCTGGGGAAGTTGCCCTGCAGCGACAGGATTGCCCTCAATCCCGACATTACGCCGGCCGTCCGTCCCCCGCACCGTGTGTCCTTTGCCATGAGGGGCAAGGTCGTGTCTGCTCTTCGCGAGATGGTGGCCACGGGCATCCTGAAGCCAGTAACGGACTCCACCCGGTGGGTTTCTACTATAGTTGTCGCTCCAAAGAAAGACAAGAGCGACATACGGATCTGCATCAATCCTAAGGACTTGAACATGGCCATCAGGCGCCCGCACTATCCCATGCGGACGGTGGAGGATGTTGCTGCACAGGGCGGCCCTGCCACCGTGTTCTCGGTTCTTGATGCCAAGAGTTCGTTCTGGCAGATATGTCTAGACGAGCGATCCTCGCACCTGACAACCTTCAGCACGCCCTTGGGCAGGTATCGCTTCCTCCGCATGCCCTTCGGCAGGTATCGCTTCCTCCGCATGCCATGGTCCTTTGGAACACCTCTGCCAGCGAGGTGTTCCAAAGGACCATGGAACAACTGTCTGCTGGACTTCCGTGCGCCATCATTGTCGACGACATCCTGGTTTATGGGAAGAATTTCGCTGAGCACGACCACCACCTTCGCCAGGTGCTGCAGCGTGCCCGGGAGGTCAACCTGAAGCTCAACCCGAAGAAGTGCCGATTCCGGGTCCCTGAGGTCACCTACGTGGGGCATGTCTTCACTTCATCGGGGCTGAAGCCCGACCCGCAGAAGACGGCCGCAATATCCGAGATGCTTGCACCTGCTTCTTGGGCATAGTCAACTACCTGGGAAAGTTCATCCCCGACCTGAGCGAACTGAGTGCCCCTCTGCGGGAGCAGGTGAAAAAGGACACTGCCTGGGCCTCGATCCCGCAACACCAGCGAGCATTTGACACCCTCAAATCTAAGCTGATCAGCATGCCAACGCTGAAGTACTTTGACCTCCAGCGCCCCATCGTTCTCACATGCCATGCATCTAAGTTTGGCCTCGGGGCCGCCTGCCTGCAGATCCATGACGGGGTGCAACTGCCTCTGTCCTACGCATCCCGCACAATGACGACCGCTGAACAACACTATGCCCAGATTGAGAAAGAGCTGCTGGCGGTTGTATTTGCCTGCTCCAAATTCAAAAACTATATCCTGGGCAACTGCTTCACTGTCGAGACGGACCACCATCCTCTGGTCACCATCCTCAACAATCCGATACACATGGCCTCCTCCCGGCTCCAGCGCATGATGCTCCAGCTACAACGTTTCACTTTCACAGTGGTTTATCGCAAGGGCAAGGACATGTTTGTTGCTGACACGCTGTCTTGGGCGCCTCTCTCATCCACAACCCGACATCCGTACGAGACGTCCGATCTGATAGTCCTAAACGTTAACTTCGTGCCCTCCGGTCAGTTGAAGTTGAAGTCTCTGGCCAAGCACACGGCAGCAGACGCTTCGCTACAGCAGCTGGTCGCGATCATCAAGCAGGGTTGGCCAGACCGCCGTTCTTCCCTGCCGGCCACAGCAGTGCCTTACTTCTTGGTTCGTGAAGAGTTGGTGCTGCGTGATGGTGTGATTGTGAAGGGGCACAAATTGGTGGTGCCTGCAGCACTACGAGAACCATACTTCGAAACCGCTCATCGTGGCCATCCCGGGGCCTAAGCGACCCTTTCCATCGCTCAGAACCAGTTTTTCTGGCCTGTCGTGCCTCGCTACTTCCGGGATAGGGTCTCCGCGTGCCCTACCTGCAACAGCCTCGCTCCACAGCAACAGCGGCAGCCGCTGCTGCAGCAGCCAGCTGCTGACCTGCCATGGTCTGCGCTAGCAACCGACATCTTCGAGTGGCACGGAAAGCATTTCCTGGTGCTTATCGACTCTTACTCCGGCTGGTTTGAAGTTGACCAGCTCCACTCCCCCTGTTCCTCCGCGGTCATCGAGAAGTTGCGCCGCCACTTTGCCACCTTCGGGTCACCGACCAGCCTGCAGACGGACAACGGCAGCCAGTTCACCGCGCTTTTGCCGAACGATGGAACTATCGTCATTGCACCAGCAGCCCGGAATACCCGCAGAGCAATGGACTGGCGGAACGCGCGATCCGCAGTGCTAAAGGAATGTTGGAACTTTGCCGCCTATCCCGCTCCGCCATCTACCTGGCCCTGCTGAACCTCCGCAACATCTCCCGCGACAATGCCCTGGGCTCCCCTGCTCAGCGACTCATGTCCCGAGTCACGAGGCCCAGGGTCCCGGTGTCTCAGCAGTCCCTGCCCTCCTCCGTCTTTAAACCTGCCTTGGTCCGGAAACGCATTGCCAATAAATACAGTATCCAGGAGCGTTCCCACGACTGGTCCTGCCGTGTCCTCCGCCCTCTTTTCCCCGGCCAGGTCGTCCGTATGAAGTCCTCTTCTGGCCGTTCCAAGGTGGCCGTGGTCATCGGTTCTGCCGGTTCCCCTCGTTCGTACCTTGTCAACCACGACGGAAGGTTGTACCGCCGGTCCCGCCAGCATCTCCGGCTCGTGTACGAGCCTCTCCCTCACCCGGCGGCTCCGTATGCCCCCTCGCTGCCACTGTCGCGGCCCTGTGCTTTGCCCGTTCTTCTGGGCCAACCTCCCCTCGTCCACCTCCTGTCCGCCTCCCGGCTGCGGTCCCGCTTTCTCAGGCTTGCTCGACCTTCTCTTCCCTGTCCCCCCCGATGCCTTCATCGCCAAGGGGTTCTCCTGTCCGTAGCCCCCCACCATGCCCCGGTGTGTTCCCGTCGTGGGAGGAGGTGTTGGCGAGGTGCAGACCCGGTCTGCTCAGATATGTGTATACACCTTTAATTGATAGTAGCGATGTCCATGCTCACCACTCCCCCACCAGTTAGATTAATTGTACCCACACGCCCCTAGCTCTCTAATTACAATTATGGTATAATTGTACCCACACACCCCTAGACAGACCACGTACAGCCAGGGCAATATATAATGTGTGCTTAATAAAGTAGTGAAGACTTTAAGGTGTCTGTGAACCTTTTCTACAATCCACTCTAAATACCTCCAACCCCCTTCTTAATTCCTGAAAACCCCTCTAAACACATCAAACCCACTCTAAACCTCTCTAAACTCCCTCTAAACCCCTTGAAACCCCCTCTAAACCCCACTAAACCCCTCTAAATTCCTCAAAGCCCCTCAAACCCCGCTCTAAACCGCTCTAAATCCATGTAAACCCTCTCTAAAGCCCCCCTAATGCTCCTCTATATCCCACTGACCCCTTTAAATCACCTCTTATCCGCTGCAAATTTCATCAAGCACCGCTAAACACCCTCAAGACCCCTTCTAATTCCAAAACCCCTCGCAACCCGCTTTGACCACCCTATAATCCCGTGTAAAACCCCTCAGAACCCCGCCTAAACCCTTCTAAGCATTTCGAAAGACACCCAAACCCCTCTAAACCCCCTATACACCCCCCTAAACACTCTAAACCCTCTAAACCCCTCTAAACCCCTCTTAAGCGCACTAACCCCCCTAAATCCTTCAAAACGCCTCTAAACCCCTAACCCCATTTTATCCCTCTGAACCCCATATAAGCACCTCAAAATCCTCCTAAATCAACTCTAAAACCGCCTAAACTCCTCTAAGCGCCCCTCTAAAGCACTCTAAACCCCCACTAAACCCACCAATCCCCCTCTAAACCACTCTACACCCCACTAAAACCGCCTGTAAACCCCTCTAAAAACCCACTCTAAACCACTCCAAACCTCTCGAATCCCACTATAAAACCATGTAAACCCCACTAATCCCTCAAAACGGCTATAAACCCCTAACCCATCTAAATCTCTCTGAATCCCATATAAATAACTAAACCCCCCTAAATCAACACTAAAACACTCTAAACCCCTCTAAGCAGTATCTAAACCCTTCTGAGCCCCTCTAAACCTCCTCTAAACCCATATAAACCTTTAAAACCCTCCAAACCCCTACAACCCCTCTAAATCCCTCCAAACCCCTATAAATCCCTATACACCACACTAAACCCCACTTAACCCCACTAAGCCACCACTAAATCCCACTAAGCCCCTTATATCTCTCTGTAAATCCCGCTACACCCCCTCTAAACCCCCCTCTAAACGCTCTAATCCCCCTCTAAACCACTAAACCCCCTGTAAAACCCTCTAAGCCGCTCATCCCGCACTAAGCACTCTAACCGAGCTAAACAACCTCATTCCCCTCTAAGGCCCTCAAAACCCCTCTAAACAGAACTAAACCGCTATAAATCGCTCACACACTCAAACCCCCATCTAACCCCCCTCTAAAAACCCCGCTAAATCGTTCTAAACTTCCAACCCTCTAACCCCTTAACCCACTTAAAACCTCTAAACATTAAACCCACTAAATCCCCTCTAAACCTCTCTAAGCCCATCTAAACCCCTTCTAAACGAATTAAACCCCCTAAATCACTCAAAAATCCAATCCCCCCATCTAACCACTCTAAACCCTCAAATCCAGAGTTCCAAACTCCTCTAAAACCCCTCTAAACCCAATAAACCACTCTAAATTCCTAACAACCCCTCTAAACCCCCTCTATACGCGCTCTAAATGCCCCTAAACCTCCCAAAATTCCCTCTACACCCCTTTAAACGCCTGTAAAACACTGTAAACCCTTCTAAACCCCTCTAAACCCCTAAACCCGTCTGAACTATTATAAACACATCAAAACCGCTCTAAACCTCTCTAAACCCCTCTAAACCCTCTACACCCATGAAAAACCGCTCTCTAAACCCTGAAAAACACCTCTAAATCCTCTAAACCGCCTCTAAATGCGCCACAAACCCTCAAACCCCCTCTAACCCCTCTCTAAACCGGCTCTAAAGCCCCCCTTAAGCCCTCTATATCCCACTGACCCCTTTAAACCACCTCTAAACCCCTATAAAGCTCACCAAACCCCATGTAAACCCATCTACACCCCGCCTAAATCAACTCTAAAACACTCTAATGCCACCTAAGCACTTTCTAAACCCTTCTGAGCCCCTCTAAACCCTCCTCCGAACCCGTCTAATATCCTCTAAATACCCTATAAACCACTAAGCCCCTCTAAACACCATTGAAACCCTTCTAAACCACTCGACACCCTTCGAAATCCATATAATCCTCTGTAGACCCCTCTAAATCCCTCCTAACCCTTATAAACCCCTATAAACCCCACTAATCCCCCACTTATCCACACTGTAGATTGATGTTGCATGTTAACCAATCACGCACCAGCCAGCATCTCTAACTCCACCCCATCATAATACTTATACTAATACTATTTCCCAGCACGGACAGTCAGAGCAGCCAGGATGTGTTACCAACTAATCATCGTTCATGCTGTTAGTTTCAGTGCTGATTAACGATGTGTTTGAATCATGTACTGAGTCTGGAAGTCAACTGAATCATGTACTGATTCTGGAGGCCCAGGAGCGGTTGCAGAGATGCCCAGGAGCGGTTGCAGCGGGAGGAGCGACGTCCGACCTGTAAGTTTAAAAACTCGTTCGCGGGGTTTCTTTTCACAGAGGCGCAGGAGCGGTTGCAGTGGGAGGAGCGACGGCCGACCCGTAAGTTTTAAACACTCGTTAGCTGTTGCAGTGGGAGGAGCGACGTCACAACTGTAAGTATAAAAACTCGTTCGCGGGGCTTGTTTTCACAGAGGCCCAGGAGCGGTTGCAGTGGGAGGAGCGACGCCCGAACTGTAAGTTTAAAAACTCGTTCGCAGGGCTTGTTTTCACAGTGGCCCAGGAGCGGTTGCAGTGGTATGAGCGACGTCACACCTGTAAGTTTAAAAACTCGTTCGCGGGGCTTGTTTTCACAGAGGCCAAGGAGCGGTTGCAGTGGGAAGAGTACCTAAACCAAAACATTCCATTCCCAGCTCGCATTTCAAAACAAGTGGGTTTGAAGACGCCGCTGATTGGTGGAAGAGGACTCGAGGGAGCAGCTGATTGGCAGTCAGATCACTGCTGATTTCTTTCAGCTAAAATCGTTGCTTTGTATATGGGTGCCAGGGCAGTGTACGGTTCTGGATGTCTGATGTGGGAGGTCATGCAGTCAGATAGCTCTCCAGACGTCCACATCTGCGCCAGGTGCGTCATGATGGTGCTCCAAATGGACCGTATTCGGTACCTGGAGCAGCAGCTCGATGACCTCCGTCTGGTCAGGGATCGTCAGGAAGCCATAGAGAGGGGTTACAGACAGGTGGTCACTCCAAAACCACAGGAGGCAGAAAAGTGCGTCACGGTTAGGAGAGGCAAGGGGCAGTGGCAGGGATTATAGAGTACCCCGTTGGCTGTACACCTTGGCAATAATACTCCTGTTTGAGTACTGTTGGGGGACACAGCCTACCTGGGGGTAGCAACAGCGACCGGGCCTCCGGTACAGAGACCGGCCCTGTTCCTCAGACGGGTAAGGAACAGAAGAGGAGGGCAGCAGTAATAGGGGACTTTAGTTAGGGGGTCAGATAGGCGATTCTGTGGACGCAGTCGGGAGACCCGGATGGTAGTTTGCCTCCCTGGTGCCAGGGTCCGGGATGTGACTGAACGTGTCCAAGATATCCTGAAATGGGAGGGAGAGGAGCCAGAGGTCGTGGTACATATAGGTACCAATGAGATAGGTAGAAAAAGAGAAGAGCTCCTGAAAGGAGAACTTAGGGAGTTAGGAGGAGTGTTAAGGAGAATGACCGCAAAGGTAACATTTTTTATAATTAATGTCTATGCCACGCGACAGTGAGAGTAGAGACGGGGATAATCATATAACCACATAACCATATAACTATATAACCATATAACAATTACAGCACGGAAACAGGCCCTCTCGGCCCTTCCAGTCCGTGCCGACCATTTGTTTTCCCCTAGTCCCATCTACCTGCACTCAGACCATACCCCTCCATTCCCTTCACGTCCATGTACCTGTCCACTTCACTTTTAAATGTTAAAATAGATCCTGCCTCCACTACTTCTGCTGGAAGTTCATTCCACACAGCCACCACCCCCTGAGTAAAGAAGTTACCCCTCACGTCACCCCTAAACTTCTGTCCCTTAATTCTCATGTCATGTTGTTTGAATCTTCCCTACCCTCAATGGGAAAAACGTATCCACGTCAACTCTCTCTATCCCTTTCATCATTTTAAAGACCGCAATCAAGTCCCCCCTTAACCTTCTGCGCTCCAAAGAATAAAGACCTAACCTGTTCAACCTTTCTCTGTAACATAGTTGCTGGAACCCTGGCAACATTCTAGTAAATCTCCTCTGTACTCTCTCTATTTTGTTGACATCCTTCCTATAACTAGGCGACCAAAATTGTACACCATACTCCAGAATTGGTCTTACCAATGCCTTGTACAATTTTAACATTACTTCCCTACTCCTATATCCAATGCTCTGATTTATAAAGGCCAGCACACCAAAGGCTTTCTTTACCACCCTATCTACATGCGATTCCGCCTTCAGGGAACTATGCACAGTTATTCCTAGATCCCTCTGTTCCACAGCATTCCTCAATTCCCTACCATTTACCATGTACGTCCTATTTTGAGTTGTCCTGCCAAGATGTAGCACTTCACACTTAACAGCATTAATCTCCATCTGCCATCTTTCAGCCCACTTTTTCAAATGGCCCAAATCTCTCTGTAGACTTTGAAAATCTACTTCATTATCCACAACACCACCTATTTTAGTATCATCTGCATACGTACTTATCCAATTTTCAACCCCATCATCCAGATCATTGGTGTACATGACAAACAACAGTGGACCAAACACAGATCCCTGAGGCACCCCACTAGTCACCGGCTTCCAACCTGACAAACAGCCATCCACCACTACTCTTTGACATCTCCCATTCAGCCACTGTTGAATCCATCTTGCTACTCCGCCATTAACAGCCAAAGATTGAACCTTCTTAACCAACCTTCCATGGGGAACATTGTCAAAGACCTTACTGAAATGCATATAGACAACATCCACTGCTTTACCCTCATCAATTTCCCTAGTTACCGCTTCAAAAAATTCAAGAAGGTTTGTCAAATGACCTTCCAGGCACAAATCCGTTGACTGTTCCTGATCAGTCCCTGTTTATCCAGATACTTATATATATTATCTCTTGAATATTGATATTCAATATTCAGGAGGGATAGACAGAGTAGAAAAGGTGGCGGGGTGGCGTTGTTGGTTAGAGGGGCGATTAACGCAATAGAAATGGAGCAAATAAGCTTGGAGGGTGTGGAATCTATATGGGTGGACCTGCGAAACAGTAAGAGGCAGAAAACGCTAGTGGGTGTTGTGTACAGGCCACCTAAGAGTAGTAGTGCAGTTGGGGATGGCATCAAACATGAAATTAGGAATGAGTGCAACGAAGGTAAAACCGTTATAATGGGTGACTTCAATCTACATATAAATTGGGTGAATCAAATTGGCAGGGGTGCTGAGGAAGAGGATTTCTTGGAATGTATGCGGGATAGTTTTCTGAACCAGCATGTAGAAGAACCAACGAGAGAGCGGGCTATTCCAGACTGGGTGTTGAGTAATGAGGAAGGGTTAGTTAGCAGCCTTGTTTTTTACGCGGCCCCTTGGGCAAGAGTGACCATAATATGGTTGAGGTCTTCATTAGTATGGAAAGTATCATTGTTAATTCAGAAACACGGGTCCTGAACTTAGAGAAAGATAACTTTGAGGGTATGAGACATGAATTGGCCAAGATAGACTGGCGACTTATTCTTGAAGGGTTGGCGGTGGATATGCAATGGAAGGCATTTAAAGACTGCATGGATGAACTACAACAATTGTTCATCCCAGTATGGCAAAAGAATAAATCAGGGAAGTTAGCGCATCCGTGGATAACAATTGCTATCAGGGGTAGTATCAATGCAAAAGATGAAGCATACAGATTAGGCAGAAAAAGTAGCCTACCAGAGGACTGGGAGAAATTCAGAGACCAACAGAGGATAACAAAGGCCTGAATTAGGAAAGGGAAAATGGATTTTGAAAGAAAACTGGCAGGGAACATAAAAACTGACTGCAAAAGTGTTCATCGATATGTGAAGCGAAAAGGATTAGTTAAAACAAATGTAGGTCCCTTGCAGTCAGAAACAGGAGAATTGATCATGGGAACAAGCACATGGCAGACCAATTGAATAACTACTTTGGTTTTGTCTTCACTAGGGAAGACATAAATAATTTGCCGGAAATAGCAGAAGATCGCCGGTCAAATGAGATGGAGGAACTGAGTGAAATCCAGGTTAGCCGGAAAGTGGTGTTAGGTAAATTGAATCGATAAAGGCCGATAATACGCAAGGCTGCATCCCAGGGTGCTTAAGGAAGTTGCCCCAGAAATACCGGATGCCTTAGTGATAATTTTTCAAAACTCTTTAGATTCTGGAGTAGTTCCTGAGGATTGGAGGATAGTTAATGTAACTCCTCTTTTTAAAAAGGGAGGGAGAGAGAAAACGGGGAATTATAGACCAGTTAGTCTAACATCAGTAGTGGGGAAACTGCTAGAATCAGTTATTAAAGATGGGATAGCAGCACATTTGGAAAGTGGTGAAATCATTGGACAAAGTCAGCATGGATTTACGAAAGGTAAATCATGTCTGACGAATCTTATTGCATTTTTTGAGGATTTAACTAGTAAAGTGGATAAGGGAGAACCAGTGGATGTGTTATATCTGGACTTTCAGAAGGCTTTCGACAAAGTCCCACACAAGAGATAAGTATACAAACGTAAAGCACACCGTATTGGCGGTTGAGTATTGACGTGGATAGAGAACTGGCTGGCAGACAGGAAGCATAGATTAGGAGTAAACGGGTCATTTTCACAATGGCAGGCAGTAACTAGTGGGGTACCGCAGGGCTCAGTGCTGGGACCCCAGCTATTTACAATATATATTAATGATCTGGATGAGGGAATTGAAGGCAATATCTCCAAGTTTGCGGATGACACTAAGCCGGGGGGCAGTGTTCGCTGTGAGGAGGATGCTAGGAGACTGCAAGGTGACTTGGATAGGCTGGGTGAGTGGGCAAATGTTTGGCAAATGCAGTATAATGTGGATAAATGTGAGGTTATCCACTTTGGTGGCAAAAACAGGAAAGCAGACTATTATTTAAATGGTGGCCGATTAGGAAAAGGGGAGATGCAGCGAGACCTGGGTGTCATGGTACACCAGTCATTGAAAGTAGGCATGCAGGTGCAGCAGGCAGTGAAAAAAGCGAATGGTATGTTAGCTTTCATAGCAAAAGGATTTGAGTACAGGAGCAGGGAGGTTCTACTTCAGTTGTACAGGGTCTTGGTGAGACCACACCTGGAGTATTGCGTACAGTTTTGGTCTCCAAATCTGAGGAAGGACATTATTGCCATAGAGGGAGTGCAGAGAAGGTTCACCAGACTGATTCCTGGGATGTCAGGACTGTCTTATGAAGAAAAACTGGATAGACTCGGTTTATACTCTCTGGAAATTTAGGAGATTGAGATGGGATCTTATAGAAACCTACAAAATTCTTAAGGGGTTGGACAGGCTAGATGCAGGAAGATTGTTCCCGATGTTGGGGAAGTCCAGGACAAGGGGTCACAGCTTAAGGATAAGGGGGAAATCCTTTAAGACCGAGATGAGAAAGACATTTTTCACACAGAGAGTGGTGAGTCTCTGGAACTCTCTGCCACAGAGGGTAGTTGAGGCCAGTTCATTGGCTATATTTAAGAGTGAGTTGGATGTGGCCCTTGTGGCTAAGGGGATCAGAGGGTATGGAGAGAAGGCAGGTACGGGATACTGAGTTGGATGATCATCCATGATCATATTGAATGGCGGTGCAGGCTCGAAGGGCTGAATGGCCTACTCCTGCACCTAATTTCTATGTTTCTATGTTTCTATGTGTCTTTATTTTGCTTTATTATGGCTTCTTCCTGTCGAAAGCCTGACCCTCTCGTCCTTGATGCGGATATCAGCGAACGTATGTGCTACGTCGTGCCATCATTGTCGACAATAGTCTAGTGTATGGCAAAGATGCAACGGAGCTCGACCACAATCTCAGGCTCATCTTGGATCGCGCACGCAAGATCAACCATGACATGTGCAAGTTCTGGGTTCCAGAAGTTTCCTACGTCGGCCACATCTTCACTCCGAATGGTCTCAAACCCGATCAGGAGAAGGCTACTGCCATCACAGAAATGCCTGCCCGCACAGACGTGAATGACTGCAGCGTTTTCTGGGCATGGTAAACTATCTCGGCAAGTTAATACCGAACCTCAGCGAACTAAGCTCCACACTGTGGGAGATGACGAAAAATGGTTCCAGCAACATCAGATTGCTTTCAATGTCTCAATGACCAGTGCACCGCCTCTAATGTTTTTCGATCTCAAACGTCCGGTAACGATCACGTGCGATGCTTCGTAATTCAGGCTCGGCGCAGCATGCTTGCAACCATCTGCCGAGGGCACTTTGCTACCTGTCTCGTGTGCCTCTCGCACCATGACCGACACGGAGCAGCACTACGTGCAAATCGAAAAGGAACTGTTGGCCGTCTTCTTTGCTTGCTCCAAATTCCACGACTTCATCTTTGGCTACACCTTCACGGTCGAGACGGAGCACCAACCACTGGTGACAATCTTGAACAAGTCCATCCACGCCGCGCCAGCTCGTTTGCAGCGTATGATGATGCAGCTGCAGCGGTACGATTTATCTATTACCTACACCAAGGGTAATGACATGCATGTCGCTGACACTCTCTCCCGTGCAACTCAGGCATCTTGCGAACAACATCACTATGAACAGGAAAATTTCACGGTCCTCGGTGTCGATTTCGTCTCCAGCAAGCAACTGCGCACATTGGCCGCACACACCGTCACTGACAATACGTTTCAATCCTTCTCTTCCATCATCAAAACAGGCTGGCAATCCAACACGCCCACAGAGGTGCAGCCTTTCTTCCTGGTGTGTGATGAACTGGTAGTTCAGGATGGGGTTGTCGTCAAGGGTCACAAGATAGTGATACCCACATCGCTGCAAGACATACACTTCAATGAGGCCCACAGCGGTCAGCTAGGAGCCGACGCCACACTGGCACGCGCCCGTAGTCTGTTCTACTGGTCAGGAATGGCCAACTACATCCGGGACCGTGTAGCCTCCTGCCCCGCTTGCAACAGCCTTGCGCCTCATCAACAGCGACAGCTCCATCTGCAACAACCTCCACCAGTTCTGCCCTGGACGTCGCTGGCCGCAGACATTTTCAAATGGTGCGGGAAGCACTACCTCGTTCTAGTCGACTCCCTTTCTAATTGGTTTTCACACTTACCCTGTGGGGGGAAGGATGTAGATTGTTGTTACATGTTAACCAATCACATACCAGATAGCATCTCTAACTACACCCCACCACAATACTTATACTAATACTATTTCCCAGCACGGACAGTCAGAGCAACCAGGATGTGTTAAAAACTAATTATCCTTCATGCTGTTAGTTTCAGTGGTGATTAAAGATGAGATTGAATCATGTACTGAGTCTGGAAGTCAATTATACCACCTCTAAATCCCACTAAACCCCTCATACCCCCCTCTAAATCCCGTTACACCTCACTAAAACCCCTCTAGACCCCTCTAAATCGCTCTTCCCCACTAAACACGCTCTAAGCCCCTCTAAACCGAACTAAACCCCCTCTAAATCGCTCAAAACGACTCAAACACCCATCTCTAAACCTCTCTGAACGTCCTCTAACCCCTTAAAACTCTTCCAAAGCACTATATTCCCCTGTAAACTTTTCTAAACCCCTCTAAACTACCCAAACATCCTCTAAACCCCAATAAACCCACTCTGAATTCCTGAAAGCCCCACTAATCACCCCCTAAACCCGCTCTAAAGCCCCCCTAAAGACCCTCTAAACCTCTCTAAACCCTCCAAACCACCTCTAAACCCCTCTAAAGTTGACCAAACCCCTCTAAACCCAATCTAAACCGCTGTAAACCCATCTAACCCCATCTAAATCCGTCTAAACACATCTAAACCCACTTTGCACCCCATGTAAACCATCTAATTCCCCTCTAAACCCTGCTAAATGCCCTCTAAACTCCTCATCACCCACTAAATACCCTACACCCCGCTAAACTCCCACATACCCCCTTTTTTGTTCATTTTTGTTAGAGGTATGTACAGCAGTCTGGTACTTAAGTACCTAATAGATAAATACGTATTTTCATTCTTGTACAACTTCATACTTTTGGTTCAATAATAAAAGAACCGTGAGAGAAAAAATAAATACAGAGTGTCGGAATAGATAGACAAGCGAGTAGAAACAAAAAAAACAAAAGACATAAAGGACAGTGAGAAGTTAAATGATTGAAAGAAAAGGAAAAAGTAAAAAAAGAGAGATTAGGACAGATCTACCTATCTCATATTTTTGCCCATCCGTCATCCAGTTCTAAAACATTTTAATTTCTAACGTTATGTTATGTTGCACCACATGCTTGTAAAAAGCTGATAAACGGAGACTAAATCTTTAAGAATTGGTCTACTTTGCCTAGTAAGAGAAATCTCATTTCTTCTAGATGTAGCATTTCAGATATATTTGAGATCCACGTTTTGAATGTTGGCGTAGTTGCGTTTTACCAAAATTAAAGTATAAGTTTTTTCGCTGTTATTAGACCATAATTAAGACAATCTTCTTGGAATATAGTTAGTTTACTTCCCTCTTCCATTGATCCCACGATAATCAATTCAGTATTGGGGTTCAATTTTGTGTTACATAGTTTTGTAAAAATTCCCAACATTTCATTCCAAAATGTATACCCTCTAAACCCATCTAAACCCCTCTAACCCCACTAAATCTCCTCTAAATCCTTCAAACCCTTTTCTAAATTCCTGAAAACTCCTCTAAACCCCCTCTAAACCCCTGAATACCCCTCTACACCCCACTAAAACCCCTCTAAAGTCGCCAAGACCCTCAAACCCCATCAGCCCGCCTCTAAACCCTCTAATCCGCTCTAAACCCCCTAAAGCCCTCTATATCCCACTGACACCTTTAACCCACCTGTAAACCCTCTAAATTCACCAAACCTCTAAACCCACTCTAAACCCCTTTAAGCCCCACTGTAAACCCGTTCTAAACACCTCTCAACCCCGCCCAAACCCTTCTAAACCATTCTAACATATCTAAACCCTTCTAAATCCATATACACACCTCGAAACTCTTCGAAACCCTCTAAACTCCTCTAATCCACTCTTAATCCCACTAAACCCCTCTAAATCCTCAAATGCCTCTAAACCCCTAACCCCATCTTATCCTTCTGTACCCCATATAAACCCCTCAAAATCCCCTAAATCCACTATAAAACGCTCTAAAACCCTTCTAGGCACACTCTAAACGCTTCTGAACCCCTAGAAACCTTCGGAAACCCCACTAACCTAAATCTAAACCCTCTAATCCCCGATAAAACCACACTACACCCCAACCAAACCCCCTCTAAACCCCCTTAAACTCCACTAAACCCCTCTAAAACCGCTCCAAACCACTCGAAACCCGCAATACAAACCTCTAACCCGTCTAAACCCCACTAAAACCCCTTTAAATCCCTCAAACCGCCTCTAAACCCTTAACTCCCATTAAATCCATTTGAACTCCAGATAAATAAAACACCTCTAAACCCCCCCAAATCAACACTAAAACACTCGAAACCCCTCTAAGCACTAAATCCTTCTCAAATTCCCTCTGAGCCCCTCTAATGACCTAAAACCCCCTATATAACACCTATACACCTCTAAACCCCCCTCTTAACCCCACTAAAAAACCAGCCTGAAATCCACGAAACCCCTGATATCTCCCTCTAAATCCCGCTAAACCCCATCTAAACCCCCTCTAAACCACCTCTAAACCCTCTAATCCGCATCTAAACCGCTCTAAACCGCCTCTAAACCCTCTAAACCGCTCATCCACACTAAACACTCTAAACCCGCTAAACACCGTCCATACACCCTCTAAGCCCCTCTAAACCCCTCTAAACCGAACTAAACCATCTAAAATCGCTCAAACCCACTCAATCCGCCATCTAGCCCAAACTCCTCTAAATCCCTTCTAAACGCCTCTAACCACCTAAAACTCTCCCAAAGCACAATAAACCCCTCAAAACCATTCTAAACCCTTCTATACCATTTTAACACCTTCTAAACCCCAATAAACCCCCTCTAAACTCCTGAAAAGCCCCACTCTAACCACTCAATACCCATCTAACCGCTCTAAATCCCCCTAAAGTCCCCCTAAACCACTCTGCACCCTCAAACCACCTCTTAACCCCTATAAAGCTCACCAAACCCCTCTGAACCCGCGTCTAACCCCTTCTCTAAAATCCGTCTTAACCCATCTAAACCCACTTTGACCCCACTTTTAAACCTCTAATTCCCCTCTAAATCACATTAAACCCCACTAAATCCCCTCTAACCACTGTGCACCCCCATACCATAAACACCCCTAAACCTCTATAACCAAACTAAATCCCCCCCTAAATCCTCAAAACCCTTCTAAAACCACCCGAAACCCCTCTAATCCATATGAAACATTTAAACCCCTCCATACCCTCTAACCCCTCTAAATACCTCCAAATCCCTATAAACCCTTATAAACCCTCACTATCCCCTCTTAAAACCCCCCCTAAACCACAACTCCAAATCCCACCAAACCCCTCATATCTCCCTCTAAATCCCGTTAAAATAAACCCTCTAATCACGTCTAATCTCCCCTAAACCCAACTAAACCCCTTCTAACTCCTACGTGCCTCTCATTCCACACCAAACACTCTGAACCCCGCTAAGCACCCTCATACTAAACACTCAAACACCCTCATACCTAAGCCCCACTAAACACCTCTAAACCGAAACTAAACCCCTCTAAATAGCTCAAACCCACTCACACCCCCTATCTAACCCCTCTAACCCCCTCTAAATCCCTTCTAAACTCCTATAATACTCTCCAACCCCCTAAAACTCCCCACAATGCACTATAAACCCCTCAATACTTTTCTAAACACCTCTAGCCGACTCTAACACAATCTAAACCCAATAATCCCCCTCTAAATTCCTGTGAAAGCCCCACTAAACCCCCTCTATACCCACCTCTACCCGCTCTGAAAGCCCCCAGAAAGGACCCCTCTAAACCTCTCTGAACCTCCAAACACACTATAAACCCCTCTAAAGTCCATCAACCCCTCTAAATCCATTCTAAACCGCTCAAACACGTCTACCCCCATCTAAATCCTTCTAAAACCCATATAAACCAATTTGAACCCCCGAATAAACCCTCTAATACCCCTCCTAAACCCACTAAACCCCCTCTAAATCGCTGAAAACAATGAGTTAAAACCCCCATTAACAACCTCTAAATCCATTCTAAATTCCTCTAAACCTCTCGGAACGCACTCTCATCCCCATAAACCCCCCTAAGCACTATAGACCATTTAAAACATTTCTAAACCCCTCGAAACCCCTTCAAACCCTAAATAAACCCTCTGAATTCCTAAAAAATTACATCTAAACCCCCTTTAAACGCGCTTTAAAGGACACCAATGCCCCCATAAAGCCCCATCTAAACCCGTCTAAAGTTAACCAAACTCCTCTAAAACCCCATCTTAATCCCGTTAAACCTCTTAACCCCCTTTAAGCCGCCGTAAACCACTGTGACCCCCCAAACGCTTTTAGCAGATCCATCTAAACACATCAAAACCGCTCTAAACCTCTCCTAAACCACTCTAAACCACTAAACCCCCTTTAAATCCCACAAACAACCTTCTAAAGTCATGAAAACTCCTCTGAATCCCCTCTATTCCCCTGAAAGCTCCTCTAAACACCAAGAAACCCCCTCTCTGTATTCCCAAAAACCCTCAAACCCCTCAAACCCCCTTCTAAAACCCGTTCTAAAGCCTCTCTAAATCCCACTGACCTCTTTAAACCACCTCTCAATCCCTCTCAAGATGCTCACCAAACCCTATAAAACCTCTCTATTAGCCCCTCTAAATCCCTCTAAACCCCCGCCTAACCCCTTTAAAACCCCATGTAAAACCCATCTAAACCCATCTAAAACCTTGTCTAAACACCTTATACACCCTCCTAAAACTCTAAAACCTCTAAACCCTCTAAACCCTCTTAAACACCACTAAACCCCTCTAAATTCCTCAAAAACGTCGCTAAACCACTACCCCATCTAATCCCTCTGAACCCCATATACAGCTCTCAAAATCCCCCTTAATCAAGTCTAAAACCATCCAAACCCCTCTAATCACACGCTAAACCCTTCTAAACACCTCGAAACCCTTCTGAACCCCTATAAAACCCCACTAAACCCTCTAATCGCCCTATAAACCCCATCTAATCCCCACTAAACCACACCAAACCCCCCTAAACCACGCTAAACCCCGAGGAAACCCACTATAAGACCTCTAAACCCGCTTAAACTCCACCGATCCCCGCTAAATACCCTATAAACCACAAAACCTCTCTAAACCCCTCTAAAACCCCTCCACTCGAAAACCACTCGAACACTTCTAAACCCATATAAAACCCCTTTTAAACCCCTCCAAACTCCTCTGAACCCCCTCTTAATCCGTTAAACCTCTTAACCCCCTGTAAGCCGCTGTAAACCACTGTGACCCCCCAAACCATTCAGAATCCATCTGAACACATCAAAACCGCTCTAAACCTACTAACCCCTCTAAACCCCACTAAACCCCCTCTAAATCCCACAAACAACCTTCTAAAGTCATGAAAACACCTCTGAATCCCCTCTATCACAATACCATTAGTTTCAATATAATTATGGAGAGAGTCAGAACTGGACTTAGGGTGGAGATTTTTGATTGGAGAAAGGCTAACTTTGAGGGAATGCGTAAGGATTTTAAAGGAGTGAATTGGGACACTTTGTTTCATGGGAAGGATGTAGAAGAGAAATGGAGGACATTTAAAGGGGAAATCTTTATGTCCCTGTTAGGTTGAAAGGAAATACTAAAAATTGGAAAGAGCCATGGTTTTCAAGGGAAATTGGACGCTTGTTTCGAAACAAGAGAGATATCTACAATAATTATAGGAGGCATGGAGTAAATGAGGTGCTAGAGGAGTATAAAGAATGTAAAAAGAATCTTAAGAAATAAATTAGGAAGGCTAAAAGAAGATATGAGGTTGCTTTGGCAAGAAAGGTGAAAGTAAACCCAAAGGGTTTCTACAGCTATATTAATAGCAAAAGGATAACGAGGGATAAAATTGGACATTAGAGAACCAGAGCGGACAGCTATCTGCAGAGCCAAAAGAGATGGGGGAGATATTGAACCATTTCTTTTCTTCTGTATTCACAAGGAGAAGGATATTGAACTCGGTGAGTTAAGGGGAAAAAAGTAGAGTAGCTATGGAAACGATGAGATTCAAAGAGGAGGAAGTACTGACACTTTTGAAAAATATAAAAGTGGATAAGTCTCCAGGTCATGACAGGATATTCCCCCTAGGACATTGAGGGAAGTTATTTAGTGTAGAAATAAAGCAGGAGCTATGACAGGGAAATATTTCAAATGTCATTAGAAACGGGAATAGTGCCGGAGGATAGGGGATCTGCGCAGTTTGTTCCATTGTTTAAAAAGGGTTCAAAGATAAACCCTAGCAATTATAGACCTATTTTTGACGTCAGTGGTGGGCAAATTAATGGAAAGGATACTTAGAGATAATATATATAAGCATCTGGGATAACAGGGTCTGATCAGGAACAGTCAACATGGATTTGTGCCTGGAAGGTCATGTTTGACAAACCTTCTTGATTTTTTTGAAGCGGTAACTAGGGAAATTGAGGCTGAGGTTAAAGCAGTGGATGTTGTCTATATGGATGTTCAGTAAGGCCTTTGAACAAGGTTTCCCCATGGAAGGTTGGTTAAGAAGGTTCAATCTTTGGGTGTTAATGGCGGAGTAAGTTGTAGCAAGATGGATTCAACAGTGGCTGAATGGGAGATGTCAGAGAGTAATGGTGGATGGCTGTGTCAGGTTGGAAGCCGAGTGACCAGTGGGGTGCCTCAGGGATTCTTGTGTTTGGGTCCATGTTGTTTGTCATGTACATCAATGATCTGGATGTGATGGGGTGGAAATTGGATAATTAAGTATGCAGATGATACTAAGATAGGTGGTGTGTGGATCTGAAGTAGATTTTCAAAGTTTACATAAGATATTTTGGCATTTGGGAGAGTGGGCTGAAAGATGGCGATGGAGTTTAATGCCTGATAAAGTGTGAAGTGCTAACATCTTGGCAGGGACAAATCAAAATTAGGACGTTCATGGTAAATGGTAGGGAATTGAGGGAATGCTGTGGAACAGAGGGATCTAGGAATAACTGTGCATAGTTCCATGAAGGTGGAAATAGCATGTAGATAGGGTGGTAAAGAAGCGTTGGTGTGCTGGCCTTTAGTAAATTAGAGATTGAATATAGGAGTAGGGAAGTAATGTTAAAAATTGTACAAGGGCATTGGGTCAGACCAATTATGGGAGTTTTTTATTGTTGTTTAGAAATTTTAGGTCGCCTCGTTATAGGAAGGATGTCAACAAAGAATAGATGAGAGTTTGAGGAGATTTATTAGAATGTTGCCAGGGTTCCAGGCAAACTATGTTACAGAGAAAGGTTGAACAAGTTAGGTCTTTATTTTTTGGAGCGCAGAAGTTAAGGGGGTCTTGATTAGGTCTGTTTTAAATGATGAAAGGGATAAAACCGAGTTGACGTGGATACGTTTTTCCCATTGAGGGTAGGGAGATTCAAACAAAGGAGGGCATGACATGAGAATAAAGGGACAGAGGTTTCGGGGTAACGTGAGGGGGAACTTCTTTACTCAGAGGTTGGTGGGCTGTGTGGATGAGCTTCAGCAGCAGTGGTGGAGGCAGGATCGATTTTACATTTAAGAGTAAAGTTGGATAGGTATATGGACGTAAAGGAATGGGAGGGGTATAGGTCTGAGTGCAGGTAGATGGGATTTAGGGGAAAACACAATGTCGGCACGGACTGGACGGGCCGAGAGGGCCTTGTTTCGTGCTGTAATTGCTACATGGTTATATGGGTTTATGGTTATTCCCTGAAAACCCCTCCCTTAAAACACCAGAAACCCCCTCGGTATTCCCCCAAACCCCTCAAACCCCCTCTAAACCGTTCTAAAGCCCCCTATGCCCCCTCTAATTCCCACTGACTCTTTAAACCAGTCTAAATCCCTCTAAAAGTCACCAAACCCTATAAAACCTCCTCTATACCCCGTCTAAATTCCCTCGAAACCCTCCAAACCACTTTAAACCCATGTAAACCATTCTAATCCCCTCTAAACCATGCCTTACACCCTCTAAAAACCTCTATAAAATCCTAACCCCCTCTAAACCCCTCTTTACACCAATAATGGCCCTCTAAAATTCCTCAATACGTCGCTAACCCACTACCCCCCATCTAATCCCTATGAACCCCATATCCACCTCTCAATATCCCCCTTAAAGTCTTAAAACACTCCAAACCCTCAAATACACGCTAAACCCTTCTAAACACTCTGTAACCCTTCTGAACCCTATAAAAACCTCTAATCCCTCTAATTGGCCCTCTAAACCCCATCTAATAGTAAGAGTTTAAATGAAGAAACTTCCAGTTCGAAGTTTGATCTGTATTTTATGAGGAGTTACGATTAGGGATTACGTGAAGGACCCCGTCCGCACGCATGCGCGACATTTCTTCCAAAGCAGCGGTGTGGGATTCACAGAAAAAACACAACAATTGAAATATAAATATAGTAAAGAAAACTAAAGAACTTAATTACCAGTTGATCTTGTATAATAGAGGGTGGGAGCGGAGGGCACGTAATCCTATCGTAACTCTCATAAAAATACAGATCAAACTTCGAACTGGTAAGTTCTCATTTTAATTCTTAGTATTTTATTCGGAGTCACGTGAGGGGACTACGTGAAGATTCAAGCTCTGTGAATCCGAAACCGTGAAACCAGCTCATGCTTCACTACTGCCTGAAGACCTTAGAGGGAGGGAAGCAAGTGTTATACGATCAAAATAACCTGTTTGTGAAAACAATAAAGGTTTATTAATGATAACAAAAAACAGAGAATTCCCCCCGCTTAAATTAAAAATATAGCTGCAGTACTCTAAATTCTGTTGCAAATGTAGCAGGTTCCGCCAGGCGGCTTGTTATAAAAACTTTGGAAAGTTCTCTCTGAGACCTCCTGCTCTGGCCAGATATGGTCAATAGGCACATCCATTCTCCTAGCCGCCGTCGTAGTTTGCAGCCCTGGTGGAATCAGGAATTGTAAACATTGGTATTCGACTCCCGCGGACTTTAAGCACCTGCTGAGCTCATCTTGAAATGGTTTGCTCGTAACTGACAATGAGGCTTTGTGGCTTATCCATAAGGCTTTTTCTCTCCCTCTTAACGTTATATGTGTGTCTATGTAATTGGCGAGATGGGTCTTGGCAAACAAACGTGTGGTCAGATGAATATGCCGGAAATCCATTACTGGAGTCGGTGGTACTGGTCTAGTTTGTTTGACCAGTCCCTATCTGAATGTGAAATGTGATACAGTCCAATGACTATGCTGTCATGCTGTCCAGCCTCAGAAGGTGGGAGGGACTGTACCATTTGAGCTGACACTAGTGCATGTGCATTGACTGATCTTCACGTACGTGTTGTTCCAGCGTGAGGGACCTGGGTGGTGGCCATCCCCTAAGGTACGTCAGTACCAATGTGACATCCCAGATCTGAGTGTTACCTAGGCCTAGGGGGTATTGGTTGTTAAAAATGCCCCTCATGATTGACCACTAGTGGATGGGACCCCAAGTCAGTTGTCCTGCTGCTTCGGAACCAAATAAGCTGAACATACGCACTCCTGCTGTATTAATGGCGCTGGTAGCTGAGTCCTTCCCGATGTAATCCAACCAGAAAATCCACAACATGGTGGCTGTAGCTGTAGTGTAGGTAGTTCCTGTTTTGGGCAATACCGTTCCCAATTTCTTATGTTGGTCAGGTATTGTCTCCTGGGTGGATCCCGGTGTGGATGCGATCGTCCATGTTGATGGCGTCTCAGACAGTCCCAGGGGCCCAGTGAGGGCGTTTTAGAATCTGCAAGCCAGGAGATTGACCTCTGTTCATTGCACGGGTGACTAATGCCTGACGACTGGGTGGATTAATAAACTCTCGACTGCTGGGGAATTCCACGGTGTGTTTGTTTCAACAGACCATTGTCGAAGGGCCACTGGGAACATGGCTGTGTAGCCAGTCGGGTATTATCAAGATTCCTGAAGCGGAATCCAATTGAATTCTTGCGCAATACCCGACTGATGAGGCAGAAGGGAGGAAAAGCATAAAATAACATTTTCCCCAAATGCAGCAGAGAATGCATAAACTGCTGCTGCCTCAGAGGTCTGTGGTTCCCAAGCGACTACGTTGGTACCTGGTGTTTCAGCCTGGATGCAAATAGATCGATATCTGGTGTGCCATATTGCTTTGTAATTTCAGCTAAAGATTTGGGATTTAACATCCATCGATGTGTATCATTGAATCTGCGTTGACCTGGTGGTCTACCACTGTATTTGGCTTACCTGGTAGGTAGTTGTGATACCAAATATGTCTATTCAACACAACCATTTGCCAGATTAGGTTGGCCAAATTGTCATCCCGATATCGACTTTACCACCCATGGGGTATGATAGTAAGCCACCACCCGTGGTACTATCTAATTGCAACCGGACATGTGCAGTGACGGTATTAGATGATTATGCTTTTAACCTATAAAACGCACCCAAACTTTTCTAAGTAGTTGATTTCCCGTTTGTCGGTAGGCAAGATGAAGTCATATTTAGACCATCTGCCCCCTGTGTGGATTGCATGTTAGTTCTCCCCAGCCCAAAGCAATGGCATCCGTTTGAATGGTTAATACTGGGTTGGTGATATATTATGGGACTGGAGCTGAGCCTTAAGTTCCTTGCCCACTTTGTAACCTGGAATGGATTCAGCAGTTTAAACTCATTGCTCGGTCAAAGTGACTGAGTTTAGTTTTGCTTTTAGTGCATGCATTTGCTCTTTGCAAATTTTGATAGTGCAAAAGGCCCTAATTGTACAGCTGGAAAGCGCTTCCATTTTGCCAATAACTCTAGCTACCTCCGTTATGGTTGGCTGATGTTTATTCATGAGTTCGTTGCATGATAGAGTGCCTATTCTGGTGGGATGCTTTCCCTTCGGCAGATTTACAATCATGCGAACAGTATCAATCGTAAATCCAAGATAGGTCCATGGCAGTGGACGGTTGTAAAATTGGAAAAAATTTTATCTGGATGTATGACCAAACCCCAAAGTTTCAAACAATCGTTAGGTGGCTAGTTACTGCCAAAATGGCTGTCTCCAAGGTTTTCCTACTATTAAAATGTCGTTAAATCGCCATGACTATAAGCTTTTGTTTCCTCATATGCCAAGCAGGTAGGTTTTAAGATTTTAGTGAAAGCTTGGAGCCGGACGGTTAGCCATTTGGTAAGGCTTTAAATTGCCATAGCTGTTTCATCCAGATAAATTTTAAGTTTTTACGATGATCCTTGTGTATGGGTACTGAAGTAGTAGGCATCTTTTAAATCAATGCTTGCTAGAAAGTACCCTCTAGAAACCAATAGGTCTGGTGTTTCAAAATTATCCATCTTGAAATGTATGTACTGAAGACTTGTTTAATGTAGTTAAAGTCAATAGATGATGCGGACGTCCAACATCTTTTTTGAGTTTAGTGAAAATATTAGACACAAATTCCAAAGGTTAAGTTTTGTTCTTTTCTATTACACCCTTTTGCTTGTAACCTCAATCAGTTTCAGCCTTGACCCTCTTGTTTCTCTTTGACTGAGAGGGTGAATACCCTTTTGGGTATATGATGAACTGGCGAATATGTTTTCCTTGAACAAAGTCAATTTGTAGCCATGGACCGCTGCGAGTATATTACTTGTCATTAGTGATGGATTCCCTTGCATCAAAACAAAGTGCAATTCCCCTCTGTTATTAATTGAGCCCCTACTGCTCATATGCTGAGAGGATCCAGGTACCCACCTACCTCCATGGTTATTGGTGCTTCTTCTGCCTCTTCGCTGGGCGATGAGGCGTTCTGCTACGGCTGTAGAGGGGTTGATGTTTGATGTTGTGTGTTGGGGGTGCGCATTTTCCAATGGGGTCCGCTCTGGGCCCGGCCTAAAAAAAGGCTTAGGGGAATGGTTGCGGGACCCGAGCTTTCAACCAGTCCCATAGTGATTTGGTCGACGACTGGTGGTCGCCACATGGGGGTACTGACGCCTGGGTTTGGTTAGGTCATGCTCGGTCCCAAACCTGCCTCCATCGAGACCAAAGGTCTTGGATTCTTCCTCTAGGTCTTACACCTTTTTTGGAGGTCTTTACCAAAGAGCAGAATAGTGAGGTTCTGACCGGTGGTTTTTGCCCTTTAGTCCGAAAATTTAGGGTTGAGGGGCAGGCTTGATAATTTCCTTCCGTAAATAGTTGATTTCATATTGAGTGGTGCAAAGCATAGAGCTTATGTGTCTTGCTGATTTGTGGAGATTGTCCGCACCATCAATGGACCGAGCATATGATGTTATTCCTGCAGTCTGGAGTTAAGAATTTTCTGGATGCTTCAACTCCAGGTTCCTGATGTTTGCCCCATAATGTCCCAAAATTTGGTGTTTAAAGCGGGTACATTCAAGATGTAGAATTTACTGGGCTGTATATAGTTCAAGCGCCTCCATTGACCACCTGTTCTTGTAGGGGTTTTGAGGACAGGTGGTTATGCTGGCTGCAAGTTTCGGCTTAATGGCCGACCCGCTTGTGGAATGGCACGTATCGCGTTGACCACACCCACAGCGTTCCTGATCCTGTACACCCTGCGTACTCCCGATATCTCAGCCAGTGACTCTTCTTGACCAGCCCAGACTGGTCGCAATGCTGCTTAAAAAGGAGGTGAAGCAAAGGCCAGTGCCGTAAAGGGCCACTGGGGAGTGCCTGAACTCCCTTGGGCTAGGCTGCTGTTGCTCTACTCCAGCAGATCTCGCTGGAGCACATTGCTCCATATGCCGTCCCATGCGGGCTTAGGCGGCTGCCTGTGTCGCTCTCGAAGCGGTGAGGCATCTTCATCCGAATCGTCGGACACTACCGCCCGGTTCCTGGATGCAGGTTACCTCAGACCGGCTTGCTCAGGCAGCAAAGCGGTGTGGGGCTATCGGCTCGTAGTTATACACGCGCCTCTTGCCCCCCCCTACCCTCAAGGAGCATTTCCTCAACGGGGACGAACGTGTGGGCGAGTAGATGGCAGACTTGTTTCCTCCTGGTTTGGCTCATTCTTTCTGGAAAACAAGCAGACCACAGAGAAAAAGTCACACGGCCACGGTAAAACTTACCTGTCGGCCCGACTTTTCAATTTGTAGCGGGAGCGCCTTGAACTCCCGTTCGTCGCGGGTGCACTGCATGAACGCTAATGTCGCGCATGCGTGCTGGACGGGGTCTTCACTTAGTCACTCACGTGACTCCGAACTAAAATCTCCATTAAACCACACCAAACCCCCCTAAACCACTCTAAACCCCGACGAAACCCACTATAAAACCTCTAAACCCCCCTAAATCCGCACCAATCCCCGCTTAAATACCCTATAAACACTAAACCCTCTAAACCCCAAACCACTCCATTCGAAACACATCCAAACCTTCCAAACCCATATAAACACCCGTTTAACCCCTCCAAACCACCTATACAACCCCTATAAACCCCACAAAACCACATCCAAATCCCACCCAAAAACTCTCTACAAACTCGCCTCTTCCCTCCAAACCGCTCTAACTCCACAGACCCCTCTAAATCCTTCAAAACCTCAAAGCCCCTTCTTAATTCCTGACAACCCTCATACACCCCTCTAACCCCCACTGAACCCCCTATAACCCGCCTGAACCTCTTCTAAACCCTGTAAACCCTCTTAACCCACTGAAAATTTTAAATTTAAACTTTAAATCCATCAAGCGCCTCCCAAACCCTACTAACCCCTTTCTAACCCATCTAACTGCTCCTTATACCCCATATAAACCCTTCT